>VZRH01001523.1:88564-123979 GCA_013397555.1 Urocynchramus pylzowi | reverse complement strand
AAAAAGGAAAAAAGAACAAAAAAAAAAGCAAACTAAATCCACCCTCCCCCTCCCCCCCCATCAATTTTATCAGTAGCTTTTCCAAAAAGAAAACAAGTCATATATACATACATATACACGCACACAGGGAGAGCTCAGGACTACGGACAACTTCTGGGATGGCAGCAGTAAGGGTGCGACAACACGAGATGTCAAAAGAAGCCACTGTGCTCCTCCAGCCCTTTGCTACATAATTTGGAGGCCTCTGCTACCCAGATGGCATTTGAGAGGGAGAGAAAGGAGAGCAGGGGGGAGACGGTTTTGGCCAAACGAGCTTGCAAGTTGCGGGAATCGCAAAGATTTGTGTCCGGCGGCAGCTGACGGCCAAAATCCGAGCAGCAAAGGGCGTGGGAGCGGAGAGAACCAGACAGGCAGAGAAAGACAGACAGACAGACAGACAGAGCGACAGATATGGGTGGCAGTCGCAGGTGGGGGGCAGGCTGGGTGCATGTCGTCCTTCCCGCGGTCCTTGCTCCCTGGCAGGGTGTGTGCCCAGCGTGTGGGGCGGGGCTGGGCGCTGCAGTCCCGGCGCAGGCCGCGGCGCCTGAGCGGGGCCTGCAGGGCCGCAGCCGCCGCTTCTCTGCCTGCGGACGCTTTGGCCCAGAGTGCAAATGAACTCGTGGGGTTTAGTGTGGCTGGAGACGGGGGAGAGGAAAGCGAGGGAGAAAAGGAAGAAAGGCAGGGTGTGGGTTAAAAGGGAGGAGTGCAGGAGAGGGTGAAAGGGAGATTTAGGTAAAGGCGTTCAGATATTCTAGAGAATGGGAGCAGGAGCCCGCGGCAAATAATATGAAGCCTCTTGACACCAAAAGCGAGATGATTGTAAAAAAAGGCCTCGTGCGCCTGGTTTAAGCCTGAGCTGCTTTACATCAGAAATCAAACAGACTAAATGAGAAATCACTGCACAAGTCTCCAAGTCTTGGGAGCTCAATGCTTTGGTATTTCTCTGGCCTTACTGCACCAGTACTCAGGATTCAATCAAGCTGCAACCCTCTGCTGACTTCTTAACAGAGTTTGGAAATCTTTCCAGAAGTGCGAGGTATAAAGTACTCAGCTCTCCCGAACACCCGATGGACAAACATCAAAGCATTACCCGTAAGGCTGCGGCAAAACAGACCTGGCCAACATTTTTTGGGGAGGCAATACACTTCCCACCAAGGTGGGATTTGTGTTTCCCTAAGCTTCTTCACAGGGGGGCTACTTCCAAAGGAACACCCAAGTCCTAAGTCTCTCAGATGCCCACACACAACACTGCACTCCCCTCGTGTCATCTCCCCCATTAAAACCCCACCATTTCCATCAGCCCTCAAACCACTTGCAATGCTCACTCCTAGGGAAACGTGTGCTGCTACAACAGGAGGGCATTCTGTGCACGGAAATATTCCACTATTTCACAAAACCCCTCAAGTCACCGGTTCTCTATCCCTGACAGTGCTCATCTTGTAGCCATGCTCACCCCCTGACTCATCTCATCTGCTGCCTCGCCGTGTGTACCTGTGCTGGGCAGCTCCTCCTCCCCTGTGCCTCCTGCAGGCTTCACAGACACACTCAGACACTGTGCAGCTGTGGCACTGAACGAACAGGCAGCGTGGAGACCAGTCCAGACGGTTTTCCCAGTCATCCTCATGCACCCCCCAGCACAGCTGACAAACACAGAGGCACCTGCACATGCAGACATGCTCAGAGGCACCAGCAGAAGCCCTCAGGGACAGGCCCACAGATGGGCACACACCCTCCCTCCCTGACAGCCTTTCCAGACAGACAGATGGAGCCAAACCTTCAATGCCTCCACTGTGGCTGTGCTGCTCTGGAGACACCTGGACATGCCTCACACCTGGAGGTGCCTCACACACCTGCAGTGGGATGAGCACCCCCCCAGAGGCTCATCCCGCTCAGTGGGAGCTGATATGAGCATGGCTTTGGTGGCAAATGAGGACTGAGCCATGCAGTCTCTTTGGTCTGACACTGCCAGCGGAAAGGATGAAGGAAAAAGGACCCTGTGGACCAAGGAAAAGCCAGTGTTCCTTTCCAGCCAAGGGGAAGGAGGTCACATGAACAGCTTTCCCAGTGACTCAGGGCCTGACTGTGTTTCTTTCATTACTTTGGGCACGGTGGCACAGCACAAATGGAACCTGATTCTCCCATTTGATACAGAGCAACAAGCAATAATGAGAAACTTTCTTTGCCTGGAGGAGGGGACAGCAGGCTGTTAGTCACCTTTACAGTACTCAGCTCCAGGCTGTGTCTGCTGATGTGGAAAGGAAGGAAGTGCTACTCTGTGCTTGGAGCTACTTCTGGGATGATGTAGTCCAAACCTACTGGTTTTTATTCAACTCCTGTAAGATTTATTTCCAATTATAATAGAGAGTAATAATTTTTGCCACCTTAACATTTTCTTCTAAGGAACTTAAAGGGTTTTTGCAAACTCTAATAACAATATTTTTCTAACATAAGGAATAATAACAGTCTCCACTGTTGGGAAGACTGAGGTATAGGGATTTAATAAAAGTCCAAGGAATATAATCCACAGGCTCTACATCCCAGGCCTCACACATTATACCATTTTTCATCTTACTCTCCAAAAGTCATTCTTTGTCTTGAAGAGAGCTGACACATCGTAGAGGTAGTCTCTGCCTTAGAAGTTCTTTCTTTAGCAAAAGATTAAAAAGTCCTTTCCTCCCTCTTTAGTTACTTAAGAAGTGGCATAAGAGTGCCCCAAAACCAAAACACTGAATATTTCAAAAAACTTTTGGGAAACAAAAAAAAATTTAAAAAGTCTTCATTTTGTGGCTAGAAAGTTGGTTGTACAGCAGTCACTGAGAGGAAAGCTCTGAAAATGCAGCTTGGGAGTGATGCAATTTAAAGGCGAATTTGGCAGTAACTGTGCCACCCTGAAGGTTTTAAACCCACCAGATTTTGACCTTCTCTGTGCCCTTTGCACTTCCTCAGCTGTGTGAGATGCCTCTGTGTGTCTGTGGAGCTCCTTGGGGGGGACTTAGGAGATGTTCCCAGGTTGCAGGAAGCAAGAGGGCCCAACATGACTGGACTTACTGCTTCACATATTTCCCCACCATGGAGGAGTTTTATGTCAAGGCTTCCTGAAGGACTCAGCAATGCTCAGGGGGTTCTACCTTGCAGGCACACAGCTTCCCACTATTTTGGGATGCACAGCCATGCTAATGAATGTCTGCTGAGCTGGGCATGCACGTGCCCCCTGACCCACGGGCATGCAGGGGAGCATTCCTGCATTCAGGAAACTGCCAGGCACACTCATCCATAACCAGGTCCAGCTCTCACAGTGAGACAGTCACATGGGCTCAGTTACACACCCAGCAACCCCTGAATCCATCAACAGCCATTCACTGCAGAAATAGACGTGAAATACTTGTGCCTGCACTCACACTGCTTTGCCCCCACTCATGGATTTATGTCTGGACACTCTCCTGTGGGTTTCTAGCCCATACAGGCATCCAAACACACTCAGGGACATGGAGCACCATTAGTGGAGTGCACACACCAAGACCCACCCATGCACACTCACATATATCTTAACGAAGGTTTTGGTCTGGGAAATTCCTTTTCAAGAAACAAAAATAAATGTCAAAAGAAAAAAATGAAAGACAAACCAGAACATGGGGAGCTGCACAAACAAGAGCAAGCACATACCTACACACACACTGTGGAGGCTGTCAGTCAGTCAGGGCTCTCCTCACAACTACAGCTCAGTGCCTGCTGGGCTTGCTTCCCCTGAGTGCAAACGTGTGGTGAACCTCACAGAGTTCAGGCTTATGTGTCTATGGCTGCAGGTCAGACTGATCTGGGCCAGCAGTCTCCATCTTCCCTTCTAACTGACCACAATAAGAACTGACCCTTCACTCCAAGAGCAGCACCTTCCAAGATCCCACCTCAAGCACTCTTCAGCTTCTAAGGAGTTAAGCAGAAATATTTCACCTGCACCTGACCAGTCTAAACATCTCCTAATAGTGGAGCTGGTTGGCACTTTAGGGTTTATTGTTTCTGTCCTTTTCAGACCCCAGGTCTCTCAGAACAAGACAAGACAGTGTACAGAAACACAGGGCAGGGCTTGCTCGAACCCACAGACAGCAAGAAAGCAACAAGCCCCCGAGGAGATGGGAGAAGTGTGTCTGATAAACTGCCTCACACTGCTTGGCAAGATGACAACCGTCCGTCCAAGATGGGCTGCTACTTCCAAAGCCCATTTTCTACAGATGTAACATACCAAGTGCTGCTAGCAGGGAGGGAATCTGACAGGACAAACCAACACACAAAACATTCTCTTATTCAATAAGGGTTATAAGTGCAAAGGGATTTCAGAACATTTCAGAACAAACTCAATCCATAGCTGCCGCTTATTTATCAGTGCATCAAAAGGTTGTGCAAGTTTTTAGTAACAAACATTAGAAACTAGTAGCAAAGGACTTGCCTAGATAAAAAGAGAAGATTTAAACATGCCAGGTAACAAAAAGATGTGTGCAGAGATCTGTAAAACTGTATAGAAGGAAAGGATTCTTTAGAGGAAACAGAGGGACCATCACACAATGCTCTTCACAGCCCTTACTGAAAGAGTCAGGGCCAACCCTGCTGCCTCCTCACCTAAGACAGGTGCTGGTTGTTTGGACAGAGGCATGCCCTCATTTTTCATGGGCTTCTGTAAGTGCAAACTGGATTCTGGGCCTTGCCTGACATGACTTGAGACAGAGCCTTGTCGCTGGCAATTAAGCACACCAGCACGGACAGCCCTGGAGACTGGAGAGCACAACAATCATCAGCAGACATGACTGTCTCTACAAGATGCTGGGAATGAATGTGATTTACACTGCTTCAGTTGGATGTCTGGGAGCCAGGTGTCTAGACAAACCTGACAAGCCCAGTCACCGGTGGGCACCTCCAAGCAGCAATTTATTCCCTGTCACAGACACGTCCAGGGCGCCTGGGAGGGGAGCATCCCTCACCACTAACAGCAGGGGGTCACCTGGCTGTGACTCTCTTCCTCTCAGACAAGGGAAGTTAATGAGGAGATGAATCTGAATTTCTTCAAAAGGACCCATTGGCTTTTCCTGCAGCCTAGGATTTCTGGCTATTTATGTACCAAAACAAAAGGATTTCCTTCCTTTCTGCTTAGAAGACACTCGTATGGATTCAAATATATCAGTCAGGGAAGTCTTATTGATGTTTAATATGATTCATTTCCAGTTAACTGTGCTTATTCCCTTCGGTGCCATACACTGTTCTCCCTCTATGGATGAGAATTGAACTTTTCCACAATCTGAAGGCTGTTGCCAGGTTCCCTCCTTAGTTTGCTTGTGACAAGCGTGGCAGAGAAAAGGTTTTAATTTCACTCTTAAAAATTAACAACTTCAGCCTTGCTGTAACATGCCTCTACAAAGTCAGACTAATATCTACCCAGTAAAAAGGTAACCAAAATTGCTTACAACATTCTGTGGGAACTCTTGTAAGCAACTTTTTGAGTCCAGGAAGTCGGACATTTAAGAGGTGCAAAATAAAAGTTCCTTTTTAGTTAAAAACTATTTTCCATTCTTTCAAAAGACAAGGAAAATAAGCTAGTTTAAAAAAATAAAAATTCATTTATTCAAAATAAAAATGTTACAGCTTGAATAAACATTCTGATTTCAGAATTATAAAATAAAAACAATAAAAAAAAAAGAAAAAAAGAAAAAAGTTGAACAGAAATTAAACTAGAACCAAGAGACAAAAATATTTTGTTTGGAAAGTTCCAAATGAGGCAATTTTATTTTTCAAAATGCTGCCTGATTATTTTTCTCTAAACACAGCACTGAGTGAAAACTGTACTGTCACTTCTCTGCTTGCAATGGGTTGCCTTACAGTATACAAGAATTCCTAGATGGAATGTTTATTCAACAGCCACATAATTTTGAAAATTCACAACTGATTTGCCATTCTTTAACACATTTACAGCAATTTCCTTTCAATCTTTCTATTTTCTTGGCCTTTACAAGCTGGATTTTTCAGTGTAATTTTTTCCCCATGCTCATAAACCCATCACAGTCTTTCTTTTGGAAATCTCTGTGTTTCCTACCTGTCCTTTGTCCTATAATTCTATATCCATCTACCTCCAAAAAAAGAGATCTAGGAAAAAAAGTTGCCTGGTGTGATTTATTTCCTGCACACCAGGTGCTCATTTCAGTCTCCGTGGCTCACTCAGTCCTTCACCTGTCTGCTGAGATGGGTCAATCAGTGCCAGGTGGGCTGGTGCACTTTGAGAGATGGAGCAAATCGGGTTGCAAACAAACCCAAAAAAAAAAAAAAGGGTTGGAACTCTGGTGCTTTGTTTTCCTTTGGGGTTTCTGCTTTATTTTTATTTTTATCTACCTTTGTTTATTATTATTTTCACATTTGAAAGGGAACATTAGGAGCAGGTTCCTCTAAACAGAGACAATTTGCTCTTTATTTCTTTTGGAGGAAGCCTGAGTGAGGAGGCACAGGGAGGATTCCTGTTTTGGTTCCCTCAGTTCCACCTCGAAAGAACTGACCTTTGTCTCTCTGTGGGGTGGAGAGTACTGAGCTGCCATGGGATGCACAGCATAACACTGGGCAGGCCAAAGTCCTGTTCAAGCAGCTTCCCATGGCACCAAGAGCTTTTTCACTTACACTCCATGTTTCCCATCACTTTTCCTGCTATACAGTTTAATTCATGCCAGGCGGATTATGGAGGGAAGAAAATGATGCAACAGTCAAAAAAGTCCTTCAAGTCGTTCCAAAAAAAAATTAAAACAGAATAAAACCAAACCAAATAAAATGCAAAAAGAAAAAAAAAAAAAGAAAATAAAAGAAAAAGAGCTTCGAAACGAAACAAAAATAAACTCAAAAGAAAGGAGGAAGGGGGAGGGGGAAAAAAAAAAAAAGAAAAAAGAACCCGGGAAAGACGAATGTTAGAGCAGGCACGATCATGGACAGACGCCAGCTACTTACGTTCACCTCGGTGATTGCTATATCAACAATGCTACCCACAACAATCAAGGCGTCAAATGTATTCCATGCATCACAGAAATAGTGCTGCATGTGGCAGAGAAGCCAAGGAGAGAGAGAGAGAGAGAGAGAGAGAGAGAGAGAGAGAGAGGAAAGGAGGAAGAGGAAGAAAGAATGAGAGAGAGAGGAAGAGGGGAGAGAAAGAGGGAAAGGGAGAAAAGAGGGGAAACAAAGTAAAAAAGTAAAATAAAATAAAATGAAAATGAAAACAAAACAAAAGCATGAAAGAGGGAGAGAAGAGGAAAAAAATAAGAAAAGAAAGAGGTTATGTGGGCATATTAAATAGTCTCTTACCACTCTACAGTATTGGTTGCTCAAACCTCTGTAACGTTTCACATGATGGAGGGTATCAACAAAAGCCTGGTTAGTCAGAAAGTTACACTCAAGCATGTCTACCTTTTGGAGGGAAAAAAAGCACACACACCCCAAACTCTGTGCGCTTTCACCAGTCACAGCCTTGGGGCCAGCTATGACGAGTGAAAAAGAAGGAGGCATTTCCCCCCTCCTTTTTTTTTCCCTGGGAGAAGGAGAAGGACGACGGCAAGTTCAATAAAAGCATGACTAGAGGGGAAAAAACCAGAAAACAAAAAGAGAGAGAAAAAAAGAGAGAAAGAGAGAAGGAACAGCAGAGGAGGAGGAGGTGGTGGTATCCTGGGGAGGGTAGAGTAATACTCACATTAGTTTCACTGAGAATGACGTCTATAATGCTGCCAATTACGATGAGGAAGTCAAAAACATTCCAAGGATCACTAAAGTAACCCTACATAAGGAAGGGGCAGGCAGGATGGGGATTAAAAAGGAATGTTAGACAGACAAAAACAGTTCAAAATTACCATTAGAATTTCTGCTCTGACACCTCAAGGGGTTTTCCTCTTAAGTCTACTTGTTGAGTCTCAAGCTGTAGCCTAGGCCTGGGTTCCCTGACTCATGTGAGCAGCCCCTCTCCAGCTCATGCGATTCCAGAGAAGCCACCCCTCCCCTCTAACTCTGAGACAGGGGATGAAGGGAAGTCACACAGATCATTTGGAGCATGGCTGCTGGCAGGAATGGGGCTGGCAGGACCAGCTCCTCCAGACATCTCCACTCCTGGCAATGCAGCACCCTTCCCACTTAACTTTGCGGGGAGAGTACAGGAATAGCGTAACGTGGTTTCCTCAAAAATTGGCTCCTCACTGTCAAGATCAATCCCCCAGTCCATGTTCCAGCTTTAGTGCTCTGTCTGGCACAGGGAATAGCTGGCTGCTGTGCCATGGAAGAGAGGGCACAGTCAAGCTGGGGATGTGCTATCTAAATCTCACCTTTCTCTCTACCCAGCCACAGTCGTTATGACAGTCACTCACCTAACAGTTTCTTTCAGCAATGCTTTAGGTCCTGTCTCAATAACACAGAGCAGAACTGGCATTTCTGTTACTCTGAAAGCACACCTGCATCACACAGTGGAGCTGTGAATGCAGCCTGGTTTGTCCCAGCAGGAAGGGGAAGAAGGGGAGCAAAGTTGGCTTTAGCACTGCTCAGAGCCAGACCTGTTGCTCACTCCTGCTAAGGACAGTGCCACAGCAGCACTGTCACCTTGGCTGTCCAGGACAAGCAATAGCTGATCACTTCAGGGGCTATTCCAAACATCTCATTGTCCTAAGCAGAGCTCAGGAGAGGCTAATCAGCACTGTTTACTGTCCTTATCCTGCATAATTTTTTTGGTGGGTAGGTTGCAAGGACACAGGACCCTTTTGGAGAAGGTCCTGTTCAGCCTAGGAGATGAACCTCTGTACGTAAACTTCCTCCACAAGTCAATGTCATGAGCAAAGAAAATTCATCTTGGCTCACTGAGCACCTGTGCCAATCTCTTGCCCTTGTTCTGCAGTCTTGAAAGGAGGCAAACACACAAAATCCTCCGTGCTCCTTTCATGGGTTTGGTTTTGTGAGCATGGGCTAACCTGACCTCCCTGTTTCCCAGCTGCAGCTTGTCTCCTGTGAGACTGAACCCGAGCTGCACTGTGACTGCTATTCTTAGTCCAAGAGTCAGGTCATGGGTAAAGTGTGAGCCTGTGTTCCCAGGCAGCGTTGCAGAAAGCAAAAAGGAGAAAAGAAAAAAAAAATAAAGACAAGAAAGAAAGAAAAAAAAATTATCCCAGTACTGGCACTGTACAAAGTCAGGCTTGGGAACCTCAGATTACTGTGGGTTCAACCATCACGTGGAGCAGGCACTGGCAAAAAGTGTCTATCTGCTGAAACACTGCCTCCATGAGACTTTGAGACTCACATTTATGAACAACATTTCACTTTGGGCAGGGGGAAAAAAAGAGAAAATACAAAGCAGAAAAAGCCACTGCCCAACTGGTTCCACGCCAGTGAAGGGAGCTGGTAGAGGGGACTTTGAAATCTTCTCCTCAAAACCAGAATAAAACACCTTTATTCTGCAGCCTGAAATAGGCAACTCTCTTAGCAGATCTACACTGGAAGGAACAACCATCCCATGGCTACACATTACTACACAATTAGCTACAACAGGGAGGAAGCAAACAGGAGCAAAAGCAAATTCAGAGAATATTATTATTCAGCATCCAGCCTAGAAATACACAACAAATATTAGAATGAATTCAGCGGTGATGTCCAGCATCATTAACAACCAGATGGACCTGGAATAAAACTGTAATTAGACTTCACCAAGAGGAAGGGGAGGGAGAGAACAGCAGATTAAATTGTAGAGGCAAACGCATTTTGAATGAATAAAGGCTAGACACAGATCATACAGAGCTACACAAAGTGCCTTTGCAGCCTGATGTGACCTTGGCAGACAGTGCACTTGCAGGATCCAAGCAGGGAGTAGAAGACAGCACACCCAATCCTCCTGCCCCTGCCCATGGGCACAGTCCTGCAGAAGGCAGTGGCACTGCCCACACGCCAAAGGAGTACGTGTGTTCAATAGCATGGTTCTCTTCTATTTCTTCTCAAATTGCATAGCTTAGGAATTAGTAAGAATTTCAGCAGGAATCCAAACAACTTCAAAAAAAACCCAAGAGTTTGATTTTGGGCAGCTGCAAGGGTAAAGATGCAAAACGTGTTGTTTAGATGATGACTTTTAATCATTTTCAAATCTCTAGGGACAGACATTTGGTATTTTTACTATGATTGGCATCATACTGCAAAGAATGCTTTTGGTGTAACCAAATTTACAATTTCTTTTTTCTGAGCATCTTCTTACACAGAATAATCAATGCTCTGGTAAAACAGCATGTGCTGTTGATACAGAGCCCAGGTGACAAGTGGCATCACATCCTGTCCTCAGATGACCACCAAAGCCAGTCAGTGATTTATTGCTCCCAGTAGTAGTAAAACAACCTCACTGGAAGCAATGACACTGCACTGACAGAGCTGGCACATCTCAGAAGAGATTCAGGCCTGGAAAGAAAAGGTCCCATTTTCATTGCCATCAAAAATAGCTGCTTTGGACCTCTGAGACACCACAGTGTATCTGGAGTCACTCTGCTGACTTCAACAGTGTTGCTCCAAATTTACACTGCAAGTTCTTTCTCCTGGGATGCTCTACTGAGTCTCAGCAGCAAGATCCTTGCTTGAAAGTCATGGGCTTGTCTGCTCTGGGATCCCAGAAAGAGCATTGTTCCAGTCTGTTATTGTGTGGCTGTAAGGTGAGCACAGAGAGCTCTTCTCTTCCTCCTGTGTCTCTTAGATGAGTGATAGAGAGGAACCATGGGTATGAATGAAGTTTTACTCCACCCCACATCCAAAATGCCAGTGTTGAATTAAGAAAACACATGGATTTTAAAACCTTCCTTTCCTCCTCACCTGCTCCCTCTGTGTTTCAAACAGAAGGGTGAAAAATAGGAAGATATTATTCACAGTAAGAGAGCTCAAGGAAACAGAGAACACAGAAGCTTCATTGGGGTGCAAGGTGATGGAATCCTTGCCTGAAAAGCCACCCACCCTCCTTAGAGACATTTACCTACAAATGGCCCCGTGGGACTTCTCTTGGGGTCAGACCTCATGAGCTGGTCATGATTATGAGTGTGCAATGAGAGTGAGCTACCCCCCTTCAGGACTTGCCTCTTGTGACCTCAAAGTGCCTCTTCCAGCCTCATTCCCCACTGGAGTGTACCAGGGTGGCTCATGAAAGACAAACTGAATGAGGGAAGAGCTTTCACTCTAATAAAGAGGTTGTACTTCCAAAATATTTTTCCCACCAGAAAGTTCTGCATACTTTTCCCAAGAGGGTGGAGGTCTGACTGGAAATGAATTGATGGCACTGTTTGTTTTTGCAGCACAGGAATTTGGAGTGTAATACCATATTTTACTCATAAAGGGAGATGCTTGACCCTGATTTAGCTATTATTATTGCATGCCACATAATGGCATCCTCAGGGCTTTACTGGGGAATGGTAGTCACCCTCTCTTGTGGGATATCTTTGGAGATCCATGAAGCTTTTGGGGAGAAAAGAGGACAGAGAGAGACCAGGAGGATTGGATTGAATATTCAGAAAGCATGAAATAGCCCCACCAGTAGAGCACACTTTTTTCCCATTTTTTTTTCCCCCCCCAAAGGGAAATGCCAGTGTGTCACCACATGATCAATAAGTTTATGAAAGGCTGAGCATAAATATGCAGTAGCTGACTGGAATGGAATCTCATTTGTGTGAGAGGAGCAGACATTTCAAAATGAGTATGCCAATCATTTTTAGGTTTCCTAGTTGCTGAGATTAGTGTTAAAGAAACTAGGGTTTATTTAGGTGCTAACAGAGGCATTGAAATCTCTGGACACCATTTTTTCTACTTTTTGTGAATATGAGATCCTAAATAGGACATCTAAGAAGGCTCAATAACAACAAGAGGGGAAATTGCCCAAGGGAGTCTATCTGAAGCTCAGAGTCACCTGGAGCCCACAATAAGAATGTGTGATAGCTGGAGTGCTGTGCATCCCCACTGAGGCATAGAAGTCCTCAGGGGAAGGGTGCTGCTGAGCCATGGTGCTGGCTGGGTTTTGAGCATCCAGCCCTGTGGGACCTGCAGGGTCACTGGTGTGTTAGTTTAAATGCACCTTTTTATCTGCTTAGTCACAGGTTTTCATTTCTGCCTCTTCTGAGGTGGCTGGCAGAATTCAACAAACCCCTCTGAGAAAAAGATCTCTGAAGATGAAGAGCACAGCAAGGTCAAGGCTGTTCACTGGGTGGGATCTGAATGGTCCCCAGTGGAAGGTGATGCTGCAGGTGGGATGGTCCCCAGTGGAAGGTGATGCTGCAGTGTTGTAGGAAAGAAGGGAAGGACATGCATGCTTGCAGGTTTGTGTTTATGAATATGGGAATGAAGCATCGAGGAGGAGAAACCAAAAGATAACTGCACAGCTTAAAAGGAGGGCAAACTGAAGGGTGACCTTGCTACCACTTCTGAAATAATCCTGCCTGCTAAAACAACAAAAAGAAGCATCAAGTCTAAATCAGCTGAAGAGAGTACATAGGAAGGAGAGAAAGGGGCTGATCCCCTGGTACTCAGTGGGATTTCTTAGCAAAAATTTCCTGCTGATTGTAAAGGCCAAAGCAGACTTTGCTGGGGATTTGCAAAATGAGATGAACTGCTAGTCTGGCTGATATTTAGTTAATACAAGGACTCGTTTTTGAAAATGCTGCAGGCCTTTTAGAGCTGTGAGAGTCAGTTCTCAGACTTCATTAAAAGAGGCTTTCCCTGGAAGCACTTTTGCAGAAGGGACAGTATTGAGTCAAAGGACATTTACACAGTTCCAGAGCTCTTGGCACATGCACTCACAGCAGATTTGGGGGATTCACATGTGTCCTGAACAATCTCACAAAGTACAATAGCTCCTGACATGGAAGGGAGATGTGTGTCAGATGCAAATCCTGTTGTGCTAAGATGCCATTTAGCCATAACAGCAATCAGGGAAATTAGCAGAATGTAACAGAGAAGGAATCAAGTGGAGGATGCAGCTGCTTGGAGTTCCTGACAGGCTGCAGGAAAACAGCATCTATTTGCATACTATCTATCAACTCTCATCCACTGATGGATTAATTCTGAGACAGAGCCCCTGCAGTTCACCTACCAGTCACTGTAATGAGTCACTGCTGCAGGGAATTAAACAAGGCTCCCTTCTACTCCTTCAAATCTTTCCAGAGACAGGCAAAGAAAAGAGGAGCATTCCATCACTCCAGACTATTCTGGTGAATTCTGAAGGAGCCTCATGGCTCTTTGCTTATTCCATAGCAAAACAAGACCAACTTATGTGTCCAAGATGGACACTCAGAAATGTTGATGTTTCCCTTTACCCTGCCTCACTTGTTTCATGCTCTCTCTCACAGTGAGGGCATCTGTGAAAGCAGACAGGTGTCCCCTGAGGTCTGAGGGCCTGCTTGGACATCCTGAACACTCTTCTTGACAGAAACAAAAGAGCTGGAGGATGTGAATGGCTCTGTGATCTGGAAAAAGACCTCAGATGTTTATTTCTAGGTCACTGGTAGAAAACTGAGCCACTTTGAAGTGGACACCTTCTGATTACTGTTTGAGATCCTGTAGGTCCTAAAGCAACTTACAGGTCTCACCTGTGCTTCTGGGCAACAAATATCTTCATCACAGAAAAAAACCCAAAAACCCCCACAGCCTGAACCAAAGTCCCCAAGCCACTATGTGACAAAGCTATTAACATTTATGGAGGCTGGAAATACAGAATCTCTTTTTTATGCTCTACACACCTAATGATTATTGAGAATGTCTGGAGGACATGACTAGAAAAGACTGTATTATATCTGTGAACTCAGAATTTCCATTTCCAGATTTTGCAATCCAGTTCATTTCACCAGAACTGTATTTTCTAAAGAGCCCTGTGAGTGCCCCCGTGCCCATCTACACGGACTCATGGGATGGTTTGGGCTGGAAGGGCCCTTAAAGATCATCTAGTTCCAGTCCCTGCTGTGGTCAGGGACACATTCCACTGTCCCAGGTTGCTCAAAGCCCAGTCCTGCCTGGCCTTGAACCCTTCCAGGGATGTGGCACCCTCAACCTCTCTGGGCAGCCTGTGCCAGGGCCTCACCACTCCCACAGTAAAGAATTTTTTTCTAATCTAACCCAGCCCTCTTTCAGTTTGAGGCCATTTTTCCTTGCCCTATCACTATGTGTCCTTGCAAAAAGACCCTCTCCAGCCTTCTTGCAGGCCCCCTTCAGGTGCTGAAGGTGCTGGCACTTGCTGGCACAGTCATCTTACATTTCCCTCTATTTCATTTACTGTAAAGTGGTTGAAATACACAGGCTCTCAGCCATGGGGGAGGCTTGAAGTGCAATTTCTGGTCCCAGGTCCTCCAAGGACTGGGAAAGAAGCATGACAAAGGCAAGATGGAAGCATTTATTATGAAAGCATCTCTTAGACATAGCAAAGAGTATATTTCTAGGCAATATGCTGAGAAGGCCTGAGGAAACTATAACAGTAAAGCATGCTGAAAGTAGATGATTCAACTAGCTGATCCTGATGGAATTTTTGGCCTGGATTGCTCTTAAGTGCCTTAGAAGGAAGGGTGAGTAATGCCTCTGAACAATAATGACTAAGGCCTCCTTGATATAAATGCATGAAAATGGTGGCAGAATAGCTGAAAGCTCTCTTATAAATTTTACTGTCCACCTAGAAAATAAGATAAACATTCTTGACCTTCCCACAGGTATATTGTGACACAGCAATACCCCATGAGGAGTCAGGCCCTTTTTCTCATGAACAGTAAGCTCACAGCAGCCAGATCTAACAATTACTGCCCTGCAGCCAGAAACCAGACTTGTTCTCAGCAAAGAGAAACAAAATCAGCACCAGTTTTACCAGAAAGACTGAAAAATGAATGTGATGGGTGAACAGATCTTTTATCACAAAGGGCATTCCATGAGAACTTTGCTGTCAAATTCCATTTGGAAGAAGCTGCGAGTGCTCAAAGACTCTGGAAGGTCCAGAAGCAGCATGTCTTGATGAGGGCCAATAAACAACTCCTGAAGGCAGTAAACCAGCCCAGCAATATGAAACAGTCCTATAAAACTCCTATGACAAGAGCTAAAGGATGGGTTTTATTGTTTAAGAGAGCCTGTCTCCTAAAGTAAGACTGACATCCCAGCCCAGGCAAGGATGATTCAAAAGAAGGAGAACTCAGGCTACAAGAACAGAAGTGCCATATCTCCCTGAGTGAAGAGTCACTTCAAATTGTGGGAAGGTGAGAAAGTGGCAAGCAGTGGGTGAAGAAGCACTCTGAATATGGGGCTGGACTTGGAACAGCTTCCCTCTCTCTGCATGAAGCAGGGGAAGAGGCTGTGGCTGCTGTGTGGATACTGAGGGGCAGAAATGGTCCAGAAACAGCACAGTAGGTATGAGCAGTGGGTTTTTACACAGTTTCTTTTTAAGTTGCTTAATTTTTGTAAAAAAGCTTAATTTTATATGGATTAGAGTAGGTAGTAAAATAATAGTTATTTTTATGTAATCCATCAATCATAACTTGCCAGAAGAGGATGATTACTCTCATTCTACTCTTGGGGAAGCAGAAACAAAGAAAACTTGAAATTTCCAAGGTCTCCAAAAGCCAGATGCATGACAGAAGAGAGATCACCTCCCTTAGATGTCAGCTAGGTGACCATTTGCCAGTGGAAATGACACTTTCTAACATGACAAATGGCTCTTAACAGGTGCTGTATCACAGTCTGGTACCATTCTAACGTGAAGATTCACAACTCTGAGAGCTGTGGACCCTTTAAAATAACCCCACAGGAAGTGATAGAGGGCTGGGATTTTTTGTCTGAGAGGGAGAGCAAGTTGCTTTTCCCTGGCACTGTTCCCTTTCCAGGCTGTTGCTGCTGCTGTTGATGCTGCTGCGAGTGAGGCCCTGGTTCACCATCCCACTGGGCTTTTAACATCATGTGGATAATTTTCTGTATTAAATAATTAAGTGCAATAGCTAATACAGTGCTTCCCACACTGTTGCATTGTGCAGTCATATAATTATTTTTGATCATTTATAACGACATTAAAACCCCCAAGTGCCAGACTGAAAATACATCTGTCATAATGTTGCAGCAATATGCAAATTCTCTGGGTATGTTTGCTGTGAAGGAAAAGGCCCTCTATCATTGAAGCTCTTACACAGCTCCTTTACCAGCCTTTTCTGCCTACTGAATTCTCCATTGATCCTTCAGCAAGCTGGAGGATTGTGCAGCTCTGGCTGATCCTTGTTAGAGATTTCTCTAACATTCCCTGTAGTAATTAGAGGATCTATTTGCAGAAAATTGCTGGCCTTGTCCTCGAGGAAGGAGAACATCCTGCATTTCAACAACAGATCTAACACAGGGAGCAGCAGATCAAACAGCCTTTTTGTCCCTCACCAACTGTTTCCACCACAATATGAAAGGACAAGTTCTTTTCCTGAAGAGGGAAGTGTGTTCTGGATACTCACTTTGTTGTTGGCCTCTTTCTTAGGGGCAACAACAAAGAAACCAAATAAGGTGCCCTCTGCTCATGTCTTTGTGCCAGATATATTTATTTTCTGCAATAAAATGGGAAAGAGCCACTTTGTACAGGATGTCAACCAGTGCTGACAAGGAAGGCTTTGATGCTTCCTGACCCAGATTCAAGTAGAGCTAGGAGCTAGGATTTAGGGTGAAAGTTCCATTTCTCATCCCCCATCTCGTTTCTCCTGTTGCATTCACCTACCAAGTGTTTTTCACACTGCATGACTTGTTTAGGTTCAGTCACGCCTATGCCACCCCAGAATACAAGCATATGCACAATAGAACAACTTTAGTCTGGCACTACTTTCTTCTCCTTTAAAGTGTTTGGAAGGGCCAGATTTCCTCTCCCACACACGCTCAGGAACTGGTGAGGAGCTCAGTGCAATCTAGAAGCCATCAAAGAGGATTCCCTGTGCTTTCACATGCTAGAGAAGGCAGTTATTTGCTAGCTAACTCCTCATTTGCAGAAACTGTCACTAAATCAACCTCATCCCTGAGCATTCTCTTGCAAATTTACTTTCTCTGCATTAACTGGAAGATTTGTTATTCAAGGCCCTACTTGATGGGCCAGCAGTCTAAAGCACCAGCATGTAGCTCCTCTTTCTTTGAATTTCCCTGCCTTGTAACATGTTGGCAGCACTCTCTCCTGAGCAGTTTCAATTAAATACCTGGAATAACAAAAAACAAAACAAAACAAAAAAATCCAGGCTTTGGCTCTTGGCTAGTGGGGTCTTCCATGGTCTGGGAGAAAGCCTCAGTGCTGAACTGCTGAGAGAATGCTGTGGCACAGACTGGGCTGCAAGAGGCTCACTTTCCTTCCTAGCCTCTCTTTTCCTTCCTTTTCCTGGACATATGTGCAGACAGAAATTCTGTCAAGCAAGCAGCTTCCAGAAGCAAGTCTACCAGCTGGCTGTGCCAACCCACTGATGTGCATAAAGGACTGGGATGACCTGGCCATCCATCTCCAGAATAATTATTCCAAGTATTTCTTCCCACCAAAGTCACCTAAACATGCTGCTCTGACATACAGTACTTTTAGTATTTACTTTTCCAGAAAGGGTTAGAAAAGAGGCTCCTTCTTCCTCCCAGACCTGTGGACATGAAAGACAATATGCTCAAGTCTCTGCAGGATGTGTATACTGTGCAAAATGCACAGGCAATCACAGTAAAGAGAAAGTAGAAGAGTGATTAATGAAGGGATAAGATTTTTTTTTCCTCCCTTTTTCTTGTTTGTTTCCAAAACCCTCGAGGCTGATTCAGCAATTCCTCGAGAGCCTCAGGCTGACTTCACACGAAATGCAGTCACTGGTATCTTTATCTGGGCACAACAAAGGCACCAGGGATTTCTGGGTGTAGGGCAGCTGCTGGGCTCGCTGAAGCAGCTGAGATTAATTCCAGCTGGGCTACTGGGGGTAGGGAGTATCCAGAGGAATATACCAGACATTCAGACTTCACCACAACAAAATTTGGGGTGAAAAAGGAAAGCCTTTCTGAGGCAACCTGATGATGCATTTTGAAGCAGGGCTGAGTTTAATCCACAGAAGTAGGGAAGCATACTGCACCCAACTTCTACTGCAACTTACTCTGATGAGACAGTACACAGGGAGGCTCTGTGGCTGAGATTCTAATGTGTTTGAACATGGAGAGCTGGGATGCCTCCCAGGGAACTTCAGTAAAATGTAGAAGCACAAAAAGATGCTCATTAGCTTAAAAGGTATGGGTTTAAATTCAGTTTTTAATTTTCTAAAAACCCCTTCCTATGTTTGCTTTTGCTTTCAGTCCTTGTATCACTTTTTCTTTTTTCCTTGTATCACTTCTTGTCCAATCACATCTTCCTCCATTTTATTAATGCTTTACTATTTCAAGGTCTTCAATTAATTTTTTTCTTTCTGCCTTTAAGTATATTTTGTTTTTTCCCACTCTTCATTATCTGCATGGATTTTCTTCCTCCATGGACTTGGGTTTTCTCTCTTTTCCTCTCAGACCTGGTCCTTCCTGTTGGTTTTGTTCTTTCCTTTTCTTCAGCTAACAACCTGTCTCACCTGATCATTCCTAGTTCTCTCCATGCTCACTACTTCTTACCCAACATCAAGCAGAGCTCACTCTTCCTTTTTGTTAAATGATGCACATTATTCCCCACCCACAGGTTTTGACACATTATCAGCTTTCTTGGCTTTCTTTTGCCTTTTAAAGCATTTCTCTCACCCAAAGCCAGGGTTGGAGGGTGACCTTCCTCTCGCAGGGGGTACATGGCTCAAGCATCAAATACTCCACATGCAGAGGCTGCCCCTCCAAAACAGAAAAGATGATGCTGAAGCTGAGGAAACAATTAGGTGGCTACCAAGGTTAAGGATCTGCCAAAACCAGCAAAGGAAGCCTGCAGAGGAAGAGCCACTTGACAGCCATCCCATTTGGCCACACAGCATCGTGTGGCCACAGTCCCTGGAGGAAGGCAGCTGCCTGCACCACGGGCTCACATTTACACAGCTTAAACCACTAATTTATGCCACCATACTGCATCCCAGAGCATGTGATTTTTAACTAAATGTGATTCCTGTTGGATGGAGATGAAGTGTTATTCAGCCCTGAGCAAAAGACCACTCAGTTTTTCTGATGTTTTTTATCAGTGCAGAATGTCTTTACTTCCCTTTCTCTGTATAAGCTGGAGAAATAAAACACTGTGATGAATGATGCCAAGGCAGCATCCTAAGCTATACAGGTATTTCTACATGCACTAGAATGAAGAAGTACAAAAAGATTTCCAAAATTAACCAACATTGTTTCTATGGATATAAATTTCAGCTGTTTGTGAAAATGTTGAAGCCTCTATCCTGACCAAGGAATAACAGATTATGGTTTTGGTGAGAAGGAAAAATGCAAGTAGTATGAAGCAGCCAGTGTGACTTTAGGAGAGCCTGCTCAAAGATCTGTTTATAGGCATAAAAGCATGAGAAATGTACTGGTAAAAAGGGAACAAAAACAGATGAGTCATTTTGCAGGTTTTAGAAGAAATATCTGTACATCAAATGCATGATAAACGCTGACTGAGAGGAGCTTAAAGAGGAATAAAGAAGTGCAAATGCATCAGGGGAGAAAGAAACACTGGGGACACGTAGCTCCATCAGTACATGGAGGGTGAGAAATCACCATGGGTGGCACTTGTGACTCCCACAGCACAGAGGGTCACAGCTCCTCCTGGGATCACATGGGACTGTGTGCCTTGAGCTGAATGTGAAGCTTGTTTGAAACAAGCTTGGACTGAAGTCCAAGCTCTGCTGCACAAAAATGACATGTAAGAATGGCAAGAATGCAGAGTAAAGTAGCAGTGAAAAATGAGGGGCTGAAGTAACTCTCTGAGGCAGGACAGATGGCGTTTGTTACAGGCTGCTTTACAAGTAACATCCATAAACACCCAGGCAAGAAAGGTGCTGACAGTGTCTGGTAAATGGAATAGACTTGTGATCTGCAGTCTCTCTGATAGTCATAATTCCACAGAGGAAATCTCCAAGATTCCCTTTCCACACGCAGGCACATATTTGAGAAAATATATGATCATGTGCTTTAGTTCATGCATAGCAGCAGTTCCATGGATATGTCTTCCCCAGTTTGAGATGACAGGCACAGCAGGAGAAAATTCATAGCTCTTGGATTAGTTGTCCTGCCCTAGCTAATAAGGGGACAGATGAAGTGTTTCCTGAAAGAAAAAGTAGATGTGGCTCATCAGGAAAACAGCCCATTCCAGGGAGCTGGAAAGATCTGAAATTCCTGGAGGAATATCCATCCTCACATTAGCATGTACATTGACAGATGGTGAAGCTTCATATGAATAGGAATTTTAAGCCACTGTCTTTAACTTGAAGAGATAAACCCCAGGCAGGTTTTACAGAGCAGCTGGCCCTTCCTGGACTGGTTCTTGTGGGGATTTCTTCTTTAAGAAGCTGGAACAGTGGTAGCTGTGAGCACCACAGACAGCACAGCACCTCATTCCCTTTAGTAGATTTCTCTGGAAAAAGTCTGAAGCAGCAGCAGCAGCAGCTTTCTCCATGCAGGAATTGGAAAATAGCTCAGCAGACTGGCTGGAGAATTTATAAAATTAGAAAAACAAAGCAGCAAAAGGCCTTGGCTCAACAGCATTACTTTTAGACTGCCTGTCTCTTTGAAGTAACTAGTCTTGAATCAGTTTATGAGCATCAGCCAAAACAAGCACTGAGGTCCATTTGAGAGTTTTGCTTCAGAGCAGCATATGAATACTCTGTAAGGAGATGCAGGGCATGTAGTGGATGTTTTCTTTATCAGCAGCCCTAATCATCCCAAATCGCTCGAGCTCACTGTTAGCACACCCTCCTGACAAAACTGCAGTCATGGATGAGCTGTGTCTGACACAGTGCTTAGATTAATCCTGCAAAAAAATGGGGTAGCTGACCCTCTGCCCCAGGAGAAGTGTCACACAAGCCCACAGGGTTCTCAGGAGCCTTGTCCCAGCCTGGCATGCACTGACTGTGCCACAGCAGCAGCTGCTCCAGCTGATGTACCCCTCTTCTCTACAGCCTCCCAGGAGACCAGGAGATGAGCCCTGCCAGGAGAAGAGCCCTGACTTGGACTTGGCTCCTTATTCCTACAGCTGGCCTTTCAATAAGTAAAGCCTTGCTCCCACCACAAGGACTAGGGGCAGGGCTGGATTATCCATGCTGGTTCTTTGTAGACAGGCACATGTGTGGACCTGCTTCTTATCTGTGCAACTGATTGTGTTTGCTTTTTTCACCTCTAGTATTAAGGGTAGCAAGTCAGGAGGACATCTCACAGAACAGAAATGAAGAAATAAAAAAGGGATACAGTAAAAAAAAATCTATTCAGTCAGACTGCCACCTTTTCTGTTGTTATGCATGTAATTCCCAGGAGCACTGGCGTGCACTGTGGACCTTGGCAATGGTAGGTTAACAGCTGGACTTGATGATCTTGAATTATCTTGATGATTTTCCATCCCATCTCCAACTGAATCTGTGTGTCTGTAATCGTGGATGCCACACCTTGGGCAGCAGCAGGAACTCTGCAGATTAGGCTTCCCCTAAATCTGTTCCACATGGGCACATCCCTGTGGTGACTTCTGAGAGAAGGTAGCATGGTAGCAGCTCCCAACACCTCAGGGATCTGTCCTAGTTCCCTTTCCAGCTCTCCCTGGTGCAGGTATGAATAAACAGCAGCTCGTTCCACCTTGTGCAGATGGAGAAATCCTCATCCCTCTGCTGCTGCTGCTGCAGACCCTTCATTCCAAGGAGCCTTTAGGGAGTGGCTGTGCAAGGGACAGCTCTGTGGTGGCTGCTTCAGTCACAACTCAGTTCTTGCTTGTCTTGCTGCAGTTGAAGGTTAAGCTGCAGCATCCACCACTGGGTTAAGCACCCAAAAAAAGGAGAAAACAGACTGAATGTTTGCACAGCTTGTATCTGTGCTCAGTTCTGTTCTGCCACATTCTCCTGGGGCTTGTCATTAGAACACAACACCTTCACATAACCAAGTTTCCTCCTTTCTTGTTGTCAGTCACAAAGCTTACAGCTCTTTTATTTTAGGCACAAATTCACAATGAGACAAAGCAGCTTAAACAAAGGCTGGTTTGTGTTTTATTGCTCAGGAAATGACAGACAAATCTGTCTGCAGCAGAGATGAGCATTTCATCTTGCCATTTCCCACCTGGGAAACACTAATAACACTTGGCATCTCATTTCTTTGCTGGGGGGACTTGGTTGGTTAGAGGGCACAGTAATGATGTTCTCCCAGGTGACAAAGAAATGCTTTTGGACTTTCCCAGCTGGTATTCCTGGGGACAACGTCCATCTGCAAATGTAGTTTGGCCACAAGGTCTAGCCAAGCAGAAGATCGAGGTAACTGCTTTCTCCAAGCTGGAAACTCCCACTTCAGAACATGTTCTAGGCAAGTTCATCTTCAGTACTGGTGTGCAACCTGAAGAGAAGCAGACAGTGCTCCCCAGTGCTGGTCCACATCAGTCCCAGGGGTCATGTGGGAGAAGGGGTTGCCTTCTTTGGAAAGCAGGGAATGAAGGCTGCAGCCAAACCCTCGTGCATAACAATGACAAGTCACACAAGGAATCTGGTGTTTCCAAACCCGAGTCACTGAACGGGTACTCAACGAAATTCAGGGTGAATATGCTGCAGGAGGAAAGTCTTTTTGCTGTGTTAGCTGTTTTCACAAGGTCAGTCCTGTTTTTCTTCCCTGTAATCCTTTGCTTCAATTTTTAAAAAGCTGGGGTTTCTTTCATGAAGGTATTTAATCAAAATAGAGGTATGAGTTAGTACCATCTTTGGCATACAGGCCAGACCAGGATTTGAAACATTCATTGTTAGTGCTGGCTATTCTTTCACCTGAGGTTGTTGTCTGAGTCCTAGCTTGAAAGACTTCATTAAGACTCTACTATTCTCATGATAAGGAAAATTTCTTTTTTACTCTCACTTCTACTATAGTGTAGTAGCTGGGGATTTAGTTTGGAGATTGCAGAATCATGGAAAATTGGGCTGAGAGGGGTCCTGTGGTCTATTCCATTTGCCTGTCCCAAGACAGATAATCAATTACTAAACTGTCTTGAATTAAAGATTCCCCCAACTTAATTTTAAATCCTCAAACTGTAGGTATTCCACAATTACTTTAGGAAATCTGTTTCAATGTTTGCCATCCAGAGATACTTGCTTAGCCTCAGAGGATTTTTTTAGTATTTTTTTGTGCAGTAAAACTTGAAAAGGAGGATGAACAGTGAATGGAAAGTAAACCACAGGAAGCAGAAAGGACTTCCACTATCATCAATGCCATTTCCCTACTGTAAGAAGCAACCATGTCAGGTAAAGCCTTCCTTACACATGTACTGAACTCTGTATTTGACCTGGTTGAACTTCTCCCCTAAATATTCTAAACCAAGTTCTGCTGAGATTTTCATCTTCTTGAAAGTTAAGAATCTCCTGTGAAGCAAAACTGCAAAATCAGAAGGACATTATAAAGCCTGTGAGATGCATTTCTGGGTACATGGTGTGCAGATAAAGCTTTTATGAAGTGACAGAAAATTTCCTTGCTAACAGACATGGTGGAATCTCAAAAAATCAAAGGTAGATCTCTCCTGAAAATTAAAATCTCTGCTGAAACAGATAATGATGCTTCTAAATTTCCCAAGACAGTGTTTGAGATCTCACAAAAAACCTCCAAAACCCAGTCTTCAGCAGGACTGCCAAGATGCTGCTAAACTTCCAAGAGAACTACATCCAAGATAGGATAGTGATATTAGGCTTGGGTGAAAAATAAAATTGTGACTATAACAAGAAGAAGTCCTAGAAAGTGTGGAAGAAAGAGAGAAGCTGGGTGGGAGTAAAGTCAACATGGAGTTGAAAAGAAAAAAATAAGCCCAAATTCAGTAGAAATGGAGAGCAAAGTTTCTGAACTGAGGATGAGGAAGATGTTAGATTACACCTGGCAGGAGGTAAATTCAGTTATGCCCCAACTTTAACGTGAAGGACAAGCACGACTGCCAGGCATAAAAGTTCTCATTTTTACCAATTCATAACTGATGCTTCAGAGAGCATCTTGACCATCTCCACAATGTTTCAAAGCATCCTTCAAGACACAGCTCCACGTGTCAAGGTACCACTGAAGATATGAAATGGCATGAGGGACCTATATTTAGGTATCTGGATTCAACTTTTTGTGACACACCACTGAAATTAAACCCCTCAGAAGAAAGTCTTGGGTAATTCTGTGAGGTCAGGATCTTTGTCCTTGTCCTGCAGCAGCTGTGAGAACTTCACTAGAAGAGCTTGGAGGTTCTAATCATACCCCA
Organism: Urocynchramus pylzowi; assembly: GCA_013397555.1. NCBI lineage: Eukaryota > Metazoa > Chordata > Aves > Passeriformes > Fringillidae > Urocynchramus > Urocynchramus pylzowi. The sequence goes on along the minus strand of VZRH01001523.1, from coordinate 99,597 downwards.
CAGTGCAGCTAAACTAGCATAATATCATGGCCCAATGCACAGGCAATACTTTCAGACAGGACCTGCTGGGGTATTGAACATTATCAATGAAGTCTTAAATACAAAACCAGAGCAATCCAAACCATCACTGAGATGTAGCCCTCCCAGAAGAAACATTTTTTTTTTCCAAAGCTCATAACTCAAAATGAGTCATGCTTGATTAACTTCACTTGGGTCAGGAGACTAATCATGAGATGCTATTTTTAAATTATATAAGGAAAGTCAGAGAGACAGCATTAGAATAACATTCAGAATGGAAGGCATGTTATAGCTTTAGCAGAGTGTCACTGGGATGACCTAATGAAAACTGGGAACGGTCTCTATTAGCAGGTGTTGCCTTTTNAGTTGTTTTATTTCGGGGTTTTCCCTTTTTTTTTTTTTTTTTTTTTTTTTTTTTTTTTAAATGTGTCTACTCTCCAGCAAAAATGTTATTAAATCTAAGTGAGACTCCAATCCAGAGAGCAACTGTCCAGCTCAGTTCTTGGTGGGGTAAGAGATCAGAAAGTTTCACCTCCTCCTTCTCCTCACAGCTGCCCCGCACACATGCACACACACACAGAGGCCAGGGAAATCTCCTCCTAGTGCACCTACCTTGGGTTTGAAGGCAATTAACTTCAGGACCATCTCCACAGTGAAGAGGCCAGTGAAGAGCATGTTGAGGATATTCATGGCTTCCTTGAACATGCAGCTCTGACCATAGTGCTGAAAAATAGCATCCCAGCAGGAGAGTGAGGATAGGCCATGCCAGCAGTCAGGAATACACAGGACCCCTCCTGGTCTCCCTTCATGCCAAAGTTTTCTCTAAGGAAGACCCCAGAGCCTTTCATTTTTTCAATTAAGAATTCCCATTTCCCTTCATACATAAGCATTCCCATGCCTCTATCCATTTTTGCCACCTGGCTCTTGATCTCCTCTATTTAGAAGAATCTTTTTGAGGAGTGGCTATCATAATCATACTTACCATTCCAATTCAGGGCTCATTATAAATTGCACAATGTTACAATGCGATCTTCAATTGTGTTTTTTATCTCAACCTTCCCTCACACTTGGATTACTTTTTTGTTTGATTGTGACTGCACAGCGAGCTGGGGGTTCACTGAGCTGTCCATAATGATACCAAGCCATTCCCCAAGTAATTACACTAAATTCAGGATTCTGCAAAGTACATGAGCAGCTCAAATCACATCTTTCCAATATGCATTATCTTGCATTTGTCAACTCTGAATTAAATTTGCAATCATGCTGCCCATTCTCTTTACTTTATTAAGATCTTATGAAGTTACTCTCCATCTTCTATTGATTAATTCAAGCAGTGTGTTCTGCAAGTGTTGCCACCTCACTTTTCATACCCCTATTTCCAGATCATGATACTTGAACTGATTGCACTGCCTTATTCTAAGGTCACCTTCCAGTTCATGTAGCAAGACCCCATTTGTAGTTGCTTAACTTTAATAAACTTCAAACAGCTGGGATGGATTTTCACGTTCTGTATTGGCACAGGGTGATTTATGCAAAGCAGTTTCAGTTAAAACAATTCAGCTGCAGCTGAATGCAAGGCCGAGAAAAATAGTGTTGAGACATTTTCAACATTTTTCTTGAAAGGCTCTAGTACTTGCAGGACTCTGTTTAGAAACAAGAAATTTGTTTGTTTTTAAGGAGTCAAAACAGAATTGTTGAAAGTGTCAGATGTTAGCAGGAAGAGGGTGAGACTTAGATTCCTTATTTCAACTACACGTCATCAGAAGTACAATGGAGAGGGTACAATGTTTATTTTTTCTACATGCTTGTCCCTCTCCCTCAACACATGGTGTGAAGGTGGAAGTAGCTCTCAACCTCAGCCATTTGTGCATTTCCCCCAGCAAAGTCTACTACCTCATCACCTGGAGGTGTTCTGCTTGCTTACTTACTTGCATGGCCAGGCAGATGGTGTTCAGCAGGATCAGAACGAACATCAGGTACTCAAAGTAGGTGGAGTTGACCACATACCAAACTTTGTACTGGTACTGGTTTTTAGGGATGTATCTCCGCAGGGGCCGGGCTTTCAGGGCATACTCTACACACTGGCGCTGTGGGAGAGGCAGGGAACATTTAAAACTCAAACCCAAAATGTCAGGGTGGTCAGCTACCTTCAAATGTAATAAAAAATACAATATAATTAAAGTTTTTTCCTGAAATGAAAAAGCTTAGTAGAAGGATTTCTTCTAGGTCACAATGTGAATGTGCACGTTCTACCTGTTAAAGAGTTCTATGTGCAATTGCTTTGGCCAGACACTGCTGTTGTGCTCATCTAATCTCAGTGAAACAAATGGCATGGCAAACATTTTTAAATAATTGTCTTCCCTTGAGCAGATCTACAGCAAGATTTTTTCCTACCTGCCTCCTAAAAGATGTCATCAAAGCCAGCTTACAGTTTTATCTTGTTGGCAAGCTTAACAGTTTTTTCCTCTCTGTATGCATTTATCTATTAAAAGCTTATTCTCAATGCATTTTCTACCTTTATTGACAGCAGGGTGTGGTAAGTTACCTGGTTTTTGTCCAGCTCACAGTTCTTGTACTCTTGTTCTCCTTGTTCCTGAAATGTGACGATGACGAAACCAACGAAGATGTTCATCATGAAGAAAGCAATGATGATGATGTAGATAATAAAGAAGATGGAGATCTCAACCCTGTGATTATAGATGGGTCCCACATCCTCCATGTGGGAATCAATGGACCTATACAGCAACCTGAAAGCAAACAGGAGCCAAATGCAGAGAAAATCTGCAACTGCCTTGAGGCCTTATAGGCGATGTTATAAAGTTTAACTTTGTGGTTTTCTTCTACTTGTATAAAAAATAATTCACTGTGTGCAGACTTGCACTGATCTGAGTGCAAACGCTTGCAAAGAAGAAGACCTGACTCTTACTAATTCTACACATTTGAACCCCTTCAGGGGTGAAATGTCTTTATAGTTGAACAACATCATGCTCTTCAGTTAACAGAAGACAGGAAAGTCCCAACAGAGTTATTGGGAACTGAGTTTTGTGAGAAAAGGGGATCCCAGGAGTCAACAGCTGTTAACGCTGCTGTTGGCATCACCTGGTGACATAGGTCAGGCTCAGCCCCCTGATACCCTGCATGTCCATGTCACCCTGAGTGACTCTGTGAGAGTCCCCAGCTCCAGTGGCACAGGCAGCAGGGTCTGGACAGACACCCCACATCTGCCAGTACTGCAGAGGCAGTGTTTAATATGGCCCTGCTGGCTCCACGGGGAGACTGAAACCTGGCAATGCTGGAAAGGACCTGATAGGCATTTTACATTCATTTATACCCATAACAATGGTAACAAATAACAGTATCACTGCCACTAATGGAAATCATCTTTTAAGAACTAGAGACAGTGCTTCACACTGTTTACAAGTACAGTAACAGAAATCCCTGCAGGCCCTGAGGAATTTACAAAGTGCATAATACTACAGTGCTACTATTGCTATATTTAAAGCTCTGGACTTATATAAATACTTGGAAAGGGAAAGACTATGCCCTGCCTTTGAATTTTCTCTTTTGAAATGAATGAGGACATTGCTAGTGTTGCACTGGTCCCAGAAACACTCACTCTGGCCAGCCCTCGAAGGTCGAGACGGTGAAGAGGGCCATCATGGCAGTCAGGACGTTGTCGAAGTCGAACTTGCTGTTCTCCCAGCTCCGGGGCTGTATCATGGGCTGGCTGACCTCCCCATCCTTGTAGGTGATGTAGTACCCCCTGTGGGTGGAGAGGGCAGACAGAACGTGGCACACCTGCGCCCTGCCAGCGCGAGGCCCTGCAGGTGGAGGCCAGCCAAGGGTGGCCAGCCAAGGGCAGGGATTGGGAAAGCTCAGACCCACCTGCATTCTGCTTCTGTCTGCTTGGAGCTGTCAGTGCAGCTGTACAGCTTGCCCTAGGAAAGGAAGGAAGAGGAATGAAGCTTCTGCTTGTACGGTACTTTTATGTGAATGTCCTGAAACACTTGTCAGGAGGGTGGTGAAAGGCAAGGAGATAAAAGCAGACAGAAAGAAGGGAATGAACAACCCCCCCACGGTCATCTGGTATGCCCCTTCCTCTGCAAGATGGGGGTTAGAGAGCCTGCAAGGACCTATCCTTTTCAGCAGCCCCCTTCACCTTCCCAGGACCATGTCATGCCAATGTAAAGCTGTTTAGGGAAGAACAACATTACTGATCCTTTCTTCTGACCACAGATGATGGGCAAGAGTTCTGCATATGCCTGGCTCAATTTTGGAGAACTGCTGGTAGCAGAAGCCCAGGTTACACTGACAGTGCCCCAATTGTTTTGCCTGTTACACACAAAAGACCCCATTTTCCCTTCCTCAGGCATTTAATGCTGTTTTTCCTCCCCATCCCTGAATACAGCTCAATGTAATGGCTGACTGAATGGGCCCAATGGTTTTACCTTAAACAGCTGAACTCCAATGCAGGCAAACATGAACTGCAGCAAAGTGGTGACAATCACAATGTTCCCGATGGTTCGGATGGCGACAAACACACACTGGACCACGTGCTGCAAAGGGAAGAGAGGAACAAAAACACTTGTGGGATTGTTCTCAACTGTTCTGACTAAGGGAGAAGCCCAAGAATAAAAATAAGAAAAAAAAAAATTATTTCAGGCAGTGCCCATTACCCAATTAGTGTCTCAGGAAAGGGGACCAACTTATTTCATGCCTTGCTGTACTTTTAGAAGCAGGCAGAAAAGGGTAGGAAAATACCAGAACTCAGCTCTCTGAAACTTCCTGCATAGTTGGGCACCCACCAGCACATAGGAAGGAGTTTATCTAATACAGAAAGGTTATGCAGAGGGTTGTGGGCCCAGCTGTTACCCTAGAAAACCACATCATTTCACCTCTGTGCTGATGGGACCATGCAGCTTGTCAGAAAAGGACCTGGCAATCCTGGTGCACACAAAGTTGAATATGAGCCTTCACTACAAAGCTGGCAAGTGCTATCCTGGGCTGCATTAGGCAAGATTTTAACAAGTTGAAGGAGGTGATTCCTCCCCTTTACTCAGCACTGGTGAGACTGTGCCTGTTGTACTGGGTCCAGTTCTGGCTCCTCAGTAGAAGAGAACCCTGGACACCCTGGAGGAAGTCCAGCAAAGACCCACAAGGATTATTTAAGGGATTGGAGCATCTCTCCCATGAGAAAAGACTGAGAGAGCTGAGTCTGTTCATCTGAGAGGAGGCTCAGGGGAATCTGGTCAATGTGTACTAATGGCTGAAGGAGAATGCAGAGGAAGCAGAGCCAGGCTCTCTTCAGTGGTTCTCACTGACAGGATAAACAGGCACAAACTGAAACAGAGTAGGTTTATACGAACATTGAGAAACATTCTACTGTCAGGGTGACTGAGCATTAGAACAGGTCATCCAGAGAGGTTGTGGAGTTCCTCTCCTTGGAGGTACTCTAAAGCCTGGGCAACCTGCTCTCAGTGGCCCTGCTTGAGCAGGTCCCTTCCAACCTCAGCCATACTGTGATTCTGCTGAAACATTACTTGAACCACTGCAAAAACCCTCGTAGCCTGAAATAACCTGAATTTGTAGTTCATAGAATGCTCTGGGGCTTTTCTAACCTTTAATCCTTTGGCTCTGTTGATGGCCCTCAGTGGCCTAAGGACCCTCAGAACACGCAGGATCTTCACCACATTAATGGCACTGGACCTGGAAGAAAGTATTGGAAGGTTTGAGAGATACAGCAATGTGGGGAGTGGGCAGCAAGGACAGACCTTTGAAATCCTGCACAGCCTGAGACTGCATAAGGTGTTTATTCAACTCTTTGCCGTGGCAATTCAGGGGTAAGGAAACGAGTTTCTGATGTTTTCTTCAGAGGCCTGACTTCTTGTTTTGTATTTCATAATCCCTGCTGTATTAATGGAGGGGGAATGGAACATGGGCAAGGTGTATTTTTAGAGCAGGGCAAACAGATTCTGTAGATACCTACAATATAGAAATTGTGCCAGGATGTAGTCATTACCGAGGCATTTTCAGATAAGGCTCAAAGAAGCACTCCACTGAAATATTTATACAAGAGTGAAAAGTCCAGGAGACTCCAGCACTAAAGGTAGACTATCCTCCTGGAGTTTGATCCTACAGTGTGTCTGGCCCCTGAACCCACAAATCAAAGTGTGTACATAAATTTAAGGACGTGAAAACTCCCACTGAATTGATTAGGATGGTTTATGTGCTCACTTTTAAGTATTGAACACAACTATCTTCTGCAGCAGAGCTCTCTGCACCTTCCAAGACTAAAACCCTGACTGAGAATCTTCCTTGTGCTCAATGACATCATGACCTCCTACTGATTTTGGGAACAATTTTAATGTTAACACACCTAGTCTGACTTAGGTCTGTAAGAAAGAAACAGCAGGTCAAAACAAGAACTGTGCCATTCTTAAGACTGTGACTGAAAGCCCAATGGACCTTACAAATTGTCCTACTTAGCATGCAATTTATGTGAGCTGCTAACCCAGGATGGTAACAACTGGGAGCTTGTTTCTTATCAGATATGAAACTACTTAGGGAACTTCCTCCCCGACACATAGTCGAGTAAATCTATAAATTACTAAGTCAATTAACAGATGAACCAAAGGAAAACAGCACAACAGAACAGCCACTACCACTCTGAAGATTCTCACAAAACTCTTCAAGTGCTTGATGGCCTTCCATTGGCTAAGACTCACAGCATCTTAGCAAGCAGGAAAATGAGGCATTATCAGCCTCATTTTCCAAAGAGGTTATGAAAAGTCTAGGAGGGGACCATAAGTCACTGAACTGTCCTGAACTGATTCAGTGACACAAAGGCCTTGGAACAAAGCTAAGTGTAATGATTCTCAATACACCCATTTTTTGTCCTTATTTGCTCTTTCTGAGAGATTTCCTCCTCCATGTCACCAGAGTAGCATTTCCCAGTTACTACCTCCTCTCTTGAGGATGAATTTTAATGGCCTTGAATCATCTGAGAAAAACACCTCATGAATACCCCAACAGGCTAATGAGAAAAATCTCACCCAGATAAGAGAACGAGCCTGAGCCCTCCCTCCCACCCAGCCCTACCCCCCAAAATAGCCAGCTGGAAATAGCTCACTCACTGGATCCCAAAGGAGATGAGAGAAACGCTGACCACCAGCAGGTCTAAGATGTTGAAATAGTTCCTGCAGAAGGAGCCCTTGTGGAGGAAAGCCCCGTAGGCAGTCATCTGCAGGGAGGCACACGGAGACACAAACACACTTTGCCATCAGCAGCTGCTCAGGAGCCAAACCCACCTGGCTGTGCTCAGAGTGGATAACTGGGGAGGGGGCAGTATTTCTATTGCTGGCAGACAATTTACCCCCAGACCCCAAAGGAGAAGTTGAGCCCCAATGGAAAGAAAAGAGAGTGAAAAAGACAGCAAGATAACTGTGAAAGGCCTTACTAAAGAAAGCAAGGGAAATATGCACTTTAAGTGCACTGAGTACATAACATCTAGAATTAGCAAAGCAGCGGAATGGCTGTTTGCAAAAACTACTCTTTGCAATCATATGCTTTCCCCTTTTTCTTCAGTGACAGAGGATACTTGTATTATATAAAGGCCTCTCTAGCAAAATTGAATAAAATAATACAAAATAAAATGGGCTCTTCTGTAATGCTTTTCAGTACTTAGACCAGCTGCAGTGGACAGTTGATCACTCTTCCCTTCATGAAGGAAGAACAGAATCCCTCAGGGATAAGATGCTTTAGAGCTGAACTGAAACAAAAGGAGGAATTACTGCTCTCTTCAGCTTGGTCCTTCTGTTCAGCTCAATCCCACATCTCTTTTCCTATCCATCTTCATTAATTTTTACTCTAGATGCAGTTGCATTTTCCCTTTAGTTTTCCTTGCAAAGCCCAGGCTGTATTCCTTGGGACAGGGTAATTTCTTTGTGGAGGTAATAATTATAAACATCACTGGGCAGAGGGAGGGAAAACAGTTACATATTTTGCAAGGGAGGCTCTCCTCTGCCTGGGTGTGATTTGAAAACCTGCTGGCTTTGAGGAGGATGTCACAGCTCCAGAACTGGATTGAGTGACAGTGTAAACAGAGTTGTCTCACTCAATGTGACTAAATGACCCTGCCACAGTTGAAGAGGGTGAGCTGATGGGGTATTTGTACCACCTACCTTAGATTTGGTGAGTGATCTAATGGAGCTGCTTTGAAGAAACCCCATCCCCACAACTGCTAATGCTCCTTCATTAGGAATTCTCATTCCCATCCAGGAATACAGGCTTCTAAGATTGGTCCTCTGAATCTCATCTAAATTAGGTGTCTGAAGTAACCTGAGGTGGACACCATGACACTGAGCTGTAGCCAGACTTCCAGCTGAGAAGTGTGAACTGGAAAGTCAAACTGGAGTTTTCTGGCTCCCACCAGTAGCTCAGGGTGGTGTATTGGCCAGTAGCTTCCAGCCTGTGACAACTTTATTCAGAGCAAGGTGGAAGGGCACATGGTATATCAGATTATTTTCTTCACCAAACATCCATGACAGCAGGGAACTGACTATCAATCAGACAGAAATTAGAGGGGGAGGAAGTATAAACTCTGGTCTTGGCTTAGAATTTATACTTGTTGACACATTCAGTTGGGGAAGGGAGGAGGGGTTCTTGCCATAACAAAGGTGGTAAAGATGCCCTTTACTGTTTAGATTTTGTATGGCAATCTTGAAAGAAAGACACCATTGAAATCAGGAGGGGAAGCTCTGCTGAGCTTAACTTTGGTACAAATTGTGGTTCTCTCAAACAAAAAACCTATTGAGAGATTTTGTCATCTCAGAAGAGACTCTCAGAGAGTGTCAATCTATATCTGCCTCCCATCTGGGGCATAAAACAAGTTACAGCCTTTTAGGATGCCAGTTGAAAATCCTTGGCAGTCACCTTGCCAGCATTCACCAGAATACAGGTATTGTCATGAGCAACATGGGGGCAGCTGAAACTTGCTCCTCTACAGCCTTGAACATCCTGTGGCCATTCATCCTTTTGTTTTCACCACCTACATTAGCTTTGCTGCTTTGCAAAACAATGTGCCCAGTGAAGGCAGCAGAGAAACATGCACTGAGAGAGAAACCAAGCTATTTGTGACTTACACTTATGGTCCTTGCACTATTCTGCCACTTGAACTTAGAGAATCTCCAGGGATGTTGGCATAAAGCACTGAAGTTAACAGGAGGACCTTGGGGAGGCCCAGGCTGGGTTAAGTTCTGCTTCCACTGAAGCCATTAGGAGTGTTACCACTTCCTTCAGAGCTAGCAGAATTAGTAATTCTGCTTAAAAACAGAATTAGTAATCTAGTGAGTCCAGACAGGTGCTTTGAACTATCATTTCCTTTTTAAACATTGCTGTTGGGATATTTTCCTTTTCTTGACAGGCCTTTTGGACCTGCCACGTGATCTGTGCACATTCAGATTTATTGTGTAAACACAGATGCAAACTGCACACAGGCATAATTTGTACATCTCCCTGGAGAACATTATGGCTCTGGTAATTTCAAGTCATATCAAAAAAAGCACGTTTCTCTATAAAAATATGCAGGGGCCACCCTGCTTACCAGCCTTCCATATAGATACTGTTATTAGGGTCTTGAGCTGCAAAATTTGAGCAACTCCAAGGCACTGCCTGCCAGCACTTAGAACTAGCTTGCTGAGGAAAAAAAAACCCAGCTGCCAAGTGAACCTAGCATTTAGAAAGCCAGAACTTTGCTCAATTACTGTTATTTAAATTATTAGCCTACCAATTTGGGAAAATTAGAGTTAAGAACAAGGCAGCCTATTTTTATTTCCTTCCAAGCTAAACCATTCTCCTGAGCATTCCCCTTGGTATGGAGCATGTTCCTGGGAAATGGGAAGCTGGGTTTTGATGCAGCAATTTTCAGTGGCAGCCACTGTCCTTGGTGTCTCATGATTTGTGCTCTTGGTTCTCTCTCTGCACCTAAAGAGTGAGCTTTTGCACTGTGCTCCCTGTCTCCTACTTTGCTGTGCACCCTGTAAGCTCACAGAATCATCAGGCACCCTTTGGGCTGGTTTCTGCAGAATAGGGACCTTCTCTTTGCCTGGGTGAGAGGTGTGTGTATTTGGAGTTTCTTTCAGAGCAGAAAAATCCTGTTTTGGAAAGACTGGCCAGGGTAGAGGGAGAAATTTATCAGGGAATGGCCTCTTTCTTGGAACACTCTTACATTTTCCAACATTTCATCCTTTCATTGCAATTCCCCTAAAAAGCATTATTTTGCTATAGGCCCTCAATTAGAAGTTTGAATATCAAAATTTCCCAGGAGACTTTTTAAGCAACTACAGAAACGTCAAATGAAAAGAAAAACAACCCTTTGTGTGGAGATAATAACGGGGTTAAAAAAAAAAAAAATAAAAATAAAGGAGAGCAAAAGAAAGAAAGAGAAAGAAAGAGAAAGCAAAGAAGAAAACAAGTGTATTTCTCAGATTGGTTACCTTAAGAATAATTTCTAATGTAAAGATACTAGTGAAGACATAGTCTGCATTGCCTAGGATCTGAAAAATAAGCACAGTTGGGTTAGTGGTTCTGAGCGTGACCCGGGACAAACAGGCGTGTGTGTTAGCAACAGAGACTGGCAGGAAACTAGAAAGCTTGTGGACAAGTAATGGTAGAGAAGATGGGCACTTTACCTTCAGAGCAATTTCAATGGTGAAAATGACAGTAAAAACTATATCAAAATAAAAGAGAATCTGTAAAAACAAAAGGGGATAGGAGTGGGGAGGGTCGGTCAGTGATGATCACTCGAGGGGGAAAGCACAGTTAAAATCAAATACACGAGTTCTGTTCATGAGGGAATGAGGACAACTCTATAGGGAATGGTTTTGGAACAACGTCCTGTTGAAGGCAGTGAAGGTCCTGGCACAGAGGACAAGAAGCACATTACATGAACATTTTTCCTGAGTTACAATCCCATGAGCTCTACAGAGGCATAATAACTTCTTGGTTGCTGCAGGACT
>VZRH01001523.1:22457-88500 GCA_013397555.1 Urocynchramus pylzowi | reverse complement strand
AAGTGCTGAAAAATCAAGCCTTTATTGGGAAAACTATAATGCAACCAAAAAAAGGACAGGATCAAAATCTTTCCCCAACTTTTATGTTCTCCAAGGTGTTTTGTCCTTGTGTAGGAATCCAATTTCCCTTGAAATCCCAAACACAACTTGGACTCTTGAATGCCTCTGAAGAACTGTGCACAAACCAATAATAAATATGATAGGTTTTTGAATTAGAGAATATTCAAATATTGAAAAGAACATGTAAAGAAAATCAAAGATCTCGTTTTCTTTGGCTTTGGATTTTTTTTTTTTTTTTTTTTTTTTTTTTTGATTTCATAAAGAACATTCAAGGGTTTTCCCAAATAGGATTCCAAACTGAGAATAAAAAGAGAATGCCTGGTCTCCCAGTGGAAAACATGAGATTCCTTATTAACTTCCATTCAGTCTTGTCCTGTGCCTCTCTCAAAGGAAGGAAAGCAAACTGCAAAATCATACTCTTGCTGTTTCTTTTCTCTGTCCTGAATTGCTCTGGATTAGGATGAATAACAAACACTCTGCCAATTGAACAGAATCCCAGCCCTTGTATTGCAACCATAATTTGGTCATTTGCTAAAGGTGCCTCACTTACATCCTGCATCTTTCTATTTGCATCCTGAATAACCAGCCAGCTGAAATGCTCATCATTCCCAGGAACCTGGTGATGGAGAAACCCGTGGCAAGCACAGCAGACCACAAAAGGTGGCATCACAGGAGGCAGTGAGAAGTCTACAAGTGTAAAGGGGCTTTCAAAGTAGCAGCATAAAGGACAGGAATGTCCTTCACTGCCAATATGTTGGCATAATATGTTGGCATGCCACAGTAAATGGGAACTTTCTCACTGATTTATGGGACCAGGATTGAACTCTCTTTGTTTCCAATATGTTTTAACATCCCAAGCCACTTTAGTGCTATCTACACTACAAATGTTGAATATCAGAAGTATCATGCCCATGGTTTACTGTTGTTTTACCATAATCATGTTTTAAACCAAAAGGCCAGTATATGGAAGCTGTAGAAAACTGATAATTTGTGAAATTTAGACCTTTGCTGCTAAAATCTAATAAGCACAAACCAGGAAAGTGCCCGCTCCCATCCCACAGGGGTTTGTTGTATCTCAGTGCCTGTATCCTCACTCAGATTTATAGGTGGCTAAATTCTTACAGCTTGGTGTGCAGGGGGGCAGCTGCTGCATATTCCAGGGTTATTTCAGATTGCACTATTTAAGCACAATCCAAATCTGGATTGATTTGGAGACACTGCATGTCAAATGGGGGGTTGTATCACTTACTGCTACCATATGACTCAAAATTCTTCAGGTCACTGCTCAGTTTTTAATCCCAAATTCTTCTCAAGGGTGTCTTGGGCTCTATCAATTTTTGCAGCTTAGAGAATTAAGAAAGGGCCACTTCAAAGGGACTGATCTTGATTTTAACCTATATTAATTTACATACACTACTACTGGAAATATCCTTTTGCCTTGCTGCTTTGTAAGTCCTAAAATTTGATTGTTTTATCAATGGAATAATTTTATAATCAATGGGCCAGATTCATGGGTACTCTCTAACTTCTTTGCATGACTCCACCAGCATGAAGAAGCTGCAAACTTCTTTAGTCATGCCTAATGAAAATGGTCACTGCCCCACCTGTGCAGGCAGCCCCATTCATTTATCAGCTGGCATATTTGTTATTATCTAAATATGAACTTGCTCTAGGATATATTAAAATTGAATGAGCACCTTGCCAAGGTGCTAACAGGAGAATATGGTGAGCCCAGCCTTAGCCCTTGCTGGCACCTTGGTCAGACTGGGCTGACCCAAGCCCTCTCTGCCTGACCCCTGTGTGACACAAAAGGACACAGCCTGCCCCAGGAAAGCAGCAGAGTCCAAGCCTCCCCACCAGCCCTTGCTGGGCTCTCTGTTCCTGTCTTCCTGCTCTGTGCCAGCAGCATCCCCAGTCTGCACAAGTCCTGGAGCACAAGCTCGTGCTGAGTGAAGGCAGAGGCAGCTTTGCTTTCAGCTTGATTTCAGCTTGCTTTCTTCCTTTTCCTCCCAGGCCTCCGTGGGGGCACAGGGCAGGACACCATCTCACTGCTCTACTGTCACAGTGCAAAGGCAGGCCACGTTTGCAGCCCAAACATCTTGTCAGTGTCCCCTCGTGTGATACATTTTAAACATCTGTACCTGCAAAAGTTAAACACAGATTTTCATGCAATACCAGTGGCTTCACATACACAAAACAACGCTTTGCCTCAAACCTTCAGCTCTTTAATCCAGGACAGCCAGCTCTGGCTCTTTTTCCCCCCTCTCATTTAAGTCTCTCTGCTACAGACTCTGTGGCATGTCAGGAGCCCATCTGCCAGCTGACATGCTGCAGCACAAATGCACATTGGCATTCAGTTCTCCCTGCACGGTGTGCACCCTCATTTGTGCACAAGGGGGTCATTGGTAGCACAGGTTTGACTGGATTATTTAGCACCCTCCTTCAGGACAAAATGCAAAGCCACTCTGAGATAGGCTCAGGAATAGACTTCCATTAACACCTTCTCTGCATGCACATATGTGTTCAAATGCATGCTCAGGCCAGGATATTTCAGGGAGCATTAAATTAAGGTTGTATTATTAAACAAGAAAAAACCATCCCACTCTTCAATCCTAGCAAACTCTTCAGGCATCAAGGCACCAAAATGCCACTGCAGACACCAGAAATCAGAGGTCTTGCATGTGCCTGCTGACTCCTCATTTCTGCAATGACCCCTGACTAATGGAAACAACCACTGGCAAAGTTAAAGGAGCACTGAACATTTCAAAAGGAAATGGTCAGGAAAGAGGGTGAGAATGTATCTCTGTGCTGAATGCTTTCCTCTTCTCTCCCCAGGCAGACAAGGAGAGGAGCACAGCATATTTTTTGAGGGTTATCTCAAATTTAATGATAGCTTTGCGGCTTGTGTTCAAAAAGTCTGATCCTAGCCTTGATGACATCAATTTTCCCCAGAGTGACAGCATCAAACCCAAGAATGTTACTCCTGATTTACACCAGTGTGAATAAAATGAAAATCAGGCCCTGGGCTTTTTAGTTTAAAAACCAGCATGTGGCAGCAGAACAAATGTTCCAAAGGGAACCTGAAAATCCCTCAAAATTGAATTATCTGTATCCCCAATCAATGTTTTTACAGCTCATTTCTAGTGCTTTAATCCCAGGGAACAATAATTTTGCTTCAGCCTCCTGTTCTTCCTTTCCCTACTCACCCTTCTGAAGCGAACTAGAGGCCAGATTCTGCACTGACTCATGTTTCCTGCAAAATCTAATGATTTCACACACAGCCTACAAAAGGCAAAAAAATCACGGAAGACAGGCACTCCTGAGCCTCTGGTGCAGCCTTTTCTGCCTTTCCTGGCTTCAAATCATGATCTGCTTGTGCCACACTTGCAACACCCAGCGAGGGAAGGAGGATGGGGAGCATACTTGGTTCCTAAAGGAGAGGTGTCGCACGGGGTCCTCAGCTGCCAGGGAGATGCTGCTGAGCAAGATGAAAAAGAGGATCAGGTTGGTGAAAATGTTGTCATTAACGATTCGATGGCAGTGCACACGAAACCTGCAAGAGAGAGGAGAGGGACGACTTTAGCTCTCAAAGAGTGGCAAGAGCCGGGAAACATTTCCCCCCTCCTCTTCTGCCAGCAGGGCTGGAGGCTTGCCCTGCAGAGCATCTTCCCTCTGCCCCAGCACAGGGACAACGTGTGCAGGGCAATGCTGGCTCTCCACACAGGACTCACACTCCATGTGTTTGAATGGAGAGCAATCACTCCCTCCTGACAGAGCTTTTTGTGATTTCCATGTAGTCTGACACCTGCCAGCCCAGAATTCTATCCCTTGCTTTCATTTATGGAGCCATTCCTGATTCATTCAGGAGGAAAGCAGCAGAAACTGGCTTTAGGGTGCCAATGTCTTTCTGAGCTGGGAATGGAGTGTCACTTAACAGGAGCTGGGGGGATCTACCTTGCTAACAGAGTAGAGGCCTGGCCAAATGGATATAGGGCAGCAAGTGACTTCTGAGAGACATCATGCCATGCAGGTCGTATGCTAAACATAGGCCCACTTGGTGCTCTTAGTGGGAAACTAAAAGGTAAAGAAGGAGCAGCCACCCATCAAACTTCACTGATAATTTGTGAAATTTGGACCTTTGCTGCTAAAATCTAATAAGCACAAACCAGGAAAGTGCCCGCTCCCATCCCACAGGGGTTTGTTGTATCTCAGTGCCTGTATCCTCACTCAGATTTATAGGTGGCTAAATTCTTACAGCTTGTTATGCAGAGGGGCAGCTACTGCATATTCCATCAAACTTGCTTACTGGAGACCATGACACCACTTTCCATATGTTGGTAGCAGGATGTGAGGAGTTAAACCCCATAATAGCTCTGTGCATAATTCTACTGGCACTTCATTAATCTATTTAGCTCTACTCTTGGCTGTTAGGGCTCCAAGTCCCTATTATAGCAATTTTACAGATGACTGCAGAGGTTAATTTAGTTCTACAAATGACAGGGGGTGGGTGGCAAAGCTAGCATTACAGTCCACAGGCCCCAGCCATCCTCAGTCCCTCCCTGTTACACATACCCAAGGAGGAGTGGCACAAGCTCTGTTGGAAAAAAAATGGCTCTGAATTCAGTGTGGAGGAACAGCCCTGCCTTCCTCTGGGGCTGTGCTTGAAGGCTGAGCCCTTAGGAGAGGTACTGGAATACGTGGTGCTGCACAGACCATTGGGCAGTGAGCTCACTGCTGTACCCTAGCAAAGATGAACTCACCTGTCTCCTAACAGCCCTCCACCCACAGGTCCTGCACAGCTGTTTTGGAAAGGCAGCTGTGACAACATGAGGGTGCATTGCAGGAGCCCATGGGCAAAGGGTGAGAGAAGAAATGTGCTCCCTAGGCTCCTCTCAGAGCTGTGGACTCTCCCCCCCCTCTCATTTCTTCTTTTAGGCTCATTCTTGATGTGCAGCAATGAGCAGAGACACATGAGCTCCCTACTGGGAGTGGATTTTGAGCAGCCCCCAGGACAGGAAGCTGCTACCTCCCACTTGATTGATTGCATGATGGCTCTCCTGCAGTTTGGACCTGGATGTGTCGGGAAATTCCAATTACTGACTCGCCTCTGTGTCCCTTTCATGATTTATGTCTTCAATCAGCCTTGCACGTGCCATGAACTCCCATTGAATATTTGCACTCAGTTGTGCAAATATTCACACAAAACTCTCCCTACAGTTGTGGTTTCATAGGATTTCATGCCTTAGAGGAGAGGTGGGTCAAAGGAGGCCTCAGGTATGAACTGCTGGAAGGGAGCTCTGCACATCATAACTTTAGGGGCCCAATGTGAGAGGGGTACCAGCTCTTCACCTCCTTCTGGCTAACCAATCTCTTAAGTACCTGTTGTTAGGACTGAAGATGAAAAAAGCACTGGCATCAGGCATGGGCACAGCCTTTTCCTTGAGGTGCAGCTCAGACATCGGGCGAGGTCGAGGGCCGACAGGCATCTCAGGCTCTTCCTCATCTTCCTCTGCTGCAAGAAGCATTTTTGTCTTTTATTGCAAAATACAGCCCATTCCAAAGTGCTGAGGCATTTGTCTCTGTCATAACTAGAGCTAAAAACCATTAAAATAGGATGCTGAAGCCTTGAGTTCCTTGCCCCTCCTTCCTTTGAGGCAGTGCCCTTTAGCCAGTGCTCACCCTGGCAGACACTGGTCTGTCCCTCTGTAAAACCATTAGTGCTGCTAAACCTACAACATTTCACCACACTCTCCTCAGATGCTTCACAGCCCCTTCTGCAAAAAACAGACAGAAAGGCTACTGCTAATGGCTCATTTGAATCTTTCTTGCTAAGGTCTAGATCCATTATTTGTTTTCTTATTTTCCATGGGCACAGAAAATTAAAAATTGCCTTCCTCTTGCAGAAAGCTTTTGCATACTTGAGGACCACTATTATGCCTCTGGGAAAATATCTGGTTCCTAGAGCAAAACAGCAGCAGCCTTTCCTGAGGTGCTGTGTTCCCCAGGTCTCTGATCACTCTGCCACTTGCTTCCAGACTGTCTACAGGATTAACCTGCAGCTGAGGTTTTACTGCTTCAGAGGAAAGCTAGATTACTTATACTCTGTGATACTATCTTTCTGTTAAATGTCCTTCATGGAGACTTTTCATTATTCTTTGGCATTAATTTGCCATCAGTGTCAGATATGCACAAAGCACAGATTATTTACCACAGAGCAACAATCTGGCCTGTGACTCCCCCCTCTGCATTGCTGCTGCTGCTATTCCCAAAAGTGGCACTTAGGCCTCATCCTTACTGAAGGGCATATTTTTTTCTTTTTTTGACCATTCCTCCAGTTTATCAAGATTGTTTTCCTTCTATTTGGGAGCATCTCCATGGAGCTGCTGCTACATCTGGAACTGTGTCTGGATGAGCACATGTATGCCCCAGAACAAACAGTGAGCACATGCACATTGACTTGCACTGATCAGAAAGTCTTAAAATTGCCCCCTTTTATAATTTAGTGGGGGGAAGGTCAGAAAGATGGGAATGAGGCTGAGACTCTTGAACCTGTGTCATCTCCAGGCAGATTGGTGAGCAACCTCAAGATAGGAAATGCAGAGATGAATGCTAAGTGGTACCTGAAAGGGAAGCTTCTGCCTTTGAGGATTTCTTCTACCTGCTGAAGTCAGATGTTGTTTTGTAAATGACATGATAGGATTTTGCTATTTTGAAGACCCCAATCCTCTCACTTAATCAGAAAGACAGGAAAAAAAAATCTTTAAGAAAGGAGCCTGACATGTTAGATACAACTGATTCATCTTCCAGGTACTGCAAAGGAGGATACTCTAATTCAAAGGTTCATCTTGAGTCCGTAAAGGGAGATAAGCTCCAGGAATGGTGCTCCTTTAGGGTGAGATACTGTACTTGATCTGGTTACAGGACATATCAGAAAGAACAGATGAATCAGCACAGATCCTGATCTAGATATCAGAGAGAGGAGAAAAGTGCCCTTTTTGAAGGCATGCCATTATTACATGTAAATAGGATTCTTTCTTTACACTTCCAGTACCAAGAGTTCAGCTCAAATTCACTTGATAGATCTTTGCATAAATGTTTGAGCTGGTACATAGAGTTTGTACTTTTTAAGTCAGTCTATTTTTTAACAGCTCAATTTTATGTGTAATATACTTCATAATACTCTATCTACAGGCTTTATTAGTTAAAGAAACATCTTTCAGAAGTACTTTTTTACACAGGACTTGTAAAATAGGTGTTAAGGTTAATGTGCAGGTTTATGTAATATAACCATGCTTTGCACGTGCACCTTTTATCTACAGATTTCAGAGGAGGCTGACAAAGAGTGAGGTAAGCAAATTCTTCTTTAGCAGGCCAGAAAACCAGTGCCTGGAACCATGTGGGATATTTGAAACTCATACTTAAGAAGAGTCCCTGGGTCCCTGCTCTGTGCCTTCAATGTGAGATCATTCTTCTTTTATTACTCAGAGGAATGCTTAAAATACACTTTTAAATGGGCATGGAGCAATGCCTCTGGAAAACAGACCCTCAGCAGAAAGATCAGCCCCATGAAGACCATAAAGAACATTGCTCCTCTCCTCTTTTTCTCATGTCTGCCATACAGCAAAAAATATGGATTAATGACTCCGGGAACCAAATATTTTCAGACTGAAAAACACATTCAGTTCCTCAGCCACAGATAAAGAACAATGTTCTACTTTTCCCTTGCAGTCTAGGGCACAGAAGAAGAGAAAGATGGAGGGCCAAATTCACAAAGAATGACATGGTTATGCCTCATCCCAGGTCACTGCCCATGCTGTCTACCTCCATACAGAAGCAGCACAGCTGCTCCCATTTGTAGAAGCAAATGTCCTTTGGCTGTGGAGACAAGCACAAACAGGCTACAGTGCAGCACCAGTGAGAAATTCCATGATGGGGAGTTTTTCTTTACTGTACAAAGACCAGAACTCTCGTATAAGGACATTATTTTGCTTCAAGCTCCCATGAATCATCCCAAGCTTTTACCTCCATCTGACATTCCGAATTCTTTGTCTATTTCTGTACTAGACTGCAAGACTAGCTCCCTGTCTTCCTGTAATAAACACATCATCATAATAATCCTTCTAGTGTACACAAATCTCTGGGAGAACTAGTCTGTCCTTCTGAAAAAGAGGCCAGGCTACCTGAGGAGCTGCAACTATTCTGGGGCTGAGGAGCAACACTGAGCAGCAGACAGAGTCAGGAGAGATTATTGAGAAAACTGGTTTAAGGAGCAGAAACAAATCAGAGAATGAGCAAGATAGGTTAGGAAAGGACCTATGTTTTTAGGAAACACAAATGAAATGACCAGTTCAAAGGGTTTCTGAACACCAAATCTTCAGTCTTCACAAAGAATTGAGAATTCAGGGAACAGGCCTGTTTAGAAATGGCATCAGTGCCATTGACAATGGCAAGTGAGCAAGATGGTGTCCCTTTGTATTTCTAATAGAAGACAGGAGAAAACCTGATAATCCATTCAAGTTTTAGGTTGTGTTGCAAAGTATGTTAAGACAGGGATTGGCACCCCGAGGCAGGCATTAAAAGTGTTTTCACTTGATTTTCCACACTCTAATTCTATGCATGGCAAAAAAAAAAAAAAAAAGAAAAAAAAAAAAAAAAAAAAAAAAAAAAAGTAGATGTAGTGTTTTGTTATATTTTTCATTTATAAGCTGCTCTTTCTAAGCTGTCTACAGAAAGTAAATAAAACCAATTCTATTAGCAGTAGACTTAAAATTGACATTCAGATAGCTGTTATTTCCCTTGAAAAAAAAAATTTTCTGCAAATCCAAGCCAGCTGAGAAACAGAAACAGAACTGTATCAAGATGTTTTAATTTGTGCTTCTTAATAAAGACTCCCACAAACCCCGTAGCAACTGGGGATGTGTGTCCAGTAAGTGTCTGGGCCAGTAAGAGGTGATGGAGAGATTAAATCCAGAGTGACCTGCCTCAAGCAGTGTTAAAATAGCATTGCACAAAGTTAGAACCATACTCTACTCCTGATAAATTTGCTATAAATATGGAAGAATACAAGTACAGCATATGTGAGGACTTCTTGTTCTGAAAATCAAATGCAATGAACTGTTTTCCATTTTGCTTGTCTGAAGCTCTTGTCCATCTACTCAAAATGAACCCTTGTGTTCTTTTTTACCCTATCAAATCAACCTATTATCAGATATTTATTTATTAGGAATCATGGAATAGAAGAAAAAGTGTTTTATAGCCTATTATAGCCTGTTACATAATCACAGAAACACAGAGGAGGAGAGCAGGGAAGGATCACAAAAGGCCCTCTGGTTCATGCCTCTGCCAAGCCAGGTTCAATCAATTATTATATCTAAGCCTTTTCTGGGAGACATTTTTCTGACCTGTCCTTAACAACATTCAGTGGTGCTGGGCTTCCACAACCATCTCTGTGAACTTTTACAGATTCACCATTAGAAAATTCTCTCTGCTGTGAATCCTATTAAAGCTGTTGCTTCATGATGGAGATAATTCTCCTCCTCTCTGTAGAAGGTTTTTATGCATTTGAAGATGTTTCCCCTCCTTTCCTAAGTCAAATTACCAAAAAGTTTAAAAGTTTCATCCAACCTTAGTTCTTGCTACCTACTAGCATTGTTTTCACCATTCTCTTCTATATTCCTTCTAATTCAGCCCCACTTCTCTTAACCAAAAAGAGATATGATATTCCAGATTCCAGAGATCTTATCAATGGTGAACACAATGAAGCAATTGTTTTGCTCTGATTAGCTTCCATTGACCAGTTACAACAAAGCCATAACTGGACAAAAGGCCCATTCATTCTCTGTGTTATTAATCTCCCTACTTGCTTGCCTTTTCAAAGACAGCAAACTGTTGCTGACATCTGTTGAGCTTGTGGTCATAAGATTCAGATCCTTTTCTCAAGGACTGTTACCTAACTAGCTGTCACCTAAGATCCTTTATTTGTGAATTGTTTATTCCTGTCTGTGCGTAGAGCCTGGCACTTTCAATTTTATTTAGACCATTTATCCAGGACCTCAGGAGCTCTTTGAATTCTAATGCTGCCCTCCAGCACGCTTCTTGTCCTTCCTAGCTTCATGTCATCTACAAATGTAATAAGCATATTGCCTCTTCCATCATTCAGGTCATTAACAATGAACTGAGCTGAACTCTAGACAGGCTTTTGGGTTGTACAAACTCGCTTGGGCTACCACTACCCCCCCCATAAAGGATCTGATCATTTCTCTCACCATCATCTGGACCATATTTTTCTAGTCAGCTTATGAGAACACTGTGAGAGATGGTCAGAAGCCTTAGCAAAGTTAAAGAATATGACATCTAGTTATTTTCTCCTATCTACAAGTGTTTTCAGCCCCTTTCAGAAGAAAATAAGGGTGGCTTGATATGATTTGCTCTTGGCAAATCTGTGTTGGCTGCAGATGATCTCCTTATCTTGCAGTCATATAGTTTGTTTAATCCTTTGTTCCAGCACTTTTCCAAGAATGGAAGTTGAACTGGCAAGCTGCAATCCTGCCCCCCATTTGGGGTCTCTTGAACACTGCCTAAAGTTCTGAGATTTCTTCAACCAATCTTTCAAGTATCTGAGAATGAAGTTTATTAGGCTCGCCTGACTTGAAAACCAGCCTAACTAATGCTACAGCTTGTTTCTTGCACTTCTGGGCTGAGATCTTATGCCTTTGGAATTATGCTGTGTCACATTGTCCTTTTTGATTAGAAAACAGTGCAAAAAGGCATTCAGCACTTTCCCTTTCATGACTATCTGTTGTGAGACTCCCCTGACCACTGAGTACTGATAAAGCACACTGAAAACAGTGTCATAGTTATATTTTCAAACAGGGAGGTTTTTATATGATTTGATCCTCTGTAAAGCACTGTATTTTCCAATAAAGAGCTTTACAGAGAATCAAATCAGATATGACTGATCAGTATATGGACTTCAAAGGGTCAAATCCCCACCTGTGCCAACACAAGCAAGGACAGCATCCTGTCCCATCATGAAAGCATTCCCAGCAGACCTGCTACCACAATTTGGCTTTGTGTACACTAGCAACTGGAGCTTCTGTTGAGTGAGGGGTACAAGGAAGGAGATGTATACCTGGTGCTTCTGTTGTGGGATAAGGGCTCTTTTCTTCATTTTCATTGGGCTGATAATCATCCACGTTGATCTGACAGAAATGGAAGGAGAAGCATCAAAGCCTTTATCCAACAAGGCAGACAGTTTTCATTCCCTTAGAAACCCAAGCTGTTCATGCCATCACTGCCAGAGAGTGCTGGCTACCAGCAGACCTTACCTTGGTAGCAGGTGGGGACTCTCCATCAGCAGTGATCGATTTCAGCTCAATTTTCTCCTCCTTTGTCTCTTCCTCCACAGCTGTTTTTTCCATCTCCTGTTTCTTTTCAGGACTAGCAGTCCTAGCAATTTTACAAGATAAAAACCGAAGAGTTACAAAGGTGGAAAGCTGCTACCCTTCCAGGAACTTCATGTAGTACAACACACACCATGAGAACAATCATCTCCACTCTGAGTTCAGCTTCCATACCAGTGGCTCCACCTTGCCCTCATATGCAGGCAGAGGCTCTGATCTATTTTTATGTGGTGTCCCTTATTTTGGAACTTTCTCAATGGCATGTGTTTGTGTGTGTGTTTGTGAAAATGCACATTTTAGGTCTGCCAGCTGAGATCTCTTTGTTCACCCAACGACAAAGGCATGGACCATTTCCAACCCATATCTTGTGAACTTCCAACTGCACTGCCTACAAACATTTTGCCCCTCACTACACCCCTAGAGAGAGGGAAATCTGCTGAGCTGCATGCAGGCTGAAGCAGAAAGAGCTGCACAGGAGATCCCCTCCAAGCAGCCTGGAAGACAGTGAATAGGAATAACCAGTAAGGAGAGGCTTCCCTGCTGTTGGCAGCTGGGAATGACAGGGAAGCTCCTCATCCAGCTTGTGCCCCTTAAGTGTCTGCAGAAACACTAAAAGAACTGGCAAGAGAAGAACAGCATGTGGCACCAAAAGAAAAAGAAGCTGCTGAATCTCATCATGGGGATGACAGAAAATATGCCTTGTGGCCCAAAGCAATCAGAAGATAGTAGGGAGATTCAAATGGGATTGACACCATTTCACACTCATTCTCTGCTGATGCTCTGGAAGCTCATCAGCAATCCAGACTTCCTTTCCTCTGCTAACACCACTGCAACTGGGGGGGACTCCTAGCTCACAACACTTTCTCATCTTACAGTTGGAATTCCTTTTCATAAAAATTTATATATACATAACTCCAAATACAATTACATTAATCACATAAATAATCTATACACAGAGAGATAATTACATCTATTACATATACACACATGTATGTGTAGGCATCATATTCATATATATCCATGCTGTGTGTAACTACAGGAATGTGTGCAGATAGGTATATGGAAATGGATTTACCTAGCTAGCTTTTTCCTTTCTTTTTCCTCTTCCTCCTCTTTCTGTGCAGATGTTAAACTCTCAGCATCAGCAAGGTTGTCCACAGCAATGGCCAAAAATACATTCAGCAGGATATCTGTTTGTGTGCTACTTAAAGAAAACAGGCTTTGAAAACTGCAGAAAAAGATTATACCAAAGGTTTCTTAATTGAAAATTTTTAGCAACCTGTCATCAGATCTCTCGGATTTTCCAAACTTCCATTTCACACAACTGCATATCCATCATGCACAAACCTACACCTTCCTTCCACACAGATAACACACTTCGTGGGTTTTCAAAATTTCACAACAGAATGGCTGATGTAAACCAGCAGATTTACAGATTTACATTTCAGTTTCCAGTTTCCCAAGAGTGTCTCCCTTTGTGCAGAGAATCCCACTGAACATAAGAGGAGTATGGAACGCTTTGCATCTTTTGACAGTTTAGGCTGCACCAGTGGATTTTATGGACAGCAGGCATAGTACTCTGGTGAGCACTTCTGAGGTTAATTTAGTCTGGACATGGAGGGTTGAGCTGACAACTCTGCCACCTCCTAGCAGAGAGTCCATGCTTGGCCAGTCATGCCCATGGAGCTGAAGGGCAAGGAATCACAACTGTTTTCTTGTCTTACCAGTCAGTGTTCAGATCTCACGTTACAAATCTGACCATAAGGTGGTTTTATACATTTCTTGAGTGTTGGTCTTATTATACCGTGATAACTTTGAAGCAAACCCTGGTTCAAGGCTTAGTCTGGAAACACAGACATCCCCCCCTCCCTGGGCTCCAAGGTCTAAAGGCTCCAAAGTCAGCCAGCATTGTAGAGTTGGCTCACATTTTCACAAGGAGATCCAAGTTGTAGCTTTTTTTTAAAGCTGTCAGCCAGATTGCCTACCTTGACCTTCAGATAAGTGGAATTGCACCACCTCACTTTGAAGTGAGGGCATCCAGGTCAACTGAAATGTCAAATAACAGGGTTTGAGAGATCTGAATTATGGGCAAAGGCCAGAGGAGCTGGGCTGAGTCTATAAGGTGGCTTTATAGAAGCATCAGTATAAAAGGAAATGTCACCTCTGACACAGGAGGGCCATTTATTAGGGAAGCAGAAACTAAACACGGACAAATTTGGAGCAAACTGAGATGGGGAACAGAATGGCAGCTCTATGTTATATGCAAATTCCTGTGAAGAGACTCACAGCACAATCCTGCAATGTGCTTTGTGCCTCCTGGGATGAGTGCAGTGCCCTCACTTCACCTTAAAGCCAGACAGAACTGAAGTTATTCAAGACCAGCACAGGCTGGAAGATAACACAGCACAAAATTTTCTGTTTGAAGAACACACAGATTGCTGGGACTGAAATGGAACACAGGTCCTGTTAGTTTATACATGAATTAATACATGATCTCACATAAATCAATTATGTCAAACATATGTTACTCCTACTACAGCATTTGTATATAGCATATTGCAGATTATACATATTTTTATTCCACATAAGGCTTGGATGGAAGCACATGGAATATATTACTAAAAAAACCATTAAAGTGAAAAAAAGTGCAGTAAGGAACACCCAGAGATTAGTTTGTGGAGAAGGCAGGAAAGAAAAACCTATGAGAGAATTAAAAGGAATGAAAAATAAAAACACTAAACATGTAAAGATAGTAAATAAAAGCTAGCATGTGGAACTGGCACGTAGCTGGCTCTTACAACTGTTTATGTGCCTTAGCACCAGCTAAAACAAAATGAACTTTTTAAACTTTTGGCAGTGTAACACTAAAATTCAGACCTAGGGAAAAGGGAAAACGTGAGGGATGAAATTCACTATTTTCTGACATAACAAAGTAAATAGTGGTTTTAATTCATCCCCTCTTGCAGAAAAGGGTAGCATCAAAGGATACAGTTTCCACAGATGAAGAGGATGATGAAGTAAATACAGACCAACATTCCTGGAAAAGAGGGGCCGCCATAAGCCATGATCCCATCATACATCACCGAATTCCAGTCCTCCCCAGTCAGGATCTAAATGACACATTCCCACCAATAAGGGATACAGTGTTAGACCACACAGAGAATTTGAAAACCCCATTAACACAAAGATACCCCCTGTCCTAGAGAACACCCCCTCCCCCAGGATGGAGCTGATGGAGACTCTGGCAGTGTCCATCTAGAACATTAAAAAAACCCCAGAAAACAAACCACAGAACAAAGAAAATGCAAAGAAGGCCTGTGCTCAAAGTGTGAAAAAGCCCCAAAGAGTGTATTCCTGAAGATGATGGCTGAAGGCAATGGCTCTCCTAGACAAATCCTTCCCAGTCTCCCTGTGGTTCCAAGCATTTCCCTCCCACGTGCCTGCTGTTTCAGGCAGGCTGCACAGTCTAAAGCACTGCCCTCAGCACAGCCCCCCAGGCCATTTCCCTTCTCCTCACACATCAGTGAAATCATGATCCTGATGCTCTAGGTGGGTCACTCCCAAAGCTGCAGAGGGCATAAAGGCCATGGGATTCCTTCTGTGAGCAGATGTTTGCTCCCCAGAGCGGGGAGGACAGCAGCAGGGCTGGGCTTTGGCAGCAAGTGCTGCCCTGGGACATGGGGACATGGCAATGGCTGTTCTCTTGTCCTGCCCTGCCACAGACAGGGCTTTTATCTTTGGTTCCTACTTTGGGAGTAGTGAATAGCCCGTGCTGGCAGCAGAACCAGGCACCCTGCTCCTGGAGCTGCTAGGGTCCAGCCCCATGCTGGGGACTGTCAGGCTGCAGGACCTATCTTGCCCCATGAAACACAAGGTGTTGGCCCCAGGGGACCACTCGTGCCCTTACCTGAAACACTGTCAGGAGGGACTGGGGGAAGTTGTCAAATGTACTCCTCCTGGTCTGCATTTCATCAAAGTTAAACTTGCCCCCAAAGAGCTGCATCCCCAGGAGTGAGAAGATGATGATGAAGAGGAAGAGAAGCAGCAACAGGGAGGCAATGGAGCGGACTGAATTCAGGAGTGAAGCCACAAGATTACTCAAGGAGTTCCAATATCTGGGAGAGAAAATAGAAGCAGTTAAAATTCCTTCAGTTCGAGGCAGGTGCTCGTGGACTGCACAGGATATTGGCTCAGGCTGCCTTCTGTGTGAAGCAGGCACTTCCACACAGCCTGTTAAGCACTGAATCATTGATGTGCCTCCGTAAGATAACGAGACCTGCTGCAGCTAATGAGTAATTTTACTACCACACGTGTACATACACAATTCCCTCCCCCCCCCACTCCACACACACACCCAGAAGATTATTACAGCACTCTCCAACTAAGTCTCTGCACATCTTATATCAATATACAGTGATTAGTTCTTGCTGCTTCAGTGAGTTACACTCTAACCAACCTCATTACAACACTCACAGATGCTGTGGCAGCCAGAATACCTCACTCCAGAGAATGGCCTGTAATAACTAGCAAGAACAGATGGGGAAACTCTTTGGACGCAAATACAGACTTGCCCAAAATTTGGAGTGTGTGACTCTGTGCTTGGGCTCACTCACAGAGAGGTTGCTGAGCTCTCTGGGATTGGGAGGAATGAGGAAAATATCAATGCTCCTTTTCCAAGGACCCTAAAGCAAACTCCTGATCTACATTTATTTGGAAGACCAAAACATCACTTGGTTTTTTGGTTTTCAAACCTACTCTAGTTCTTCAAACAGGCTGCAGAACACTGAACATTTTCAAATGGCTTCATTCAAGAGACAGGATGGTTAAGACCTTTTCTCCCAGTGTATTCAGGCTTGTGCCCAGGTCAGACTCATGGATGATGCAGGGAGAGGATCTTGCCCTTGTGGCTCCACTTTAGGGTTCAGAGAGATGCCAGCAGCATGTTTGCTGCAGCATGTAAGTTTGCATTCTTTGCCAGCCTGCAGAGTAATCACAAGCTGGAAAGAGGCTTTAGAAAAAAAAAAAATCTAAAGAATTCACCACATCACCCATGAAGCAACTTCCACTCTGTTCTTGCATCTGCTCAGTCACTCATAATCTACTGTTTAGCTGCTCATGAGCTCTTCTCTTTTGTGCTTTGAGGCTGGCAGAGCTTTCAGACTGGACTGAAGATTAGCTGTCATCTTCCAGTCACCTCATTTTGATGCACATTATTAGCAAAACTTCAACAGCTTTCGCAGGTTACCAAGCCAGCAGTGTTTGCCCCTGCTCTTCCTTCTGCCTGGCCTGCCATCATGCTTTGAGGGTCCACCAAGGCCCTCTAGTCCCTTCTCCCAAGGCCCACAACTTTGAACACTTCTTCACTCAGAGGACTCTGTGTTTCTAACCATACTTTCCCTGAAGACAAAAGTTCCAGGTAAAAAGGATGGCAGCCTGGTGCTCTGGCTCTTCTGTGGAAGCCTCATCCTTCAACTCATCTTTTTTTTTTTTTCTGAAGGTAGTATACATCCTCATTAGATACAAGGGTTCTTAAAATCCTAGTTAAATTAATATTGTTAAAATGTTGATCTAAAAAGAATGCTTTTCTTGTCCTGGGGAAGGCAGGACTGCCTGAGCAGCCCAATCACCTCAGGGAGATTAGCAATCTGATAAGCAGAAGGACATCACCATGTCCTCTCAAGTTCAGCAGCAGCTTCATCTCCAAGGACTGAGCTTCAAAGACAGCCGTGATGTTTTCCCTCCAGCCCAGCTTCAGCACTTCAGAGAAAACTAGGATGCTTTAAAGTTTAACTGCAATTAAAGAGATGAGCAATGAAAAACTACAGAGCAAAGGTAAGGGCATGGAAGCTGTGGGCTCAGTGCCACCAAATATCCACACGGAATGTGCAATGTAACAGCTCCCTGTGCTTGCAGTTATGCTCACAGCTCACATACTTTCACACTTTGGAAAGAAGGGAAAGTGACACAGGAGAAGGGAAAAATTCATTCTGATGAAAGTCAAATGAATCCAGCATCCTTAAAGCAGTGGTTGATAGGCTCCAGAATATCTCCAAGTCCCCCAATGTCAGCCAGGACACACATTTTCTAGGTCTTTCTAGCAGTACCCTTAAGAAGCAGTAAAGTTGTTACAAATCTGAACAGTCCCAGTGACTCAGTTTAAGCTTAAAGGCCCTGCTATCTCAGCTCACGACTGTGCAGGCTTCCATCAGCTCTGCATTTCTTACAAATGGCTCAATACCTGGCATTCAGATTCTTGTATAAGTATCAAGCTTCAAGCAATTAACTGAGATGGCCTGGTGGTAAGATTAGTGCTGTTTTATCTGTGTACTAGTGCTAGCTAGAAATACAGTACCACTAGAAAAGTAAATAAACCAATCAGGGAAAAAAAAAAAAAAAGAAAAAAGGAGAGGATAAGAAATGCTTGACTGATTAGGATGTGAAAATAACAATAGTCTTATCTCAGGGTCCTAGAAGCCTGACCTGAGGTGACCATCTGTCCCATTTGGTGGTTGCAGAACTAACATGAACTCCCTCAAAGTGAGACCTGGGATTACTCAGAGAAACACAAGGGTCTCATGTCAGCAATGGCTGAAGCCCAGATAAAGAAGGAAGGGTCTCACTGCTTCATCCTCTCTGGTTATCACCTTACCACAAAGGAAAAACCAGCACTGGATACTGGATGGAATAGGAGGGTTTGGACCAGGCAGCTTTTAGTGGGAAGTATGAGAGAAAGCAGAGCTGCTGCCTCAGATTTATGGGGAGTGGATGTGCCTCTGACCAGCTCCAACTGCAGATCCCAGGCCCTTGAGGGGGCCAGTGAACGAGGGTCTGCAAAGCCCAGGTGAGCAGGACCTGATTGTATCCCTGTTTCAAAGTGGAGAAATGATGCAGAGGAGTCAAGGGGTTTGTTCAACACCTCACACAATAACCAATTCCAGAACTGGACTAGAACTTAACCTGTTCTACTCTCCTCCCTCCCCTCTCTCCCCATTGCCTTCCCTTATATCTTTATGATCACATCTCTGGCAATCACAGATGCAGAGCTTAAAACAGCAGCAACAGCTGGCAGACTCATTATTGGAAAGCTTCCCACCCTGCTCATCCAGTACAAAACCACTTTGACAGTGATTTTTGACAGAAGGTACAAAAAATGGGGCACCCCATCTCTCCTCCCTACAAATAACAGCGACTTACCTAGTGGCAGGATGAGGTATAAAACATCAAATTTCTGCATGCTGTCACAAATTATATGATTTATTTTTTAAATACAAAGGGCTATAATACATATAAAGCAGTAAAGGATTATTTATCATGAGAAAATAATCTATCTTCTCATAGCAAAGTGAGATGTTCTGCACAGCACTTTAAAAATTAGGGAGAATAAAACAGATTACATTGTCTGCTTGTCTAATATATTTATAATTTTGGAAGAAATGTTTGGCCTTGGAATCCTAAATGGTGTTTCTAAAATGATATATTGTTCATCTGATGGTATCTTTATTTGTTTCTATTCTATTACAGAGCTGTATTTGTGTTTCTTGTAGAATTGTATCATCTTGATGACCCAGAATTTGTTTGTGCATGGTGTTTACCATGGAAAATCGATGCAAATATAGAAAGAATAGTCTACCTTCTGATATATTCTTGCCAGAGCAATGTTCCTGCTTTGTACCATTTATTAAAAATTCTAGATTATTGCTATTCTCACTTCCACTGTATGTTCCCATATGCTCATGAATGTATGTTTGAGACATAAAAACAAGACTCTATGATTCCTACTGCCCCTCCCAGCTTTCCAGTGTTGTATCTTTCTGAATTATCATTGCACTCAGGTGGGATATTCCACCAGGGCTGATAATGTCATTAATAAATCCTCATTTATTTAGAGCTGAGTGAACAATAGAAAAATGTGTAATTTACTAGAGAAGGTAAAAGTTTGGCTTTAATGCCAAAACATTCTGTCCTGCAGGAAGTCATGAGTGAGCCTCAAATACTGCTTTGGAGGCTCGTGTTAGGGCCTTCCACATGAGGGTGAACTTCACCCACAGAGTGAAGAATGATGAAGAAAATTATGAATAATTACAAAACATATAAATCTGAAGCTACTGCAGCCTACTTGTCAATATTTTAGGAACAGGAAAGAAAGAAAGAAAAATCTGATTAATACATTATGCATCATGAGTTCTTCCTTAGCTCTGTGCTTTACACACAGACCCATGCACAAATTGCAGGAGACATATTCCAGGTAACACTTTTCCCAGGAAAAATTGTATTTGAATTGTGCTGCAGAGTGAAGGCAAATGTAACCAGTCCTACTGCTGATTGGTTCCATCGTCACATTCCTGCCAGAAGCTTTGGGAATAAATGAGTGCTTCACCAGCTCAGGCTTTCTAAACCATTAATGATATTTTCTCAGTGTTTGCCTTTCTATTAGAGAATTCTCTTAGCTAGCTTATATATTTTGTGTAGGAGTGGAGATATGTCTTGAAAAAACAATGACCTCTCCAGGATACTATGTTGAAGCTCATGCTTTTATAGCTATTGGTATCTTGCCCTGGGTGTATCTGATTACCCAGTGCCTGAAACAGCTACTGCTGTCCTCAGAAACCTGGCCTGGGACTTGGTAGTGGATAGATCCAGGAAAAACAACCCCCAGACCAGAGATGCCCACTATTTCTGAAAGACCAAAGATGCCTTTCTCGCTGGAAACTCTTGTTTTCCCTCTCTGGGAGGGATGTTCCCTTCTGGAAGGTTTTCTCCTCTTCTATGATCACACATCCAAACAGACCACTTCCCCCCCGCCCCTTTAAAAATAGTTGTAGGTTTGCTTTGGCCTCTCTCTCTGAGACTGTGAACCAATTTTCTGTCTCTGCCATCTGACCCTGAGATCCATCCATCCTGCCAGAGATCTGAGGCTCAGAAGCTTTAAGGGCAAATCTTGTATGATGCACAAGTCCAAGTCTGCTGGGGTTTTTTTCTGCCTCTCAGCTCAGCCATCTTGATGATCTTCTAGTTTTGGACTTGTTTTTCTCATGTGCTGTGTTTTCTATCTCAAATTTGTCAGAAGTTTCCTCTGGGGTGTGGGGGGGGATTGTTATAGGAATTGTAGGGACATTTTCATGGCTGAGCAGGCAGAAAAAGAGCTCTTTTACCACCTCAGTCAAGCTTTCTGTAAGGTGCTGGCTGGTGCCCACATGGGAAAAGGCAGACCTAGTGCTGCTTGGGGCAAGTGCTTGGATAGACTTTTTGCAAGAGCTCTGGGTAAGTTCAGAGCTGATCTCTCCTACAAACTCCCCTCAAGCTGAAAAAACCCTGCCAAACCAAGCTGGTGTTTTGGAGGTACCTGGCTCAGCAAGCAGAGACTGTTTAATAGATATCACAGTGCCTTTATGCAGAGGGAGAGGGGAAAGAAGGAAAAGGGAAAAGAGGAGATATTGGAAACTGGGAAAAGTCTGGTTTCTTCATAAAGTTGCTGCTTTGTGATGGACTCCTTGGAAGGGGAATAGCTGGCAACATCCTTTGCCTCTAGCTGCTGGCATTGACACAATCTCCCACTCAGGTCACTGTTGAGTCTACTGGAGCTGGCATGGGCTCCTCAGTTAAATGCTGTTTTGGCTCAAAGCCTTTCAGGCTCCTCTCTGTTGTCAAAAACTGTCAGAGGAGGTCACAAGGCTATCTGCTGTTTTGGTTTTCTTTGTCTTTTGCAGAGAACTGTAAGAGCCTGAGCTCAGTTCACATTATTCCAGATTTCAGTTTAACGCTTTACATGGTATCAGGTGTCTCCAGCTGCCTGTGCCAGACTCCTCACCACTCATGCCAGGGACAGATGTCCAGTCTGTACAGCCCTCCCCACCCTGTTACAGACTTCAGAAGATGAGGACTGTTAATCTAGCACTCTCACTACCTAATTAGTGGTAAAAAAGTAAACAGGGATGTGAGTGACGTGTACCCACACATGTTCTGCACCGAGCAGCAGCCCTCCTCCAGCCCCAAAGAAGCAATCAAGTACCTTGTGATTTTAAATATTCTTAGGAGTCTCACACATCTCAAAACCGAAATGCCCAGGGGTGACATGATCTTTGTCTCCACCAGGATGGTTTCCAGGATGCCTCCACACACGATGAAACAGTCAAAGCGGTTGAAGAGGGACACAAAGTAGGCCTGGAGACCAAGGCTGTACATCTTCAGCAGCATCTCTGCCGTGAAAAGAGCTAGCAGCACCTTATTGGCAGTGTCTCGTGAAAAGCAAAAAGAAACAGATTAAGGAAACTTAGTCAAAAGATCATCACAACTCAGCGTTGGCCCTTGCTCCTGAGAAAGCATTTTAAGGATCAGTCTGAAAAGTTAACTAAAAGAAAAGCTTGGGTCAAAGAATGAACTCGAAAAGCGTGGGCACCTCATTCACAGAAATGTTTTAGCAAGAGGGTTGCAGCAATTCTCATGTACTGCACATACAGCTGCAATGTATTACACAACCTGCAGTGGCAGGGACACGCCTTCCCGTGCACAACCTGCCTTCACACCCGTCATCTGCAGAGGAGAGTGGGAATAGAGGAGCTGCTGTGCTACCTACTGTTGCTTAATTAAGCCTTTTCAGCTGCTCTCACCTCCAGAGAGAATTCAGTTGTTCTGCAGACAGAAGAACTTTACAAATCATTCTTCATCACCTCCCTAATAATTAGAATTTATCATAGATGCCGTTTCAGGGGAAACCTTGGACAATGTGGGGCTCCCAGTAGCTATCTGTAAATTGGGAATCCAGTTGCTGCAAATTTAAATTTGGCATAAGCTCCCGATTTCACTTACACCCAATGGAACACTGCTTTGGCTGGAAAGGAGGTTTTTACATCTTTTCTATAGCTTCTCCCACCACAGGCAGATAAGTTTATAGTATTCTTTAGGATCCTCCACAGACCCAGGACTGCTTGGAGCTGTGCACGCTCCTTTTACATTGTGTGGTTTAATGCATCAGCTCTTCTCCCAGCTCCCTTTTGTGACACCCTCCATAATCAACAGAAGCAGCAGCTCCTCCTCACCTTGGACCTCCGTGAGCCAGTCTGGCTGGTTGTAGTGCTCAGAGGCAATGGTGAGGGTGTTGAGGAACACGAGGAAGATCACCAGCCAATAGAAAACATTGGACTTGACAGCAGCACGGCACTTCCTTCTGCAGAATCGATTCCATCGGCGCCAGTAGCGACTGGAAAAATTGAAGAAGGGAAAGTTCTTTTCAGAGAGGGATCTTTAGGCTATTGCAGCTCTCTGTTAAGGGAGACTCTAGTCTTGATTTATTGTTCAAAAATGCTCAACCCAAGTTCACCCAGAGAAACACTCTCTCATCTGAGTCGACACTTGTGAACATCCCTCCTATAGCTATAGGAACACAGTTTGTCCTAAACCAATTTGCAAGAGCTTCAAGCAATACCTTTATCTGAGCAAGACATCCACTGCAGAAACCTCAAGAGATTTTTTAGCTCAGTTGCCACAAAAATAAATATTCTCCTTGTACCTGATTCTTGTGGCCTGCAACGGCACCTCAGGACAGTCAGTAGAAAGACACTCTATCACATGGAGCTGAAGGATTAAGTCTTTGGAGAGGTGAGGTCAAATGAAATCCAAAGAACATTTCCAGCATTCAGCAACATTCAGGAGTAAGCCCAATACAGGGGCTAGTTCTGAAAAAAATCCTAAAACTTAGGGGACTTCAGCATCTCACCTTCATGCCTGGAACTAAGGATACCATGTGCTAATCAAGAGAGTTTTTAAAGTTTGCCTTCCATGAACACATCCCCTTGTGTCACTGATTTCTCAGGGTAATTACTAACTGCAGAAGATATTTAAAGCTAATTACACACCTCCTACTCTTCAGAATTTAACTTGCATAGCAACCAGTTTCCAGGCAACACTTGCCACTGTATAATAAATCTAATAGTTTTATATAGATACTACATACATATGTGTGTGTGTCTGAAGGGACACACACATACACGATGTTGCAGGGGAAAGAACTTCTCTAGGCTACTCTTGCCCTGTGTATAATTTTCAGTGGCAAACTAGAGCCATGCTTGAGATCAGGGTTCTCATCTATAGGAACTAAAGCCAGACCATGTAAACACAATGTGAACAAGGATTTTGCAACAACATTTTAACAGGTGGTCAAATCTAGGGTGTTTCACCTATGCAACTCACAAAGGCACCCAGTCTATCACAAACAGATACACTGTGTGTTTTGCAGTGCATTTGGTACAAGAAATAATCTTCCCAACTTCCAAAGTGGGCACAACACTTAGACATTAATGTTGTCATTAAAATATCTGCAATCTCATATGTTTTTGTGTGTACTTTTGCACAAATGTGCATGCACATGACAATGTATGGTGTTTTCTGTGCTTACACCTACATTTCTTTTTTGGGGATGTCACATATGTGCTTCCCAAATTGACATTACTCATTGCTCCTTAGGTAAGCAGAAGGACTCAGTTATGCACTTGCTCAGGTTGTTCTGAAAATTCACTCAGTATTTTAGAAACCTGACTTTGAATTCAGGGTCATGGAGGCAACTGAGATCTTACCAAAGGGGTAGAAATGGAACTCGTGGAACTCAAAAAGCAAGTTCCATGAGTTCAGCCAGCCTCTCCAGGGAAACCCCAGAAATAGCCATCTTAGGACTGCTTCACTTTTCCAAAAGCTCTAAGTCAACAGAAAACCAAACACCACCAGAGAAGCTCCCCACGTCCCAGGGTGAATGGAGAATTTCACAGGTAAGATGCCAACTTCATCAGTTGAAATCTTTACAATCAAGCAAAGCAGAGAAGTTCAACAAAGAGAGCCTTGAGCAGACAGGGCTGATGTTGATGGATGTAGTATAATTGTGGGGTTGAACTGGGGTTTTATTTCTGATTTTGTATTTTATGGTTTGAAATACTTAGGTAGCATGGATAGGTACTTCAGTAGTCAGTAGTCCCTGTTCCTTATTTCAGTGTGAAACTAAGAAAAAAATTTATGACTAAATCTGACATATTTAGCAGGATCTCCTAGAATCACCACTGCATCCCAGCAATGCTGGTGTAAACCACTTCAGAAAAGAGCAAAAACAGCTAAAAGCAGGAAAAGCAAAACTCATGTTTACTTACCTAAATTTTGATTTTGAGATCCGATGCCTGAAAGACAAGAATTGCCATTAGAGTCTCTGAAGCTGTCCCACACCTCCCAGGCTTTTGTGAAAATAGCAATAGAAAGAAACAAAGTTAAGCTCAATGCATTTTTTAATCCATGCTGTTTTCCCTTCCATCTGTTGTAAGTCAATGTAGGCACTGGGCATGGCTAGAATTCCCCAATAACCAAATCCTGTGTTTTGGTGGGACTCATGAAGCAGAAACCATGGTGGGGTTGTACCACCTACAGATATCAGTGAACTCTACAACTGCTACCAAATTTATTTCTGAAGTATGACTATTTTTTATTTTTGTCACTATTTTTTTTTTCTTATATTAAAATATGTATGACTTTATACAGACAGGCTTGTTGCTTTCACTCATCACCTGTCACTTCAGGATGTATACACACATTATGAAACAATAATGGTGGAAATAATGCTTTTTCAGTAGTTGAAGGAAAAACGGTACATGGGAAATATTTTCAAACTAAGATACAAACACTTATTGGTCTTGGTTATTTATGTAAATTGTTTTGCATTCAAGTGGGTCTGTACAATAATAGATTCTATCAATTAAATTTTGAGAATTAAGCATTCCTGAAAATTTGGCCATATTCCCACTATATATGTGTTTAAATATCTGATTCCATGCATTTGGATTTATTCACCTACATAATCTCATAAATCTTTTATGAGAAGTCACAGGCAAAGCTAGAAATAGGCCCCAGTTTTTAAACCACTACCTTGCTCTGCTTGACACATGTCCTGTAAGGCCTTTGAACACTTTGGCTGTTTTTTGGTGAATCCATAGTGGTGCACAGAGAGAAATAAATGCATGTGGATACAATGCTGTGAGTCAGAGGTGACTTGTGGAGCTGCAAAATCTATTACCAATAGCAGCAGAAATGAAACTCTGGGGAATGACTATGGAAAAAGTATTTCTGCTGGGTTGAAGCATTCCTTAAGGTTGCCTCTATGATAGGAAAGTGGGTCATGGTTGACAGCAGTCAGCAGAGGTCTTACTGCACTGCCCTAAAATTGGATTTACTGTTAGTAGAGATGGGAGAATGTAATTCTCCAAGCATCTAACACTTCTTACTGTAGCAGCCTTAACAATGGTCCTGTCCCTGCTTGAGGACATCAGTTACTGACAAGTAATCAGTGATAGGCCAGGTTCCTTATCTGGAAGAGGTTTTAGTCAGGGGAACTTTTCACCAGCAGATGGGCTGAGCCAAAAAAAAAGAAAAGGGCCTTTGCACCAAATACCCAAATACATCATTCCTGCTGTGTCACAGGCAGCTTGTCTAGGCCACACATGGGCAGCAGGGAGGTTACAGACACGTGCAAGACTCTTGAGAAAGAAGAAATAATGCACTGGCAGAGCAGAATGCTGAACTATGCTGCAGAGACAAAGCAAGATCTAACAAGGGTGCCAAGTGAAGCACCTACAAAATCCTTAATGTTAAATCTATCCCTACTTCTCACTGAGAATTCTGGCTTGATGATCACTACCTACAAACTGTAATGGAGCAGATTTGCAGGCAACAGGAAAGAGGGCTCAAAGAGGGGAAGTGAAAAGATGTAAAAATCACAGCGAAGCAGAAAGCACTGGAAAGGAGGTGGTGAGGATTCTGATAGGAATAGTTTGGCAGGGACAGAGGGGGAGAGAGAGTGAGAGCAAGAGAGAGAGATGGAAGGGGATGGCCAGGCAGTGTGAAATCCTCTGGTGACCTCTCTGGCTAATAGTTTCCCAGTGAGGCAGCACTGGAATCTTTTATTTATTTAAGCAAAAGAGATGCAGCAGGTGTAGTACTCATCATGCATGTGATAATTATATCTTTGGAGCATTATGAGCAGCAGCCAAGTGCATTCAGTGCTCCCACAGGTTACCTACAGCCCTCATCCCCCTCCCTCCACCTTGCCTTACTGCTGTGGCAGAAGGCTTTATCACATGTGGGTGTGCTATATATATGGAAGAGGACAAGGAAGGAGGATTAGATTTATATTTAGAGGTAGAATCAGAGAGCGAAATGGAATTTTGGA
Organism: Urocynchramus pylzowi; assembly: GCA_013397555.1. NCBI lineage: Eukaryota > Metazoa > Chordata > Aves > Passeriformes > Fringillidae > Urocynchramus > Urocynchramus pylzowi. Next base: position 61,842 of record VZRH01001523.1, on the reverse strand, counting down.
AATAAACTGTATAATAAATGTTTCTGAAAACATTATGCATGAATCTGAAACATGTTTTTCAAATGACTCTTATGATTACATATTTTTTTTCAGAACTTGGGTTATCAATGTCACGTTAAAAAATGCTTTTATGGCATCACTAGGGGCTGTCAAATAGTCTGGAAATAGGGCCTTGCCACAGTGTCTGTGACACTCCAAGCTGGCACTTAATGGGTTCAGAGTGGACCAGATTCTCTGCTGAGTTTGATGGAATGATCTGAGAAACTCTAGTTTAAAATGATGGTACAGGAGCCTAATGAAAACTGCTTCAGATCACTACTGAGAGCTTTTATCACAGGAACCATGTAACTCAGCTTGTCTTTTAGAAAAACAAACACAAAAATCAGATCTCTGTTTGACTAGCTACCTTTGAAATTCTCTAGAATTCCTCCAACCTTACATTGTTATGTACAACAGGCAGGTAAGATGGTGAAATTTAAAGGTTTTTATCAACATAAACTCTGGATAATTAGCATAACTCAAATGTAATGAGATATCCCACATTCTGAGAGATAAAGTCTTCAATTCCCCGTTCATGGTGGACACCAGAGAAGGTGTTTGTGAAGGATGTGACAGTTTTGGGTAACAGAGATTGAGGACTCTGTGGAATTGTAGACACAACAGACAATTTTAGCATTCACACAACATTCCAGTTCTGGAAAAATCTTGTAGGTCACCAAGCATGACACAAAGGCCACATTACAGTTGTTTTCTGGGGGTGGACATTATCAAACATGACCATTATCTAACTCTCTGGTCACAACTACTTTTATATTGTATGATCCCAACTTAGAGGCAGCCATACCTTCATAAGGACTCATGAAAGCCTTTGGATACCAGGAAAAGCTGCCAGAAAAGCAGCAACACAGAAATTGACTTTATTAAGCTTCTAGGTTATATGCAACTTTGGAGAACATCCAAAGAGCTCCTCTGGCCATATCTTACAGATTTTAGTACTGTGAGAAGGCAGTCCTGCTGTGACATGGATTCTGCTTTGGTGCAATGTGGTGCAGTAAGGTGGCACAACAAGAATCTACAGAATAGTTTTAAGAAAATTGGATCTGTCTAACATAAAATTGAGTTGGTTTGCTATTCAACAGGCTTTCTTACAGGCTGGGAAAACAGGATTTAAGCATTCAGTAAATAATCTTGCTCTCCCCGTGGCAAGTCACAGGAAAGGCGTGTCAGAGAATCTGAAGCAGGAAGAAAACTCCTCTTCCATAAAGGCATGCTACTGTCCTTTAGACACACACCTGGAGCTGACTGTGAATATTAAAAACACCTTGCTCATAATAAACTGGAGAGTAGTATCTGAGACTGACACATAAGGTTGATCCTGTGAGTTTTCCTGCTGAATTCAGCAGTGGTTTCAGAGCCTTTGGCAAGACTTTTCTTCCCACTGTTCCTGATGTGATGGGAGCTTCGGTTCCATCACATCACAGGGAGCCCATCTTCTCAGAAGGTGAAAACCAGACACAACTACAGCAAACCTGCAAGAAAACTTTTACCTTTGCCACTGGCTCCTATGCTGATTGCTGCAAGAACTGCATGGGAATTAATTTCCATGTCAGAAAAGCACCAAGGGAAAAATCACTGACCGTTCAGCTGCCAGGGAAACCTTCCATTGCTCATAAAACTTTCAGGACACACTGTTTTCAGTTGGAAAGCCAGTGTAGGTTGTTAGTTTTTGTTTATCCTGTATTATTGTTTGAACTGTCTTTGGTGGAAAAGCAATTGAACTGTCCCCCATATGTATGGAAATCCTGGCTAAGGCGAAAATGCCAACTGGGTTATTGTTTCAATGAAAGCAGATAATTTTAAGCTCTCTTTCCCTTTGAGCTCAAGTGCTTCACTTTTCTATTGAGGCTCTATGGAGCATTAGCTTCCACAAAGGTCTTTTTTTTTAGCTAATGCATATGTATAAAAGCAAGCTCTATTGTGGCACTCCAGATCTGTATGGCTGTATTAGAAAATTAACATTCTGCTTGTATTGGAAGATTATATATGCTGACACCCTGCACAGAACAGATTACTCCTGATTATGAGCAATAGGTTGTCCTCAGGAATCTGAGTCCTGCACAGCAGTAGCCCCAGAGGCTCAGGGAAATTACTCACTATTGGGAAGCTCTGGGTGTAAGAAAATCCTGTAAACAGAACCCCACTGCTCCTGGGTCTGGGTTTGTCCCACTGCTGCCTGCTGCACAGGAAAAGTGTTTCTTTGTACCCTGAGGCAACAGGTTATGAAAGCTGTGACACATCAAAATAAGATAAGTTCCAGTCCCAAATGCTGTCCTTGAGGATAAAAGCGGGCAGATGCCAGCCCAGTACAAGGCAATACCACGACATGAATAATATACTGTGGAAGTTGTGGGATGCTTTTCAATGTCCTGTGGAAGCCTGCAAAACCATTTTCAAATTCAGATGCCTGATAAAGTGCACTTCCTTAGGAAATGAACTGTGCTGTGCCACAGCATTCCCATTGCCAGCAGAATTACACCAGAAATCATTATGAATCAAATTGGTTGGTTTTTGTTTTTTTGTAGTTCTAAAATTCTTAGATTAGTTCTAAAATTCTTAGATTCCTCCTGAAACTCCTGCTGGTTTGAAGGCTGGCATTAGTCCAGACAGGACAGTTGATAGAGGCAGTTTCTATAGTATGGATACTAGAGAAAGAAAAGCTTCTTTGAGACAATTTATCAGTAGGCAATAGTTTGTGTTTGAGAGGTACTCTCCTGATCTCACATAGCATATGTCTCTGTGGAGCTGAAAAAGGCTGTCAGAGAAGATCTCCTTTTCCAAAAGGCACATTTGAGCCTGGCTTCTCAAGCAGATCTTTCTGACAGTCACAGACCCAGCCTTTCAAAACTCTACAGATTTTAAAAGAACAGAAAGAATAGTGAGTAATTCTAAGTTGCCTTCAATGAAAAAGCATTTTCTTTCCATCTCCTGGGTATCTTTTCCCTTTTATCATGAGTGCATTTTGATAGCAAGCTCAGCCTATAACTGTAGTGGAGGTGCTGGGGGGGTTAAATGCCCTAGGCAGCAGGATGTCAATAAATAAAAATATATATTGCCTGGACTTGAAAGGCCCATGTTGCTTCAGTCATATCTGGCTGCAGCCTGCCCAGAGCAGCCTCTGCCCTCTGGGAAAGAGTGTGTTTCTAGCAAAGCAATGGGGACTCACAGCCACAAGCTGAGCTTAGAATGCTGGCAAAAATACTGACACTCATCTGCAACAGATGAAACTCAACAATCCAACAAAAACCTTGGCTAAACATTCCAACTGCAGAAGCAGACAGTAGGTGACTGCTCAAAAGTCCAGGCCTAATCTTCAACTAGAGCAAATCAGGATGACATGACTGTATGCTAGTACTCAAAATCTAGTGCTTGATGAGGAACTTTTTTTAAAAGCTCAATTGACTTCCCACATGAATTTTCACTGTTCTTGAGCACTGGGCCAAATTCTGATTCTTAGCCAGGTTATAATAAAAAACCACACCCATTCAAATAAATCCCCACTTGCATTTTATATGTTCCAGAAGAAATATTCACCTGTGGGGGGTTTGAATGAGGACTCAGTAAGAAGAATAGTACTTAATACTTGAAACAATGACAGCTGGTTTCTTTGTCTGCCTAAGTGTGTGATACAGCAATAAAGAAACCAGAAAGGATTCTAAGCCTCAGAATCAGAGGCAGGTCTGAATTGGCCCATAACTAAGGAATTTCCAGATCCACAAGTTTGAAACACACATTTTACAAAAGCAGGCAGCATTGGCAAAATTTGTATCTCACTCCAGAATTTCATAATCAGTGATACAGCCATTCATTTTCATGGAGGAAGGAGCCTATCCATCTCTTAGAGATGAAAAGCAGTCTGAGGGAGGCCTTGAGGATTCTCAACTGTCCTTGGATAAGGACTAAACAAACCCTCCTCAATAACAGATTTCAATTTGCTTACTATACATCACCCATTTCCAGATGAAGTGAAAAGTGGCAAGGAAACTGCTTATCTCTCTGAATCTTACATGTCCTGCTCTGCTGAAACTTGGGGCCCTGTTTTAACATTTAAAACATGAGAAGAATAAATGAAACTCTGTTTTCCTGTAATTTTCCTATGTCTTTTTCCCTAAAATACATTGGACTTAGCCATCCCTTCTCCTAATGCCAAATCAGGGTACTGCCATTCTCCCGTGAGCACACTGCACTATTTTAAGTAAACTCCATTCTAAGCCATGATTACATTTAGAGTTGGGGTTAACTTCAGCCCTCCTGGCCACATTCCAGCTAAGATAATTATGTTCTGGTTGCCAAAATTCCCAATGCAGTTTTAGCACAAAACAAGTTATCCCTCATGCAAGCCCTTAAACACTTGTGCCTGTTGTTTTTAAACACCTGTCACATTTTACCCTGAAGGTGGCTGAACTCTAATGCTGTGAAAACAATCCCCACATTTACAGTTCATAAAGTGCTTTAGGATCCTTTGGGATTAAGAACATTAAATGAATGCAAGCTGTAATATTAAAAATACATGAAACCTTAGAGTAACTGCTGCCATTCTTTTTGGCACTGTGTCCTCACGTATGAGGGATTTCACTACTCTGACATATTCTGAAGAAGCAACACAGCAAAGCACAGCCAGTGCAGGAGGTTCCTGGAAAGCAATAATGACAGGCTGTGGAGGCTCCCACAGGAATGATGTGCTGCTCCACCTCACACTGACAAACAGGGGAGGCCTTGTTGGAGATGTGAAGTTTTGGGTCAGCTTTGGCTGCCACTCTGGACCAGATGAGCCAGAGTGGTTCCTCCCAACCTGACCCACTCTGTGAACCATAGCTGCAGAATAAAGAGGGTTCTCCAGAGTGGATCCAGCTGATGCTTCCTCTACAGTGGCAAGTGCACAAGCAACTTGGTGGGGTGCCAAAGATAGGGCTACAACTGCCTCAGTGCTGTGAATACACCTAGCCTGGCTCCTACAGGAAAGGGTTCATAATCTAAACTGAAAGACTCAGCAGGCTCCCAACAGCAGGCAGGTGGAGGAAAGTGATCACAAATAATTTATCCGGGGGCTTGTAAGTCACCGACTGACTCTTAAAGGAAAGCAGAGATTGAAATGACAATATATTCCACATACCACATCTTTAGGCAGATCACAGAAAAACATAGAATTGGCTAGGATGGAAAAGACCTTTGAGATTATCAAGTCCAACCTATGGCCTAACATCACCTTGTCACTCAGACAGACCATGGCACTGAGTGCACACCCAGTCTTCACTGAAACACCTCCAGGGATGGTGGCTACACCAATCCCTGGGCAGCCCACTCCAATGTCCAATCACCCTTTTTGTGAAGAACTTTTTCCAAATGTCCAAACCAGACCTCCCCTGGCACAGCTTAGGGCTGTGCCATCCTGTGCTGTTGCTGCTGCCTTGGAGAAGAGCCTGATCCCACCTGGCTGCTCCCTCCTCTCAGGAACTTGTCGAGTGCCGAGCTCTCCCCTGAGCCTCCTCCTCTCCAGGCTGAACACTCCCAGCTCCCTCAGCTGCTCCTGGTAGGACTTGTGTTCCAGACCCCTCACCAGCCTTGCTGCCCTTCTCTGGACTCGCTCCAGCACCTCAACATCCCTCCTGAACTGAGGGGCCCAGACTGGGCTCAGCACTCGAGGTGCAGCCCCACCAGTGCCAAGTACAGGGGCAGAATCAGTGCCCTGCTCCTGCTGGCCACTCCATTCCTGATCCAGGCCAGGAGCCATTGGCCTTCCTGGCCACCAGGGCACACTGCTGGCTCATGTTCAGCTGCTGTCAGTCACAACCCCAGGGCTCTTCCTGCCTGGCCACTGTCCCCAGCCTGTAGTTTCCCGGATCCTCCTTTTGGCTTTTTAGGGATGGGTGTCACATTGTCCAGCTTCCAGTCATCTGGGACCTCCCTGGTGAGCCAGGACTGAAGATAAATGATGAAGAGTGGCTTGGAGAGTTCTTCTGCCAGCTCCCTCATCACCCTAGGATGGATCCCATCTGGTCCATTCAAACAACATCCAAGGGCTCAAGGTAGCTCCCAGTATAGGACAGAGCCTCAAAATACTCTAGCATGATACAAGCTATAGCACTGATATGTTTAGCTCATGTGTCAAGAAAATTTGGAGGGAATAATGTATTGCCCCACAGCATAAAGTCCATTCTTGTTTAAATAATGCAAAAGGGAATAAAAGACTCCTCTTGCCTATACTTGCTGTCTGTGAGGCTAAAAGCTACACCACATGCTATGGCATCTTAACTGCTATCTCACACATTCTTGAGCATCTCCACTTATTACAGTGGTGTAATTTCAAGGAGGCATTAATCCCTCCTAATTGTTGTATTTCTTTGTCACTACAGTACTGTGTTCAGCATTTAAAGGGTGTAATTCAGTCTGCAGGAGGGGAGTTACCCTCAATGTATTTCTATTACAAGACACTGTGAAGTGCACAAGAATCTTTAGAAAAATTAAAATGGACCAGTCATTTCCACTCTTCAGTGTACATATACTGGTTTTGAAAGTCTATCATCAACGAGGAATTTTAAAATAAGAACACTGTTATCCACAAGTTTCTCTTTTAGATATTATACAAAACCACATCTGCTTATCCTGGGCACTCTGTCCCTCATTTACTTTTGTGTAAAACAAGAGGTTCTTCACTAATGTCCAGAGTGAGTTTACATCGCAATTAAGATCAGAACCTGGATCAAGAGATCTTCTTCAGCCTCTCCTTTCCCTCCCTGTGGGTTTTGCTCATCCTGGAAAGCCTGACCCTTGCCCTGGCTTTCCCCCAGAGCTCAGGCCAGCCCCTGGCAGCGGATCTGAGCGCGGGTACTCACGCCAGCCTGGCGCCGCAGTTCTCGCCTTCCATATCCGCTCCGGGGACGTTGTCGGTGTTGACGGACTCGGTCTCGCTGGTGGGCATGCTCACTGCAAGAGTCAAAGGGGAGGAAAAGACAGGGATGGCCATTAGAACTTGGCACATCTCTTCATGGGTGCATGACTGAGGGAACTGGCTTCATGAAAAGACCCTCAGCTGCAGCTCCCGAGGACTGAACAACTTGCTGAGCAAGTCTAGTGCCCCCTGTACGGAGCAGGCTGGGCAGGTTGACTTCAGGAACATACAAGTTACTCAAATGCTAAAGGAAATGGAAGAAGCAGCTGCTCTCCTTCTTTCAGAGTCGGTTTCTGGAAATTTTATGAATGAGAACCACTGGAAAGTAAAAAACCTGACAAACCCAACAAGAAACTTTTGTTTGATTCCACTGAACATATTAAAAAAAAAAATATGCCTTTTTACCTGCAGCAGCCCAACCACCTCACTGCCCTCCCCAATATTTTGTGCAATAATTAGAATACAAATAAAAATTACCAGGATTGAGATGCATGCAGATAAACAACTTCTGTTAGCCTGATAGCAAATACCACATGAAGAATACTGATGGCTCATCTGTCATTTACTAATCATGAATGTGATTCAACCTTACACCTAGAAACTGGACCTAGAGGTATAAGAGAGAAATTCAGACTCTCTGGCCCATTCAGGTATCACCAACAAAGGAGCTAATGAATATGGACTCTGGCACAGCTTTATATTGATTCTCACAGCTAAGAGCTGGACAGAACCTTCTAGGCTTTTACAGAAGTACCATGAACAAACATCAAATGAAAGCAACCTTAGGTGTGAACCTCTCTCATCTAGATTACAGAACCTGTTTCTAGTTGTTAGCAAACCTCAAGATTTTAGTTGCTTCTCCAGTCAAAAAAAAAATCCCTCAAACCCACACCATTTTGATTTCCCCAGCTGCTCAGAGCTCCTGCATAAGCTCCAATCACTCTTTACACATAATCTTAAAGGTAGGAAAATTGATAGGATCCAATAAGTGTCCTGTTCCCTAATCATCCCTTTTGGAAGACACACACACAAAAAAAAATTATACTTAAGATTGAATAATGGGGAAGTTAAACAGATCTCCCAGGAGCCTGGCAGAACTTGAGAACATGACCTGTGTTAGCTGTTGGATACATATCTCAGATGAGGCTTGAGAGCACGTGCTGTTAGCTCTTGGAGAGATTTCTAATAGCCTGCAGGAATGTGTAACTCAATAGTAGGAATATGCCTATTTGTGGGTCATTGGTGCAAAATTAGCTAATGTAGAAGAAATAGATTCTGCATTTCAATTGGGCAGATGCTCATGGGGCCATGGTATTCTTTCAGGGGCTCAAAAGATATCAGAAGGTCCTTTAAAAAATGTTCTGGGTTACTGCTTTGAAAGCATTATGGTAGAAAAGTCCTTCAAAATTAACTATCTTTCCTTCATCCCATCACAACAATTCACATACCTGCAACACACTTACTGGGAAATCTAAAGTTCTTGTACTGTGTTCTTAGGGCCACATGAAATAATGGACTCTCTAGCACTCTTGACAGAACTATGAAATATTGTACTCTAATGGTGCCTGCTCCTTTATGAAGATAGATGTTTTAATAATCTTGTCTATTTGGAAAGACAAATTAAGGAATAAACTGAATTCATGTTCTGATATACATGAAACAGTCAAGTAAGCTATGAGGAAAAAAACAACATTCATCAATAATTTTTTTTTGTCCAAAATAAGCCCTGCAGGAATGAAACCAAAATGCTGATATTTCACAAGTCAGTTTGGAAGATGAGGTAAAACACTTTCAAGACACATTTAAGCTTATTTACAAATGGAGAACTATTCTGAAGGCATTAGCACGAGATCAATTTGCAGAGCAGCTTGTTATCCTGAGTGCAGGAAGACAACACTGCACAAGCAACAGACAAAGCCAGGCACTCACATGCAGGAGAATACAAATGTGATTTATAGGCCAGTCTGCACAGAGACACACAGACACACAGACACATGCAAGTGTGGACACAGAGCACAGTGGAACATTACCATGGCTTTCTGTGGAGTGACTAAACCAAGCAAACTTTCCTTTCTTCTCATCAGGCAAACCAGCTGGAGGGCTTCCTTTCACAGACAAGATGGTCAGTGTCAAGTACCAGGAACAAGACATCAACAGAGAACATGCAGCCAGTGACAGGCAAAAGAAAAAAACAAGGAACTCAGCTTACACCTGATATCCACTTCTGTCTGAAAACTTCATCGTGTGAGTTAAAAGTGCAAAATGCAAAACAAAGGCATACAGAGGTATGAAATATCACTAACACATTGTCAGACCATAACTCTCACTTGCTTTCTGTTCCTTTTTTTATATCCAGCTTTTGAGAACGTGAACTTAATGAATTTAAGTTTATGGGTCATATCCCAGAGACATCTCAGTGTGTGCCCCTGACCTTACTGCTGCAGAAAGTCAAACTTCAGGAGAGTGAGAGGTGCAGTGGCACTTGGGCTGAAGGGACCCCATGGATCACTTTGCTGGCACCACCTCACAGGAGCTCATTACACTGCACTGGTGGAAAATGTTAAGGACAATCAAAAGCATTAGGATGGTATGAATATTAGGATGGTATGAATATTAGAGGAATGATGGTCTAGAGGATAAAGGCCAAGACAGAGGGGACATTAGGGCTGAGTTCCCCAATGCCATGTGCTCTCAGAAGCACAATCACTTTACCTGGCACCTCACACCACCTTGATTGCCAGGGGATAATCAGGTGTGCAGTGCTGCCAGGTTCATTCAGGCCAGTTAACAAAATCAGAAATCAAAGATGCTGCAGAAGAGTTGAGCATAAACTGGGGCTGAATATGAGAGGAAGGAGACCAAGTACAGCCCAGATGGCTTTCTTATCTGACTCAGTTCTCAGAGAAGCCAGACCCTGTGCCCACACCCTGGCTCCAGTCTAGAAACAAGGCAGGCATTTTTTGCAGTCTGGGTAATTAATTACTGGAACCATGTACCAAGAATGCTGGTGGTAAATCCACCACAGGAATGTTTTAATCAGGAAGAGATGTTTTTTCCAAATGGTGGGCTCAAGTCCAGACCAGAGTTGTGTTTAGGACCATGGCATACAGACAATGCTGTCTCAATGGCCATTTCCTCCCTGTAATTTTGGGAGTTGAGACAAAGGCAAAAAATATGCAAAGGCTGATACAAATCATGGTGGCTTTGCTTACATGGGAATCTCCTTTTTTTAGATTTATCATTGTATCCCTAACCCACTGGAGCTGATGAAATCTGCTCCCATTAGTTACATATTCTCTAGGTAGCATAGATGGCAATTTTTTAAAAGTGAAGCAAAACAACTTTCTAAAGGCAGGCAGGTATCTCATGGTTTCAACAGAGTGCAAGCCATAAGGACCAATAGGTTTGATATTCTCTCTCCAGGTCCTTCTGAAGCCTTTGCACTTCTTACATCTTGCCACAGTGTAGGTCATCACTGAACATAGACATTTTCTCCTGGACTACCTAAACTCCAATTTCACATCACTTACATAGCATTCCTGCAGCAGTTAAAGCAGCAACAAAAGCTACATAGCAGCTTCCTTAAAAACAAATCGGAAAAAAATGCTTTGTGTTATGCTAATTCTAGCTCTGAGACCTAACAGACAGAGAAAAAGAAGAGCAGAGTCTGCAGTCTGTGGCTGACTAGACAGATGTGCAAGACCCTTTGAGAGCCTCTGTTCCATGTCACTGGCATCAAGCACTGATACCAGCTCTACCTGTGCACTAACATATGTCCCTCCCCCGATGAAATGCCCCATGGGCATGCCATGAATTATTGGATGGCAGGGTGCCAAAAGACAGCCAACCACTGAAACAGAAAGCTGGCACAAACAAATACCCTTCTGTGCAGTCCTGAGACGATTTTTCCTTCACACACTTGGACAACAATATTTGCTTCCCAGTTCAGAAAAATAATTTCCACTGTTGCATCTTGCATTTATGAAATTCTTGTCATCTTGGCAGTGGAAATAATTTTAATATTCAGATTTATTTCCATGGATTATATAATGCTGTCACACTTCTTGCTGAATCTCACTTTAATACTGTGACATTTTAAGACTCAGAGGCAATCATGCTTGGGCAAAGGGTTCCCAGTTCCAGAAACACAGACAAAACAAACTTTTCACAGATTTAAATGGGACATGTTAATACATGACTTTGCAGATCTGGGCATTAACTATAAAACTGGATATATAGGAGGCTATTCATATTGTCTGACTTCCCCTCTCTGATTTAGATGTTTGAGTTAGGCTACAGAGGCAGATAGACACCACAGGTTTCCTGAATGCCATGCTGATGTGCTCCTCAGCTGTATGGACTGGTTAAAGAAGACATTTACTTTACATCCTTGGGTTAGGCACCTGACTTGAAACAGTGTGACTCTCCAGCAGTATTCACAGTGAAAGAGCCTTGCAGTCAGTTTTTAAATTTTAAAAAACCAACAATACATTTGATTGACTTTTATAATATGCTCACTCAGACTCTAGTTTCTCCAGTATGCCAAAGTCTACTGGTAATGAATTAGTTTGCAAAATATGGGCCTCAATAACCCCTTTTGCCCACACTGGCATTTGAGGACAGAGAGACCTGAAGCCACTTGCCCATGGTTTCACTCAATTGTGTCACCTTGGCCATATGACCAAGCTTTTCTACATTCCTGCTCAGTTTCTGTGCCAGGGGGGCTGTAATTCTGCAGCTGCCCTGCCAGCCTCTCTGAGAGGTGCAGGTGACACACATCACACTTAGTGCTAAGTTCTCTAGATATTGCTGATGCTAATGTCTCCCAGGTGGGACTCTGCACAGCTATAAAGCAAACCTAAAGAGCAAAGTAGGCCTGTGAATTCTCCAGCTGGATTTAAGATTTCTTTTCCCATCAAGCACAAGAATAAATTGCAATACCAAGTCTGCCTCCTTTAACAGTATGTGTATCAAGTGAAAGACTTTGTCTCTGGTAAAACCCTGCTTCCTGTGGTGCCTTTCAAGCCCATCATTTCATGAATGAGTCTATGGGCAGAATATCAACTGACTCATGTTTTTTTGGTAGAGAGCTCTCATTTTAATTAATATGTGAATATTGCCTAGCTTTCCTCTTCTGCTGCCTGTTTTGAAAATGCTGCAGTCATTCATCTTATTCATTAATTTAAATAAGATACAGCTTTCACTCTGCTCCATGCACACAGTGCCTTGGGAACAATCAGTGGCTATGCTCTTAAATGCAAGCAGCATCCAGAAGGTAAATTGCAGAGGTAGGACATTAGTTTTCCATGGATGTCCCGATTTTGTCAGGAAAATATAAGTAGATGCGACCAGGGAATTCTTTAGTGTTCTCTGCTTTGAAAAGGAGCTCTGTGACAGGAAAGCTTTTACAGGAGAAGAAGAAAGGGAACTTGAACTATGTGTAGGATCTTGGTGATTGCATGCCTCCCAAACTTAGAGAATGTGTCAATAAATCTAGCACAGTAAAAAATACCCAGAAAAATTGTGAAAATAGTATTTGCTAAGGGCTCAGAGACCAATACTCATAATGGACTCATAATTATACACTATATTGAATTAAACACGTGTAACATACACACTTTGCAAAACCTGATTTTGGATTATGCAGAGATGAATACAATTGCAAGGAGAACGAGCTGGATTCACACTCTCACTCAAGGTCAGCCACAGAACACAAGGATAGCAATAAAGAGGCATGAAGCAATTGCCAGTTGCATCCACTTCAGTCCAACAGGAGAAGGCTTTTGGTAAAAACATCTTCCCATCCATGAAAGGCACCACAGCCACTGTGCAGGGACAGGACCTGTGGTTACACCAAGGCCAGGCTGGGCACTGGGCTGCACCACAGAGGCTGATGCAGTGTAACACTGCTTTACTGAATGGAGCAGCACAAAGTAGGAACATTGCCAATACTGAGATGGAGTATCCTATCATCAAATGCTTTATTCATAGAGATAGATGATCTATTTTACAATATAAATTGCAAAGTGGATATTTTATTTATAAAGACTTGTTTTAACTCGTCCTTCTTCCCTTCCAGAGGGTCACCATAAGTCCATATACATGTTGAGGGGATATAGCTATGGGCTACATAAATCTATATCTTACTGAAGGGGAAGAGGAGAGAGAGTGAAATGTATTAATTGTGCAGGCCTGTGATTAACAGATCTGTCATTACCACCTGCAGATTACTGCACACCTATAAATGCATTACCTTGCTACTAATTAATCTTCCTGGGACTTATTTTACTGTAGCAAACTCCTCAGCTAGTTTTGAGCAGCTGCCATTTCCCTTCTTTTTATAGCAATATTGACAGTAATAGGCTGCATTCCATAAATATTTGTTCATTACAGCCAGTGAGTGGAAAATGCACGTGCACAGAGGACCAAGTAATGGGCACAGTCAAACTGCTGGCCCTGCCAAGTGACAGCCTTTGCCAGTGGTACACATTCTCTGTTCTGGATTTGAAAGGAAGAACTTAAAATCTCTTTGCATTTCCTGCCTGAAGGACAAAGCTTTTCTTTGCATAACCTGTGGTATCTCAAAATATCTCATAAGCACAGGACATGGGACTCACCCAGAAGTAGACTTTGCAGAAAGGAGTCTAACTCTCTGCTGAAAAGGGCTAGAGGGGCAGTGTCCCTGGGTAAGTGCTTGTGCTGCTGAGCACCTGAGTCTGCTGTGGGAGCCCATTCCATGCAGAGAATCTGCCTGACAGGGCAGTGCAAGTAACCCTCACAGCCCCTGTGGCTGAAGGACAGATTGGCTGGGTCACGGGGTGACAGAGGTGCCACCAGAACACACCTTGAAAGATGCCTCTCTCCTGAATCTGGATCCTCCTACGACCTCCTAAACTGATTTTCTTGTCTGATAAATGACTTGCATCGTTTGCCTTGCTAGGAGCAACAACTAAGGTGCCAAAGTGCAAGGCATTTATTTGCCAGGACATGGTTTATAGTGTTTCTTGTGCCAGTATAATACTTTTGAGCAACCTCTCTGGTTCTCCACAGAATTCTGAAGCAATTCAAGGATGGACAGACAAAATGAAGGAAAGGCAAAAATACTGAGGATCCATGACTCTTTCAACAGCATTTTGCAAAAAAATCACAGCAGCCCATTTGTAAGAGTTTTTCAAGTTTTCTCTCTCATTTTTTATGATTTTTAGCAGAGGAGCTAGGACAGGCAGCAGTGCCACCAAATGCTCCTGAAACAACCCCACAAAATTATATGTGGGCACAAAAAGCAGGACCATCTCACTAGAAAATCAGAAAGATTTCATTATTGCAGGCTGGTCTTGCAGGCACCTTGGAAATGGGGACATGAGAGCTGCCAACACTGCAGGTGATGTGCTGGGAAGTGATACAAACATTGATCATGAGCAAAATAACTAATGACAAAGGAAGTGCCCTTAAGACAGCAAAAACCACTAAAAAAAAATCCCTCTGTTTTTTGTGCCTCTAATAATCATGAAGTTGTTCATATTTCTCACTGTCATTGCTATTAATGAAAATAGACAGGACATAGGTTTTAAGCACAAATGTGGTTTCAAAGCAGCCCATGGGCTGGGTTCTGGAAATGCAGCCCATTCTGTTCATGGGGAACTTCTGCATCTGCCCACCTACACAAATATACACCTGCATGATGGGCTGGTAGCTCTGATTAGGATCTCTACTTCAGCAGCAGCAGCTTTGTTCTTTCAGTGCACAGCCCTGTGAATCCATCTTCCCTTCAGAGTCTGGGAGAAGCAAAAAAAAATACAGAAGCTACTTCCAAGCTGATCTGCTTAGGTCATCAGAAACTCTCCAGGGAGTCTAGGTGTCTGCTTTACACCTGGACTGCTAAGCTTCAAAGTGGCTGAGATGCAGCTCTGGCTGTTTCATGACATTCCTGCCTGTCAAAAGCTATTTCAAGGTGGGTGATGCCTGAGAACTCAGTGGGTGGCCTAAAATTTGTGATCTACAGCACATAAGAGGATAGGCTGGGATGGCAGGGACTGTTTGGGGGTGCAGTGGGTGGGGATCATGCCCTGCTAGCTCACAATGGACATTTTCCCCAGAGGAAGCCTGCACAACCCTAAAACCAGGGAGCTTAGGCAGGAATTGTGCCAATGAGAAGGTGTATCTTCTCTGGTATAGAAGAAGGAAAGTATTATCCAGGAGGCTGGCTCTTGCTGGCAGACAAAACCAAAAGCACCCCTGCAAAAAACCCCAACCAAATTAAAAAAAACCCCAAACCCACAAAAAACCAACCAAACAAAAAACCAATCAAACAAACAAAAAAACCAACCAGCAAAAAAAAAAAAAAACCCTCAAAAACACAAGGAGAAGTGAATGTGAGGGGAAAATGGGCTGTATTATTCTGTATTATTTCAAAGGACAGGCAGAACAACTGGGTAGTGACTGGGACACAGGCAAAGAGATGGTAGGAAAGAAAAAGTGACTGAGAATTTTAATCTGAAATACCACTCTGCAAGCTGGAAGAGTACTGTGTGCTCCCTGCATTTGGGAAAACTCAGTTTAGGAGTAGTGTTTAAAACACTTAAGCATTAATCTTATGAAGAAAAGCCAGCAGCAAGGCCCTGTCCATCTGAACAGACAGTGCCTGACTGAGATGAGGGCTCAGACTCCAAAAGTGGAGACATTTTCTATAGCAGGATTCATGTGGGATGTGTGAGAAGGCTCATGGATGCTGTTTTCCTTGATGGCAAACAATCAAGCAATTCAGTTCCCTGATCAACAGATACAACAGCACATACATGAGATTTAGGTCTCTCCAGAGCCAGGGCTCTGTGAATGCACTGGGTGCCCCTTGGGGCTGTGTTCTTGCCTCACACTGAACAGATTCAATCCAGCCTCATGACCTGAAATGGAGCTCACCTCTTCTATTCCCAAATGTGCCTAAAGTTCTGTTTTGGAACCCTGGTCTGTTACATTTCTTCTGTGCCTAGTAAATAAAATGCTCGTGATTTTGTGAGCTGCTCCTGCATGTGGTGCTCTTTCAGACACTTTCACTAACATATTGACTAGTCTGATACTAGACACTATAATCACAATATCATGAGTCAGAAGCACGAGACATGCTATCTGGGCAGGCTGTGTATTACTGTGCAGCCAGGAGAAAAGCAAAAACTGAAGTTAAAGAGCCTTGCCTCTAAAGTCAGCTTGTCAAATGTATGATTAAAGCTTTTCTACCTCTTGAGCAAGGTATTGAGAATAGGCTAATTACCCTGAGCCAAAGAAATAGGCATTTTATAGTGGCCTTGAAATAATAGATTCCTGGTTTGCAAATACTTCCAGCATGCAGGAGAGTGAGGAACTGATAACAACAGCTTGAGTTAAGCTTAGTGTGGGCAGGTGTTATGCAAGCTGCCCTCACACAGCTGTGTTAAAACAAGGAATTCATGACCTGGCATAGCCCTGTTATTCAGCTCCTGGTTCTTCAAACAGCCACATAACACACTTACATTTTGATCTGCACATCTGTGAGGATCCAGCAGCTCTGCCACTGCATCCTTGTTCTGATGCTTAACCCTTCTGCTACTTCAGACTAGGGATTTTAATGTAGTTGGTAGCATCCTCACCCTGATCCAAAGGGACCCCTGTCCTTGGGTTCCCAACAAGTCCTTTATAGCTGGAAGCTGGACTGACATGTCTGAGTGCAGCCCTTCCTCAGGTGGGGAAGGAGAAGAGAGATGCATCATGCTGTGATTTGTGAACTTTGTAAATGGGAATGAGGACGTGAACAGCCCTACGAACACCTGTGGGCACTAAAGCTGAACTTGAATTTAGGCCTCAGGATCTGAAAGGCCAACTCTCTAATCTGTTGTCTTGTCTCCAGAATCCTGCTAACTGAAGAGCTGCTGTCATCAGCAGGCAGACTCAGTGCCACAGCTATTTTCAGTTCAGTTCCTCAGTTGGAAACATTTTCCTTCCCCCGCTACCTCTCCAGGCTTGATGCTGTCTATGAGATAACTGGCATGGAGAGAGCTGCTTTTCTCCCCAGGAGCAGACACAAGAGGTAGAGCAGAGATTTTTCTGCCATTAGCAGACTGCACTGAGTGGATCCTCAGTAAGCAGGAGGGAGCAGGCACAGAGCGAGGGTGTGACCGCTGCTCCCTTGGAGCCGTGCCCGCACCAGGGTCCTGCTGCAAGCTCCCCAAAGCCCTGCCAAGGGCTGGGTGCCATTCACAGCTGTTGGTTCTCCTCAGCTGCTCAGCACTGGCTGCCAGTTTGGTTACATGTGTGCCAGTTCAGCTGTGTAATGTCACCGAGACTCCCTGTCTCTGAGCGGTGCCCCAGGTCTCCCGTCAGCCACAGCTCACTGCACAGCTCCACTGCTCTGCCCATGCAGCAGCAGGGTCAGTGTTCCAACCTCACTAGGGCTTAGAACAAAAGGCTTTTATCTTTGTCTTCTTTGTGCTTGCTTGTGAATCGACTTAAGCAGGTGATGAACGACCCAAGGTGCCAGGCAGTCAGGCTGGGCAAGGTGAGGAAATGAGAGTTTCCCAGGAGGGCTCTGCTAATGCACCTCCTGCATCCCTCAGTCTGTCCTGGGCTCCTCCAGACTTTGTGCTCTGAGCCCTTCCCAAACAGAGCTCTTGGTCTTGGCTTCAGCATTCACCTCTCTGCACATGACTCTTCAAGTCATGATGGAGATAGGTCATGATGAATGAACACTCAGACAAGGAAGAAAAAAAACCATCATACAGAACAATTTCTGTTACAGCTAGTTCCATCACACTCTTTTAAGACATTCAGCCTACAGGATCAGTATTGAAGGTTCTACTTGTACTAAACTTTTCCTACATGTCTTTGGACTAACCACACTCAATTGCCCTTTCTGAGGCACTGGATGACATTTTTGACACCCCATTTGGGATATTCCTTCCAACTATCACACTGCAAGAGTACAAGCCTCAGCTGCTATGCTTGACTTGGTCAGTGCACAATGAAGGTCTTGGGTATGATGAGGTGTCTAAATTGGCATTAGATTAATGTGTTTAGTCAGCTGAGCCCCATCTTTACTAGTTTTGATTTCCTGTAAAAAGGAAATACATACAACATACTTTTAATTTCTGTGTATACAGTGCCAGACACACTGTGGCTTTGATCTTGGCTGACATTACTGTAATAAAACTGGTTCTCATCCTCAGCAGTTGTTTCTAACTGAAAACACATGCTTCGTGTCCCTCAGCTACTGTTCCTGAACACCACAGCCTCTCTCCTGACAGTTCTTCATACCACATCAAAACAATGCTCAGGATTTCAGCTATCAGTCCTGCTCACCAGTGCTTTCTTCTCAGTGAAGAGACTCTTGAGACTACATCTGCAATGGTAACTTATTTTATAACACTGACCATTGGCCATTCTCACTGACTTCAGCAGGAACTGCTGAATACTCCATAGTTTTTAAAACCACTTTATAAGTGTCCTTGCAAAGATTTAAGAGCACACTTTAGGCATCTGCTTAAAAAATGAAAAAAGAAATGGTCTTGCTCTATGAATACTCAGCTTGGGGGTTTGTGGCATTTCTTCCAAATATTTTCTGTGCAGATGCTGGTACCAAATGCTTTCTATGTATGTTTTCTTTCTATGCCTCTCTAACCATGGGAAATAAAGCAATTCATCAGAAGGTATGGCAAAGGTAGCTTTCTCACAGACTAATGTCCTCTCTTGAGGAGCAGAACCAGTGTCAATGGATTAATCTTGACAGCTTCAAGAAACATGTGCCAACAGGGGAGATAGAGATTAAATTATTTGCACAGAGGTGTCTTTGCCAGCTATATAAACAATAGATTCCCTCTAAAGCCTTACCTTCAAAGACATTTCTATGTAACAAACTGGTACTATAAGAGAATTCCTACATCAACACAAGTCTCTCTTCCAGCAGGAAAAACAGAGGTGTTATCTCACCAGTCAGTCTTTGCTAGGGAAATAGCTTTTAAAGTGGATAAACTTAATGCCCTATCAACATTAATGTCAGTCTCTATATGCTGTAGCTGGTCACACACCACTGCTCCAGCAGCTGTCAGAATAAAGTGGTTTGTGCTTCAGGACACAAGAACCAGGGAAGGGAGGACCTGCAAGGACCTGCAAGGACCTGCAAGTTGAACATGACAAGCCAAATTCTCAGCTGCAAGAGAGCAGGAGCACTGCAGATCACCACAGAACCTTTTCACTCAGAGAGGATACTATAGGAAGAGTTCTTTCCCCAAGATGTAAACTACAGTAACCTGGAAGCTTATCTAATTGCTGTAACATTTGATGCCTGCAAGAGAGCAGGAAGAGAAAAATGAGCCTGTGGGCAAAAATTAGCACAGTTTTGGAGTTTGGTTTCCATGTTGGCTTTCATTTTTCCATGCAGAAGTGGCACCAAGATTTGGTACTCATCACAGTGACCCTCTTAGGATCAGCTAATTCTCTCAGAGCTGTCACTATTCACCAGCACTCACTCAGTGAGCTGGGTGATGGAGTAGGGCACATGCCTGAATTTAGCCCACCTTCCCAAAATGGGGGATTTCCCTGATTCCTGAATTTAGCCCACCTTCCCAAAATGGGGGATTTCCCTGATTCCTGGAAACACTTTTCCCTCTTCACCAAATTATATCAGACCTTCTGATGCTCTGTTGGAGCAAATTACTGCTGAATTATAGGTTGTTACATTGGCCACAGCTTTGTCCCGAATACCAGCAGCTTCTTCTTTTGCTCTGGGTTCAAACAAAGGAAACATTGTTTTTTCCACACTGTGCTTTGTCAGAAAATGCAGGCTTGAGCTAAGCTGCTTTAACATCTTGTTGGGTTAGGTGGCATTTGCCTACCCTGGCAGTAACTTAACAGCAGAGAAGGAAGGGGAAGAAGGTTTTCAAATGGTTGCTTGCTATTTGTTTTATGACCAAATCTTCCTTTGAGACAGAAAAAAAGAAAAACTGGGAAGTTGTGAAATCTACAGGACAATGAGCCTAAAAGCTGCTTTTGCTAAAGGCTGGGTTATGAAATTATATTGCTAACAAAAACCAGAAAACCAGACTTTTTGATTCACTTACATGGAGTGAACCATCCATACATTCAGGGGAACAAAAAAAACCCCTGTATTTCTTAAAATGATTAATATGACTACTGTGAAATGCCAGAGAAGGAAAGTAGTTGAAAACCACCCTGATAAGACTTTGAAATGCTTTATGTGATGCAATCCAGGATCAAAATTGTGCTCTTTCTGCTCTAGAGGGTAGAAAATGGTGTGAGAGCCTGTGCCACTGGCACTCTGGGGGTGGGTGATCCTGAGAATATAATTTAGCTTTCCTGTGGTTGTGGTTTTTTTTTGTTTGTTTGTTTGTTTTTATTTTTTTTGTTTTTTGGGTTTTTTTTTTTTTTTTTTTTTTTTTTTTTTTTTTTTTTTTTTTTTGGTTTTTTTTTGTGTTTTTTTTTGGTTGGTTTTTTTTTTTTTTTTTAATTGGACAAAGGAGTCCAGAAAAAGATTTCACTCTGCTGCAAATATCACCCTGCATACACATATTTCAAGAATCAATTTTGTAGCTGAAGCATTTTAAAGCATAATTTAAACCCCCAAGTTTTAAATTTCACTTTGTTGAGAAGACTAGCTTTTTTCCCCAAGTATTTCCTCTTGGAAAGGGAGAAAGAAAAAACAATCAAGGACAAGGATCTAATGCTTCCTTGTTTTTTCACCCACAACAAAAAAAAAAAAAAAAGATGGCAAGATATGAAGAGAGTCAGGAAGAAAATCTACTCTCAGTTTTGATTTAATTTCAATAGGAAAAAGTCAAATGTTGACATCATCGTTTTGTTGACATTGATGGAAAGGTGGAAGAAGAATCATCCTAAATGAACTTTTTCTTTGCTACTTGACCTGCACAGAAATCATACAATGAAAATGAAATGATGCTTGGAAATGGCAACTTGACTTTCACCTACATCACTGAAGATCATTGCCCTGTGTACTCTGCCACCACAGCTACCTGCAGAGTCACTATAAAGCCTCACAAATGCTCTTTTTTTTTTATTTTATTTTATTTTATTATTATTATTATTATTATTATTATTATTATTATTATTATTATTATTATTATTATTCCTGATATGTGTAGCATTTCCTTTTTAGGATATCAGAGTTTACCTGCATCTGACCACACATTTATTTCAGTATAGTTATGGAAACACATGCTTGCAATGACTGTGGATTGAATTCATGCCAGACACAACTGCATTTTAGCCAGTGGAATTATGCACTGGGCAAACTCCGTGGACTGCCCAGTGCTGTAAGTGATTTCAGACCCCAGATACCTCATGCTCTCCCTTTGGTGGAAGCCAGTTACACAATACTGAAGTAATGTGTGAGCCCTGAGAAGCCTCTGTGCTCCAAGACCTCACACTGGGCAACCTTTCCGAGTGCTGACAGGAGCATGTTTTGATACTGACCCTGGATGAAACCGATTGGAGCCCAAGCAAAATCACCCAGACAAAATCCCCAGGAATTTCAGTACAATTTTTGCCTAAGGACTGTAGGAGTGATCCAGCCTAAAGTGAGAACTGATGTCCTAGAAGCTTCTTCTAGGCAGCATCCTAATTATAGACTCAAGTTCGACATCTGTAGCACAAACCCATGCTGCATGTTGCAACCTGAGCTTCTCTGTGAAGGACCACCCAACAGAAACAAAGCTGGCTTATCATTTACAAAGGCCTTTTATTAGGTGTCCTCAAACTCTGGTATTTAAATTAAGAGCAGCCTATGAGCTGCTTCAAAAGATGACAAGGTAGGAAAATGCCACTGGGACTATTTTCTATTGGGCACAGCACACAGCTGGGAGCTGCTGTCCCTCCTGTCCAAGCAAACATAATTTGGAACCTCTGTCCATTAATACATGGAATATTTTTTTCCCCCTAGAACAACCTGGTGGCACAGTGTACACCAAAAAGCACTTATTTTGTCCCTCTGTCTCCAGGTGAAAGAGAATAGATCTATCCCAGTTTCTAAACTTGTGAAGTACCTATCAGGTGCCCTTGTGAAATGCCTACAAATTGTTGGCACTGCAGCTAATCTCTTCTTGGTTACCAGATGATTATTTTCCACATCAGTGGACAATGATAAAAGTAGAGGAGATTGTGCTTTCTTCCTCTTTAGATGAGGTGTCGACAGGTAATAAATCATTTTACAATACTGGCATTGATTTCCTTGTATTTAAATATGGAAAGCAAAATGCAACCATGTTCTATGATGCCTTTCTCAAGCCACCAACTGGTATTGGAGGAATTAAATTAATAAGAGTTTCATTTTCCAGCCTGTGCCCTCTTAGAGCTTTTGTTTAGATGATCCTAAATTCCATGCTAGCCCCATGTGGGTTTTTTAAAATTGCTTTTTGACAATATCTGTACCTGCCTGTCAAGGTTGGTTGTCCATGTCCTTCCATGTGTATGTAAAATATATCAGGACAGATTCTGTGGATGAAACTAGAATAATACAGGATGAACTAATTTGCTGTTGACAGACAAGTTCAAGTCTGCTCTGCTAAACAGAAATGAACTCAGAACAGCATCTTTTTGCTCATACAGTAAGAAGACAGGGGTTTACAGGCAGTGAGGGTCAAGACTGGATGTAAAATAGATATCTTTTAAATATCCACTCTCTCATTTTCCCCTCTGCATCTTCCATGTTGATTCCCTAGCTGTGCACTTGCCCATTAAATTTCATTGCAGAAGACGGACCAAGAGTATTTTAGGCCACCCTGAAATTTTAGCTTTGTAACCCAGTCTTTGGAAATCCTTCCTACCTTAGACATTATCCCAGAGCACCATGATATTTTATTTCAGGCTGAAAGTAATAAGCCACTAAAGTCAGTACACTAAACACATGATTTGGAGGCCTCTGAGCAGGCTGACATATGAAATTCCTAAATATACAAATTGAACAAATGTACAAATTCAAGTTGGTGTTCTTTTACCTTGGTATCATGATTAGATCTGTACTCAAAGCTCTCTCTAGCCAACAGCTCCACATCACTAACTTTCCCAAAGGGTTGCACAGAATTTAGTGACAGCTTTCATTCAAGTCTGTGGAGGGTATTTTTTGTACATAACCTCACTGAAAACAAGACAGTCTCTTTGTGGTGCATAATTGACTGTGCAAAAGGAAGTCAAGTCAACAGGAATTGGAGAGATAAATCCTAAAATGCCTGGACTTTTAGGGACAGGTGGTCATGCTTTTTTCCCTGTTACATAATGGAGTCAAACTACCATTGGAGTTCTTGGGAATAAAGCCCTGTTTGGGTTGAAATTACTGAGGCTTCTATTTCTAGAGTTCTAAAACTCTTCCCTTCTGTTTAAACTACCATCTCTCCTGTTCTCATTTATGGCCTGATGTGCAGAAGCATGGATTGTTCCCATGAAAGACACAGATTTTCCAAAAGCTGTTATGGTCTAAGAGGTACCAATTTCTTCAGAAATTTTGCTTTTTCTGTTGAAAGCTTCTTCCTTGTCTCAAAATATTTTTTCCCCAGGGAAGACTCTCATAGACCTGTGGTTAAATGCAGTCTAATTCCTAGTTATGGTGATGTTCAAAAGTAGCAGGGGTTAAAAGAGTGAGACCAAACCTATAGTCCACCAAAAAGTTAGGTTGTCATTGATTCCTTAGAGGCAGTGAATTCTGTTAATGAATGTTTCCAAAGGTCACTAAGGCACTACAGCAATGCTCTGAAGGTGAAGATTGAGGACTATTTCTTTTTGAACTGATTATTTTTTTAATATATATTTAAAAACCTGCCTGTATGTACTTTTTCTCTTCAATTGTGCACTATTCCCACTTCAACAGAGGAATAAATCTGCATGTACAGACACACACTTTTCATTATTTCATGTACCATCTGAAATATTATATGGTTTTGAAAGGCAACACATTGATTTGTACTGTGTTTTTTTCTGCTGTGCTACAAGAAAACTTAGTTATCTACAGCCATCAGTTCCATTACAATAGGTCCTTGAAGAATGATTAGACTTTTAATTTCAGTAGGGTAAGCTACTTGCAAATCAGTTCTTCAATTTACAGTACTATGTTGAATGGGACTTAACAAGAAGGATTAATTGTCTTGAATCATGGAATGCCTTTACAAAGCAGTGGGCTTTTTTACTTTTAGGGACTCTGTTGACATTAGTGAGGTCACACTCTCACTGCACATGGTAGCACCAAATAGAACTGAAATAAAGGAAACAGAGGGAGGACAAAATCTGAGCACTCAGAAACATCAAATTAGTGTGCCCTGCCCATTCATAGGTTATGTGTGACCCCACTGCAGCCTGTGGGAGTTTTGCCAATTAATTTCAACAGGAGGAGAATTGGGTTGAAGTTTCCTGCTTCTGCCCACAGCAACAGATGCATTCCAGACCACTCTCAGGAAGGGAAAATAAAAGTGCAAATTCCCAGTAACTGTGGCAACAGGAGGGACATTTTTCTTCACCATCATGTAATTTTGAATTCAGTAGCTGTTCTGTGACATGATGTGTTTCTCCCCTCTGTCAAATTAAAGCCTTCTTCCCGTGTGGAAGGCGCGTCAGGGAGAGAGCACAGAACAAAACCATCAACACAAACAGCCCCCAGAAGCCTTTTCACGTTTCCCACCTCACATCTGTCACAATGGCAAATCCATGTTTGCAAACAGCATGGGAAAACTGCCTTAAAAGTGGTATTTCCTCAAAAGACTGGGAATTAACTCAGCCTGCTCTGTGAATGTCTCTTAATCGATGTGAGCGACAAGCGGCGATGAGCTCCCTCAGCAAAACGCCAAGACCTCTGCTACGAAGAGAAGAGCTAAAGACTGCACAGGTGGTCCAACCCTGGTTGCATTTATCTTCCTTTTTTTACCCTTTCCTTCACTAAGGCTGTCTCTGTTGCATCCCTGGACTTGGTAACTTCATTAAGGGCTGCAAACACCCAGTGAGGCTTTGGGCAAGGTTTGAGAGCCTCAGGAAAGCAGCAGCATATGCAAAGTATGACTGATGATGCCCTGAGGACTGTCACAGGCAGTCAGACCAAAAGGGGATGCAAGTGAGTTTCTCTCCCCTTCCACCTTGTGTCCTCTGTTTTACAGGAGGCAGTGCCCATGCTGAGAAGCGGGCAGCACTCTCTACAAAGTTAAAAGACAGCAAAATCTGCCTCTGTAGCTGCCAAGGACAAAGAAAAGATGGGAAACATATGTTCTCTGTGTTTGGGGTGATTCAGTTTAGGTAGACTACCTGGGTCAGAGCCCAGATGGTGTAAACTGCTGAGTCTCAGAACTTACATTAGCTGAGTCTCTAGATTAATAAGTAATTTTTATTTGAACTTCTGAACTATTCTGATACTCTTTATTAAAAAAAGCCAAGCCCCACAAACAACCTCAAAGAAGCAAAAACTGACATGACTTCTTTAAAGTATTGGTGTGAATCACTGCCAGAGGTCAGGCAGGAGCACGTGTCCTCTGAGCATCAGTACAACACCACTGATGCAAAGGCCACACCTGAGGTTTATTGAGCTAACACAGCAGCTTAAGGAGGTCTGAACTGCCCTGTGTGCTTCAGTGATCTGTCATTTGAAATTTGCAGGGCTGATACCTCAAAAGTCAACATTAATTAGTCACTGACAAAGTGTGCTTGAAAGGGCAGTAACAGTAAGCCGTGGAGTTCAGGGTGCTGTACTAGAAACAGAAAGTGATGAGCTTTGATAAGCACTTGAACAAAAGACACTGAAGGTGCATAGGAGGCAACTGAGCTAAACACAAGAAAACAAGGAAGACATTGGAGTCTTGGTGATGTAAGCTTGGACTGGGAGTAGGTGGGATTCAAATGTCTTGGGAACACTCAAGCCAAAGGGATTACTGAGGGAATTTACATCTGTGCCATCTGTCCTTTACTTATTTTGTAGATGGCTTTTGGAAGAGAAATAATGCCATCTTTCAGTTTAACCCTACTGGTGATTGACTGCTGGCAGGAATGCCAAAACATTCAACCCAGGAGATAACACACCAAAAATAAACCTCACCCTAAACAGAATGCCCTGCCCTGTCCCTTACTCACAGTACCTTTTCTGTGATATTACCTCAAGCTGAAACCATTTCTTCTCAGTTTTTCTGACTCAGATGTGAGAGGACTAATTTTGATAAACCAAGTCTTACAAAACTCACCTTATCAAATTGACCAGGAAGAACTGACAGCAAGCTGGAGATGCGTTACCTTAACATCTTAAATTCTTAATATCACCACCCATAAAAGGAGCTTGTTAGCTCAAATATGGGCTGACCACACTCAACAGTACATGCAGTGAATCCTCATCTGATTTTCTCATGCACAGTATGCCAGTTTTGGACATGATTAATAAAGTCATTTCTGAGTGGTTGCTGAGGTTAAATTGTGAAAGTAAACTATATGAGATATGAAAACACCAGCATAAAAACCAAAATAACCTGATTTGGGAAAACTCTGAGCAAGTCACCACAGTGACTCCTCCAAGTCCAGATACCTAAGTATTGTGGGTATAACCTGATATAAAAAACCCCAATTTTTTTTTAAAGAACTTCATTGTTTTGGCAGCATTAGTGGTTACTAATATTCTAAAGGTCATGAACATTTATTAAAAGTCTTGCTGAAGAAAGAAAGGCACAACTTTCCCATGTCCAACCTTCCTGTTACTGGAATATATGTTTGTGATGGGATCATCCCATGGATTTTGGTTGTTTGGTAAGAAGGGTGATATCTAGGGACATGTTTTATGTCTTCTCTTCCAAAATCAAACACAGGAAATGCACATTCCCATGATGAAAGCCAAGAGTAGAGCCATCGTCCATGGGCTGTGTAAAGGTTCCAAGTCTGAAGTCTGACATTTCCCAAGTGCACAACCAGCAATGACAGCTGCTGAGGGGCTCTGAAGTGTTACACAGCCCATGCTGGTAAAAGAGAAGGTGGCAGAAGATTCAATAATGGTAAAGAAATGTTGGGGAAGCACTGCTTTCTTCAAGCCCCTCCTTCTTCAGGATTTCTAATAAGGGATTGTTGGTGAATTTCCCCTGTGTACAAACAGCTTGTCAACTCCAAAAAAGAAAAGTAAAAAATAACACCCTTAGAAGAAATGTCTGAGAGCTTAATCCAGCCTGGCAAAAGCAAACACAAATCCACTGATTTCAATGGAGTTACAGATGGCCCACTGAAGGTACAACAGAGCTGATTTGGCCCTTCTCCCAAACTGTAGCTCTGCTTTCCCTGAGAAACCTTTGCTTTCAAAGGAACCAACCACGTGGAAAGAGCCTGCAACACTAAGCTACAATTAAATAAATTAATAAAAGGCACACTGGTATTATAAAACTTCTCTCAGTAGTGGACTTTACCAGCAAGTATTGACCTTTCCTCTGTTTAATTTCAGGATCTAATGCCCCTATCACAGGCTAAACAATGATCTGCAGAATATCAATTATTGTACATGTATTTCTGCTTCCCATGGTTTCCTACAAGCATGAAATTGGAATCATTTATAAGCATATTGCAAGTCTCAAGAAGAACTTGTTCCTCCTTAGAAGCCACCTCAGCACTACAGCAGATGGGCACAGGCTTCATGGCTAAAAGCACGGAGAGAGACAGAGAAGCAGAGAGAGAAAAAGAAAAAGAAAGTGAGAGAAGAAAGTTGCTTACTGTTTCGAGGCTTCTCCTCATCCATGCCTTCATCTTCATTTTCTGGATCAATATCTTCTGCTTGAGTTATCCAGTCTAAGTATCCCTTCAGATCCTCCTCCAGCTGCTGCTTTTCCCGTAGCTTTTGGAAATCGCCTCGAGCCTTAGCCTTTTCTCTTTCTTTGGAAAACTCCCTAGCAAGAGGGAGGGAGGGACAGCACATGGGCAGAAAGAAGGAAGAGATGGAAGAAAAACAATGGGTTAGCTTGATTTCCACCAGAAAGTCTCCTCAGTCTGTGTAGCACATCCAGCTGTTTCTACTCTCTCCAGACAAACACATGTATGGAGCATCCTTGCTGTGCACACACATGTAAAACAGCTGGAGTGTCCACATATCTATCAATACTCAGGAAAAGACTGATACCTTTTTCAAAACTTTCCTTCTCAGCATTTGATTGACAATTCAAACAAAACACATATGTAACATTTATGTTCAATTTTATGTACAACACTAGACATTTTCTAACATTCTGTAAACACTTGATATTCTCCAACAATTATCTACAAATGTCTATATGAATAATGGTTAATGATGAACTGTTTGACAATAATCTGACATCTGGAGAGTGAGCTGGTGGCTTTAATTTCTAGCCAGGTTTCAATCTGTGTTTAAGATTTTATATTTCATCACAACTAAACTGGGCTAGTTTAAGTGTAATTAATGGTACTCACAATCCTGTACACATTTAATTATGGACCATTTCACCCACAGTACTGGAAAATATGGTTAAAAACTCAGACCTCAAAGTTTTACTGAAGACTTTCAGCATTCAAGGCTGTTGTCTGATATGAAACATATTTTTCAAATCTCACACTGGGTGGACAAATACAATAAATTATGGGTAGACAAAACTGCCAGATTCTGCCAGAAAGTGGACAGGGCAAAACATTTGATGATAGTTTTATGAAAGAACACTGTTGGGAATATAGACTTAAAAAGGGTATAAGAACAAGAATTTCCTATGGCTTAGTTATGATCCTGGGTTCTGGGCTCTGCCTTCCCTTTGGCTGCAGTGCTATTTCTTCTCCTCCTTCAGAGACACCTCTACAGCAATAATTTTTTTTCAAGAAATGCTGACCTCCCTTATTTAGAGACTCATGTGGTTCTGAACCAGGTCTTGACGCTTGTATTTTACAAAATAAGTTTAATGATTGTGAAAATTGCTGGACCAAGAGTACTTAAGCATTAAGTCTTGTATCTGCTGAAGCAGATCACTACACAAGACACACACAGCAGATAATACAGGCCACTCTTTTTAGAAAGAGAGGTAAAGCCATTCTCCCCAGTGCATTGTCCATTACTGTTGCTGAAGACTGTCAGCAATGAATGGATTTAACAAAATGCTACTGCACTTGGCATTTTTCTTAGGTTTGCTCCTGCAAAAATGAATAGGAAACCTACCACTGATTTTGGTGGCATAATATTAGGATAATGAAAATCCTAGCCAAAATGTGAATTTTGAGAGTGCCATGTGACTGAGATGGAGGGGGGTTTCTAACAATGATGGTGAGGTACTTTCCTTCTGTCTGGTCCAAAACCTGCTGAAAGACTTCCATGGACTACATAGACTTTGGATCAGGTTTTCAGAATTCTGAGCTGTGCATGAAACCAGCACTGCAGCAGGATCAAAGCAGGATGATTCCCTAATTTCTAGCCAAAATATGTGACAATGTATGCCAGTGTCATCTGCACCCCTGTTACACTGCTGAGGGTTCAGGTCCTCCCAAGGAAGTGTGATAGAAAAGGTGGAGGTGAGGAAGAGAACCACTGGCTTCTCTGGCCTGAAGTTAGTCCACAGTCAGCTCTGGATCCAAACTTAGCCTCAAGGCAAGGAAAAAATGAAAAATGAAATTTTCTTATAGTGGGAGTGATATTTTACTATTTACAATATATAAGAAACAAATAACCCCAACAATATTAATAAAAACTGTACAAAGATTGTTAGGAAAAAAATCCATCAGTGGTGGTGGATTATATTAATATTAAATATTATATTTTCTGCTTCAGTAACACCTTTCCCCTGGGTCTGCTACAGTGCCATATCCAAATTAATGAATTAACTCTTAAAAAAATAATCACTGAACGAATCTGTGTATTATGAAGCCTGTTTGTTAAATCAAATTCCAATATTTTGATTTTTAGCTCATAAAGTATTATTTTAGAATCTAAAACAAATGGGTCCAATTTTGAAATGGGCTGAACCCCTAGAGTTTTCTAACACAATGCAAAATGCTGTGATTGCCTCGTGTAAATGACCTGCAATTCTGTGCCTCTTCCCTTCGTGCAGCACATGACACTCCACATCTCAGATGACTCTCCAAAGAAGACAACTGGTTTAAATTGTCTTAATTTCTATGCTCTACTAACATGAAACCATTGAGAACAGGTGGCTCAGGAAATTGCCACTGCAATTCAAACCACCTCCCACGTGGAATGGCAGCCTGTGCTCGGGCAAATGTGGCTCACAATCAAGAGCTGCTATCACAGTCAAGAGTGGCCTTTTTCCATCCCATGGCAAGGGAGCTGGTGGCCTCGGCCCAGGGGGTATTGCAGGCAGGTGCACACATTACTGCTGCCTCCAGCACAGCTGGCAATAAATGGTCACTGTTTGCAGCCCCAGCAGGCAGGCCAAGGACCAAAGAAGCTTTTGATGGAAGGGCCATGTTTAGTCTAGAGGTTGCTTTCACAAAAAAGGCTGCACAATCATGGCAGGGTAAATTCAACAGAACTAGCAAGCCATTAGTCTCTTTTCAGTGAACCCAAAATATCAGTTTAAGAGTGGGTGAATCTGATTGGTTTTACCACAGTTGAGTTTGTTTCACTTTGGTTTACTTCTCCCAGAATATTATAGAAATGTCTGCCAATGGGAATACCCAAGAGCAGAATATTCTGGAGAGGTGTTTTCTGTGTGTGAGGTTAGAGTGGGTCAAGATCATAAACACCCAGCTCTGCATCATGTCCTGTTTCAGAAGAAAATTTCTCTTTCCTATCCCAACGATGGAATTTAGGTTATTCTTGTTGATATGATTTCTCACATTTAGAGGCGAGATGGAAAGTGAGCAAAACAGCAGAATTCTAACAGTTCAAAACTCCTGCTTACTGCCCAAAGTGGAGCACAAGGCTCCAAATCTCATCCACCCTGAGAAGTACACCAAGGAATGGGAAGGGTTGGAAGAGGGGACAGAAGATTAGGAAAAATACCTGAAAGGTCACAAAAACAGCTCAAGGAGGAGCTTCAACCATAGCCAGCCTCCTGTTCGCTCTGACCTCTTTCTTGGCAGCAAAAGCATCAAAAGCAGCCAACTGTGTTTTGCAGGATCCTCTCAAAGCAGAAGAAACCTCTGTTCTCCTGCCCTCCATTTGCTTAGGCAGCTGCTTGTTTGGCCTGTGTCCTGAGATTTGGATCAAAATACAAAGGAAATGGGACTCTATATTCTTAGGTGTACTTGTCTGAAGGTTGAACCCCCTCTGCCTTTTTTTTCCTCATTAGTTAACTGAAACAGATGACACAGATGTGAACATCTTTGATCTCAAGAAACTTCTTATCATTGCTCAGAGCAATGATGTGGAATTGTTTTGCCTGGGCTTGGGGAGGTCTACTGTGTGATCTGCTGACTGGATATTCCTTTGGAGTACATGAATTTTATATTGTGCTCAGCCAAGTCAGGAAGAGATTCCAGCTCCACATATAAATACTCCATGCTATTAGGCTAGTATGTGATTAGTAAATTCACCAGGACCATGAATGGATGACATACATGAGGAAAAACAAATTACAAAAGAGATCTTTCAGCAGAGCAGAATTCAGCATTTCATTTTGCAGGGGCAATCAAGGTGTCTTTGTGAGTACAATTAATTACACTTATGTATTCAGAAGTGATTAACCCCCCCCAAGCTAATCTGTCATTTGTGAAGTCTACCTACACAACATGCCTGCTGAAGCTCCTGAAATAGATAAATGGGAAAAAAAAAAAAAATCAGAGATGCCCAGAATGGATATTCAGAGATAACCAGGAGTGCTGCTTTGTATCTAGAACAGACAGGTGGATCATCAACATAGATCAGACTAATAGCAATAGCGAGTCTCCAAGCAAAAAAGCTGAATCTGCAAAGTGAAGACACTTTGTAACTCAGCAGAATTTAGAACAGCTTTAGAAAGTTAATTGTTTAAGAACTGCTTATACAGACCAAAGAAAATTTGGAACATTTCTCCCACAACTTCTGTGTTTTTTCATGGATGCGAATTCTTAAGCTTCTTTTTACTTTTCTCCAGTTGGGGACGTTTTTGCAGAAACAGTGCAGCTGTCATAACACTGTGAAGACAGCCAGAAA
Organism: Urocynchramus pylzowi; assembly: GCA_013397555.1. Taxonomy (NCBI): domain Eukaryota; kingdom Metazoa; phylum Chordata; class Aves; order Passeriformes; family Fringillidae; genus Urocynchramus; species Urocynchramus pylzowi. The sequence goes on along the minus strand of VZRH01001523.1, from coordinate 29,824 downwards.
GAGTGACTCACAGCTTAAACAAGGTGAACTTCATCTTTGATTTCAGTTCCCTCTACAGACTGTTTCCATCTCCTACCACTCACTGTGGTGGTTTAGCTGCAGTATGGCAGGAGGTGGAAGATTTAGGCCTCAAAACACTTTCTTGAGTTGAAAATGAAAGAGAGAGGAAATTAAATTGTTAATTATGCACAGGCATAAATCCAAGTGCAGGTAAATTGAATCAGCAGTGCTTCAATACTATGCACTCCCCATAGCTGGGCTCACAGGCACTTTTTATCCAATCAGATACCAAATAATCTTTAACAACATTTTTGTGGGGTCCTTGAGCACACCTCTGATAGCACAGATCCCTTTCCCTGTCAGCTGGTCATCATCCCCCACTGGTGCTGACATCCTTACCTGCTGGGCAGAGTATCCACCTGGAGGAATGAGGAGTGTGTGTTTCAAAACTGTACCAGAGCATCACTCTCCAGATATGCAAACACAGACTATTGCCCAACACTTCATTTCCAGGGATTTTCTCCACACTTCCATGACTATGTGGAAGCCCTTCTCCTTGCAGCAGCTGTCCCAGTGGCTAGTCTCCTTCGGTGGAGTCATGAAGATAGAAATAATACCTCCTGCAGACTTTCTATTACCTGTCTCTCTGCCAGATGGCCAAAGGTGGATCTTTTTCCCCAGTCCCACTGCTGCCCTGCCTATCTTGTTGGCCCAGGTACTGAGGACATGATTTCTATGAGGCATCAAGTCCTCTCTCCTGCTCAGAGATCATTTTCCCTCTCTTTTGATCAAAAGACAAGGGACTTCAGGGCTGCCAGCTCGGGCAACAGGTACAGGAATCAAGCTCATTTAGAGCTCATCAAAGGAGGCAGGATGGTACAAATAAAAAGAGGGTGCATAAAAGTCCTCATACCATATTTATCCATGTACACAGAATGTCTGTAGCCCCCAGTCATGCCCAAATATGAATTAGAAGCCTAATCCCAGAAGAATTTTTTTTTTTTTTTTTTTTAAATCTTGCAAGGATTGTTTGCTGGCTTGATTCCTTAAATTATGTGTCTCCCCAGGGGCAGTAAAGTTTTTAACTACTGGGGACAATAGCTATTGTTTTTAATCAAAGCTGCTAAAATGATGCTTTGCAGTGAGGGTTGTACTGCAGAACTGAAATACTGCTAAATGTCTGGATGTCTTAAAAATGCTTAAGCACTAAAAGGACTTCTCCAGCTTCTCTGTTCATACTTGGAAAAGGTCAGAGGGAAATGATCTTTTCTCCCTGCATCATGCCAAGTTTGCAATCTGCACAATAGAGAAGATGGGCTTACTGAAGAAGAAACATGCCCAAGACTCTCTCCAGGGAAAATAGTCTCCTGGTAGGCTGTGCTTTAGATATTCCAAACAATGTGAAAATTTCCTTCTGTGAGAAGACATAATTTGGCAGGAATCTCATCCAACAGATGTAAAGGGATTTGTCTCATGCTCTCATTCCTCCTTCAGTCCTACTGACTCTTCCAGAAATTCTACTATAATCCCCTTCTGTGGTGCGTGGATTGCTTTGCCCACAGGAGAGCACAGCGCTGTCCTCTTCCCACAGTGTACAGGTAGAGGAATGTGTAACAGACAAAAAATTGCCTTATATTCCTTTGATTTAGCCAAAAGACTCCTTCTGTGATACTAGGAATGCTGTATTTTGCTATTGGCACAGCAATAGCCTAGGCCTTAAGGTTCTTGAGATCAACCCGCCACTGACTGTTGTTTTGATAACCAGAGAGTAGGAATAGAAATACAAATTTTTAAAAATAAACAATAATAAAACATTTTCCTGGTACTGCTTACCCGCTAAGTACACCGAGAACCAAGTTAAGTACAAAAAATGACCCTATGATGATTAGTGTAACAAAATAGATCCAGGGCCAGTCCCTTCCTATGGCATCATTGACCTGGAAGAGTGGAATGATAATTAGTGAGACAAGCTCAGATTCTGAGCACTGCAAGGCTCCAGCCAAAGAGATCCCAAGTCACCAGCAGTAAGGTTCTTCAATAGCCAGTTTTGTGGAAATTTATGACAGGTTGGCATAAATAATTTTGAAGGCCCTGAGGTTGAATTTCTCTGTCAGGGAATAACACCGCTTTTGTTACCTGCATTGTTATTTGCAATGTTTGAACATTTTGTCAAAGTATTTCAGAGCTGATGTGAAGCCTCCTTGGATTCAGATTTTTAATCCCTCTGAAAGTATCCTGGTGACAGGGAAGAACCCTTATTATGGAGTCTTGCCCTGTAGCATTGGAAAAAGGACACCAAAACTGTCAGCTTACCCGCTCAACACACCAAGAACCAGATTTAGAACGAAAAAGGATCCAAAGATGACCAGACTGACAAAATACACCCATGGTAACTCATAGCCCATAGCGTCCTGCATCTGGAAAGACGAAGGAAAGTTAGAAGACAGAGAGGGAAAGCAGAAATGATTAGGCAAAGGAACAGATGGAAAGGTTTGTAAACAGAGCCTGTGGTTGGTTTACACATAATCATACCAAGTCTTTCTGTGTGTTCTTTCTGATGTGACCACTCCTTTGATTGTTTTTTTCATCTATTTGCTCATGGACCTATTATTAGTCATGACTTATACAGCCTAAGGTATAACGATGTGCCCTACTGGCACTTCCTTGGATGCTCAGAATTGTGGACTAACTTTTTGGAATTTGCTGAAAACACCACAAAGGGTCCACTCCATGAATTCTAACCTTGGCTGCTCACATATATGACCCTCTGCTGCCAGGGAAAATACTTCTAGTTTTTGGTAGGCATTGCCACAGTGTACTGTCAGATCACATTTACTTCCCACGTGTAGCACAGGTACCTCAGAGAGAAGCAGGTGGGGACTGGGCAAATACTGATCTTTCCCTGGCAGTGCTCTGGGAATCTTCACAGTTTATCACAGTGAGGGCAGCACCTTTGCTCTTTCAAGGAGGGTCTTTGCAAGGCCCACCATGCAAAGAAGGAAGGTCTTGGCAAGGCCCACCATGTTCTGACCTGGTCAAGTGTTTTCTAAAGCTTCCCCACAAGCTTTGTTCTCTTGCCTTGAAGGATGATTCACTTATCAAAACACAATTCTTACATGATGGAATACTAAGAGAATCTGAGAGTGCAAACTGACTGACATGGATTTCACACTACTACAAGCATCTGCACATGAAGCTGGGAGACTTGTCTTAGCACCAGAATCAGTATTATATGAGGTCCAGTTCTAGCCCATAAAAAGATCTTGTATATATTCTAAAAGCATCTATAGTACATAAACTCTATTTCATCTTGAAGTCTCCTTCAAAGTTCAAAATTTTGGAAAGTTGCTGGATACCTTAATAGAATCTCACTTTCCTAATGGTATCAAAAATACCAGAGTCCCTTCTTTACTCTTCATAAACAATTATCTTTGGATCCAGAAATGGCATAATTAAAGAAACAGATGGTAGTTAACATTTTCAGGAGCACTAAATTGTTTTATGAACATAAATTGCAGAATTTAAAGTACCTAAAGGCTTAAAGAAATCTACATTAATTTGTTTTCCACCCTTTTGAAGATTTTGTCTTTCCAGGAAAATGCTCTTTCCTTTGCAACCTAAACATTTGTTGGAATCACAGGAGAAATATCCTCCCATACACGGGTAATGAGACACACTTCAGGGGAGGTAATTTCACTCAAGATTCATAACAACTCAGGAAAGGAATTTCAGACCTTCAATAAGACAAGGCAGGAGAGTAACACTAATATAATCAGTTCTTTGTGGATGGAAGCCCATTATCCATTTTTCTTCCAAAGTAGAGTCACTAAAGTTCTTGTCTGGCAATAGTCCACAGTCAATGGACTGATCCAGAACTCCATCTCAGGGCTCCTTCAGCTGTGACTGAACTGAAGTTGACTCATTAAAAAATAAGCTCAAAATCTGCCTCTGTGAAAACAGTTCATCAGCTCCTTCTTCACAGGATAAATACATTTGGTGGGCAGAAGAGTACCTGAGATGCTAACATTCCCTAAGCATAATAAACTTCTTCCCTTTTTATAGTTTTGCAGAATTTTTCAGTTAGTTTATAAATCATACTAATTACTCTTCATGCTTGCAAACCACATTTCATCCCATGTGACCAAAAAGTAGCACCCTTGGTGTCTACTGCACATCAGGGCTTTAATGAGAACAAAGCATCCTCGAGTATAAAGATGGAAGCAAAAATTCACCTGAGATCCAAGCTGGGAAACCAGGAAGGTAAAATGTAAATGCCCAAGTTGGAATTAAGTAAAGAAATGAGATTTAACACCCTCTCTCTCCTACAAAGAACACCAACATCTATTTAAAGCAATCTGCACAAACAATGAGTATGGATGACATTGAAAAACTACCATAAGAATTTACCACTGTGGGCACAATGATGAATTGACATCCCTCTAATTATGATAGATGGTGATAAAAAAGCCTGAGCTGCATGGTATTTATCTATCATCAGTTTGGGATTTTTTGTCAGCTGGGAAAGTCAGCTGGAAAAGTAGAACTTCTCAAAGCTGTGGTACAAGGGAATTGTAAAGAGCAAATGCCAGGGTGCCAGGTACAGAGGTCAGATGCATGTCAGGAGAAGGACAAACCTTCCCTGGCATGAAGAAATTTCCAGATGGCAAGAAGCTTCCACCATGTCCTGGTAAAGTATATAACTAGAATACAGTGTACTCTGTTATTCCCAATGCCTGCACAATTGCATAACAATTGTACCAGCTAGCATCAGCACAAATCAGTCCTGTAAAGCAGACCTGCATTCTGGTACAGCAGAGCATTTGGGACTTCTCAGACTGAAAATTTCAGAGGTCAGCTTTTCATCTCCTTTTTATTGCACATTTATATACATAACAGAGAAGCTGAGGGGCAGAGACAGCAAGAGCTTCTCAAGCAGAGGGAAACTGTCAGTGTTTGGCAGATGGCTGAATCTGTCTCTCCTGCTGGACTTCCCTATGTTTGGTGCTCTCATGTCTTTTTTTCTTTAGTAGCAGGTGAGATTATTCCATTACTGTGAGGTGAGATTATTCCTGTGGGACTGACCCACAGGTGACAGGAATGCATGTTATATGATCATATAACGTTAAGTGTTTGATAAATTATGTTAAAACCTCCCTGCAATAGGGAAACAGTACACTGTGAGCTCACTGCTTTCTCCTGAAAAACAGCTGCAGGAGAAATGCAGAGAAATAGGTTATTTGGTGAAAGCTGGGGGGAAAAGAATAGGAACAGCCTTACTCAAAACAGTAACAACAAGGCAGGAGTGTTGCCATTTGCAGCCTCCTGAGTGCAGAAAAAGAAGTCTGCAAAATGTAATTTGTAGTGTTGCCCCCAGTGAACAGGAACCAACTCAGTTATAGGTTACCTCTAGAGCCTGCATGCAAGACTTCTCCCTGAGTGCTTACTACCAACCCTAGGAATCCCAACAGAAAAGGCAGATCACCTTCTGAATTCTAAACAAAGACTACAATATCAACCAGTGTAGGTCCAAATTATAACTTTCAGCCCAGGTGATTGCAGCCTGATGCCAAGTTAAGCATGTGTGGAACAATAGTTTTGTCAGGTGGGAGCTCAGAATGAGTGGGAATCTGCAGATTGTCATTTATGGAAATAATTCTGCTTTCTGAGTCAAACTGCCCGACCTACCACAGCTCACATCTCAACACTTACTTGTCACTGCTCTCAGCAGTGAGGAAGCTGGCACATTTCAGAGCATTCATGCATCATCTCTCAGAGATCTTGGAGAAAAGGATTCCTTCTCATTATTATTTCCTACATACTCTCTCTGGCACTGTGGGGACATCATTTGGCTCATTATGTCTCAGCTTTCCAATTTGCAAAGTGGGAAACTACCTTGCCTCACTGGGTACTGTCAATGAAACCCCTCAGTTTCATGACAAAAAGAGGAGGTCATTTCAGCATATACCAGGTCTGTTGGAAGAGCTCCATCTTTACCAAGCACCTTTAACTGCTATCATGCCCATAGGATTTCAGCTTTTCTCTCAATGGTACAGGTAATCACCTAGAAATAACACCAGGGTTTTAAATTCTGTATTCTGCTGATCTCAGTTCCTATCAGCAGTTTCAGTAGGGGCCAAGGAATAAAAGCCTTTCTTAAATGACCTTTGTGCCTTTGTCTTCTGGTTCTTCAGAAGTCACAGGTGAAATCACATTGGCAAGGCCACAGGAGACATTCATGCATTAGTTGTTTGGTCTTTTTTTTTTCTTTCCCAGGGATAATAGTCTGCCACATTTGCTCATTCCTTACACAGGCACCACAGTTCAAAGACAATGTTAGAGACATATAACCTATTACCACAGTGGCTGAGCATCACCAAGCACAGGCTTTCAGTCACTTAATGGGAGGGGCAGGCACAAGTCACTAAATTCTGCTGACTTGACAATTCACACACTCACACCCTGACACTTTGTGGTGAAGGTCTTTCAAAAACAATAGAGGGTCACAGGAAAAGTTTAATCCATCAGAAAAGGGCAGCTGGAAATCAGTCAATGGAAAGCAGCGAGCTGAATAAAAAATGAAATCTGCCTTGTTCAGTGCACAGTGCTGGAGAGCTGCAGCTTAATGGAAAATAAGTTAGGGCACCTGGGCTAGGCTTCTGTTCCTCAAATATATTGTTAATTGATTTCTAATGTTGATAGAATGGTGTGATAACATTTTTTTAAATGCTAGTACTACAAGTATTCTATAATGAAGTGTAGTATTCTATAAGGAAGTGTATAACCTTTCACAAAGTAACATTAATTGAGAGGAACAGCATATTTAATAAAATTAAAGGACAGCAAATTCGAAAATTTTGCATAGAAATGCTGTTTTCTGTAACCTATCTGTGGAATTTACTGCATCAGAAAACAACCTAGCCAAAACTAATGGCTATGGCCAGTAGGAAGATCTCTAGCTGCAATCTAAAATTGGAGAATATTGGGAGCAGGAGACAGCAGAAATAAGAGATAACACTTAACTGTCATTAAATCTGTCCTCCATCTTCAAGACTTTGTTTTGAAAACCATTTTTTTCAGGAACAGTACTTAAGCACCTTCCTGACTGTTGGGATGTGTAGAAGCCATTTCCTCAGCTCAGATCAAAGACCTCATGGTAGGCTACTGGCAGGCAGAGCTCAGGGGATGCATAAAGGGCCAGGTATTGATGAGAGATTGGGATATTTATCACTGATCAAAGAGGTTTTGCTTCAAACATAAATTTTCCTTTTCCACCTCCTCTTTTCCTCTCTTCCCATGAATATTTGGGTAAATGCATTTCATTCACATATAACCTCATGGAACTAAAACTTTAAACTCTGCTTTTTTTT
>VZRH01001523.1:0-22413 GCA_013397555.1 Urocynchramus pylzowi | reverse complement strand
AACCCCATGGAACTAAAACTTTAAACTTTTTTTTTTTTTTTTTTTTTTTTTTTTTTTTTTTGTTAAATAGGATGATGCAAAGTTTTGCACTGTGAGGGAAAAATGTTCTCTGCTATACTTTTCAGTTAGAACTTGGGTCCAACTCAAATCATAATAAATTAAAAAAAAATAATAAATGTAAAATATATACTACATAATCATTATAATTACACAATAATAATTATATATAACTATAATATAATAATTACTTATAATATATTATTATATATTTATAAAATAAACAAAGGATGGTGCTTTACTCTTCACAGCTATAGTTGAGTTGGCAATATTATAGAAAAAAATATCCATATCACAGACAGGAGGTAAACCCTACATCTCAGACTAGGGTTATGGGACCTGGGAAGTAGAGTAGTCCTACTCTTATACAATTTTCTTTGGCTTCCATTGTATCTTCACACTAACTTCATGATCATTAAATCTTTTCTTTGTTTCTGAAACTTCACTACTTTTGAAAATTGCACTCATACAGTCAGAGAACAAAAAAGATGTCATAAATCCAGGTGATCCTTCAGAAATAATTAAGGTAGGGTGAATTTCCTATGAAGTGTCTGCATGCATCTGTCCAGTGAAGAAGCAAAACTTCGAAAGAACTATCTTTCCTCATGCTAGATATATTGCATCAGCAGAAGCAGATGAGGAAGAAAATATTCATTCCAAATGAGAAAATTTATATTGCTGGCAGCTCCTAACAATATCTAACTAACAACCGTAACTGGTGACAGCAGGATTTTTGAGGCTGCTCTGCCAAGAAAAAAAATATTTTGCTCAACAAAACAATATCTTCTGGTTAACTTCTCAACTGCAGACCAGCTTTGGGCTTAAGAACCCTTGGCTCTGCAGTGCTTTGAGCCTTTACCTTGAAAGCTCTTGGGAGTTGCCAGAGGACGTGGGACGAGAAGGTTTGACTCCTGTCTCTCTCTCAACTTCTGCTTAGAGATCTGGGAGATCTGGGAATTGTCTCATTTGGTCATGCTCTTAACTTGTAGGTGGGTATAGGATTGTGGCTATTGAGACTGTGACACAAATAAATCAACCCCTAAATATGCAGAAATTTAGTGTTGCTAGCTCTGGTGATGAATCCTGTACATTATGTTTTTATCTGATTACTAAACTTCTTACACTTCTTATGTGATAACGGGGCTTTTTTATATAACACTTGTAATAGTTATATTGACTATGCAATTTCTATTGTATTGTTAACCTTGCTGCTTTTAACAAGGAAATTACTTATTATTATTCACAAAGTCTAATTTTTTCAAATGGGTAAATGCTTAAAAGAAGCCACAGAAATATATCAATGAGGTGCCACAGAATTAAAGGTTGAGTTACAAGGGACACAGTACTAAAATTGACTTTCTCTGTATGATAGGCTCATTCAACCACAAGTTTGTCCAACTTGTGGGGCAAACTAGGAGGTTGTTTCTTTAGCACTGAAATCCTGCATCTCCTGAATCTGCTGGTTTGTTTGGAGCCTGAATGGTGTGAGGTTGCTGTCATGTCAATAAAGACATGAAAAAAGGCATATTTTTACTTGATAAGTTCCTGGTTGCTCTCCACATACACTTCAAGTAAGTCTATAGACACAACATACATTCATCTGACTTCACCATTTGGAAAAGGAGCAGGGAAAGGATCATATTTCCCATCATCCAGCACTATATCCTTAAAAGTGGATTTAGTGCATTACTACACTAAGCATGCAGATTCCACCTTGCAGATCCTCCATTATTTAAAATCTAATTAATTGTCTTTGCTTGGTTGGTTTTTAATCCAGCAATCATGTGTGTGCATAATTTAAGGCACATAAATGAATAATTCCATTGAGGCCAATGGTCAATATTATTGTTACCAGTGGAAATGAGCTGATATGCACAAGGGCTTTGCTTGAACAGGCTGGGGCACAGAACTGGGAGGAATGTATGATTAGGAGTTAATCTCCAGAAATTCCTCAGGAAAAAATTGAAGCTTAATGTACATAGTGACTTAAAAATGACAAAAAACATTTAAGCATTTCCATCTAAAAATCTGAGTGCATCATGAAAAGTATTATCATCTTGTTGACCTGGAATAGTCTTTCAGATGTTCTGAGTCTTTAGGACAGGTGAAAAGGAGTAGGAAATTAAGGTCTCAGACCTGATTCAAGAGAGAGAGATGGGGGTAAAAAAATTACAAGAAGTCCTAACTTTGTAATAAGCAAAAATGTAAAAACTAAAATAAACCCAACTTTTATTGACTTAGGAGCAATGGCTTAAAACACAGGCAAAGGCCCCTAGATGTCTTTGCTCTTAGTCTGGGTAGAATTTCTTGTTAAGCATCAACACCCTAATAATCTTAGAGGGACTCTGAGCCACAGTGACTCCTTAAAACTGTTCCTAAATGGTTCACATTTACAGAGGAGACACCAGAGAGTTCAACCCAGCTTCAGTTTGAACAGATGACAGTCAAAGGAACAAGCAGCACTTAATCAGCTGGTCCTGTTTTGACAATCACATTTCTTTTATTTTGAGGTACTGAAGGAAAAAGGAAATTTTAAGCTGTCTCCTCCAAGCTCTTAAGGCTCTACTTACTATGTTACCTCAACTATGGAATTTTAGAAATTCTGTATATGTATTCTCTAGATACATAAAAATACCTATAACTTTTTTCAATGACTTCATGAGAAAGGCAAGAGCTGGGTGAAGACAAGGGCACAGGGATCATGAACCAGGGCAGAGAATGCTCCAGACAGGTTATTCTGCTACACAGCCACAGTGGGATTAAAATGAATAATGTAAGCAAGATTCATCATATGTTGGAAAAATAGTAGGAAAAATAAGAGGACTCCTCTTATTATGTGTAGTTTGGTTCCCCAATAGTTCTGTATAGGCTGTAGATGGAAAGAGCAAATTAAAATTTCATTCTGAGGCAGAAACGTTGGCAATTTGTACAGAACTCTCTGCAGGAGCTAAATGGAGCCATTAACTGAGAAAGGACTGCCTTGATGAGGACAACAGAAACATCAAGATTAATTTGCAACAGAGAACCCTTGAGAAAGAATCAAAGAAACTGCAGCAATGGAAGATGAGTCCAGAAGAGAGAAGGGGAAGGTGGCAGACAGATCTGAGAATGGGGAGTCTGCAGAGGTTGCTTCTTCCCCTCTCCTGACAAAGACTGAAGGTCTTCAAAGATCAAAGACGTTGAACCTGCTATAAATGTCCTCACCCAAGTACACCTGCCCTGATCCAGATGAACCATAACTTGTGGTTTATTAATTAAAAGCTTTTGGTCTAGCTATAGTCCACTGCCACACTGCCTGAGCTCCCTGACAAGGGGGTGCAGTCTCCAGCAGTGAGCAAGCCTCCCCACACAGAGCTGCACAAAGACAAATGGAAGCAGTGCTGGGGCCCAACCTCCAGAGCCATGAGAGAACACCCTCCTGCAGGAGAGACACCTGGACTGGCTTGAGCTTCCTGGGGATGCTGTGCAAAGGCAGGAATCCCACAGACAGGTCCTACCAGGTTGCTGCTGCCTGCTCAAGAGCAAGGTGGGAGCTGAGATCAGCTCTGCCTCAGAACCAGGTCACTGCTTGAGGGCAAAGTGAAAAACATGCAAAATAGCTCATATGAGCTTCTCTAAAGTTATACAGGAATGCCACTTTGCTGTTACATGGAGCAAACCATATTTGCTTTAGCTGCATACAGTTTGAGGGAAGTGCATTGCTACCAGTACAATTTGCCACACTTATTTTTTATGGCAGCACATTTTCATCACTCATTAAATACAGGCCCTTTTTCAAGGATATGCACATTTTATCAGCTGGGAAAGACTGTATAAAGTAAGAGAAGAATAGAAAAAGACCAAACTTTCATCTATCTAGTCCCAGATGACTGATACTGACTGTATGTTGTCACTGAGTCCTTTCACTGTGATTTTTAGCTCTCAGTATATAAGCACTGAATTCCACAACATTATTTCACTCATTAGTAAAGCTCCACATTCATATTTCATCTGTTTTCAGCTTGGGTGAACATTGTTTTTTACAGTCTGATGTTCTTTACCAGACCCAGCCAATACAAAAAAACCACCAAGGTCTCTGTCTGAGGGTAAGGAAGAGAATTACAGCTTGCATTCAAATACCAGCAGGTCAAAATGTCTGTGGCACACAATGCTTCAGCTGAGCTGTTTTCCACTGCAAGTTATTTATATTGAAAATGCTTCCTGATCCCATACTTCTCCAGCACAGCAGATTGTGCTTGCTGGACAGGTAGGGAATCATAGAACCATTAAGGCTGGAAAAGACCTCTGAAGATCAAGTCCAACCACCAACCTAGAATCAACACCCTGTTCAGCACCAGAGGGGAAATGCTGAATGTGTTTAGCAGTGTCCCAGTTAAATCTGTGGTTTCAAATGGCCTTCACCCAAGTTTACTGTACAACTTCAACAGATGGCAAAGGCCATTTAACTTCACACTTTTCAAAACAGAGGGAAAAAACCCGTTAGGCTCTCCCTTCACTTAAAAAAAATCCCAGCTGTGTTACTGGCTTTTGTTTTCACAAAGTGGCAACTTTTATTAGCAACTAGTAGTGCTCCCAAAGGACATGCAACATCATGGCAAATAATCTATCTGAAGAGTGGATTTGCTGACAAAATCTCAGCATATTATATTTTGTTAGCACAACTACCTCTGGGAAATTGCTCTAGTCAGCTAGGGGAGGGGAAACAAAAATAATCAGGAAGCTACCACTTATATGTCCTCCCATTCCACCTGTAATTTTGTGCTTTCTTGAGGAACTTCTCTGTTTTTCTGTGAAAACTGGAGGGTGCTACATATCTCTGCAGCATGTTTGGCAATAGAGGGATTCTGAACTCCCACTAAAAACATCAGTTACACAGCAAGAAATCCTTACATCAAAGAAAAATTCTAAGCTCCTATAAAACTCTTGCTTCCCACCTCACTCACTTTCTCCAGGCTTAATATGTAAAAGAGAAAAAAAAAATTGAATGTATCTCAACTCAGTTTAACATGGAACATGTTAACCAAAAGTGAAATATTGAAATTCAATTACTGCAAAGTGATAAAGCAACTCACATTTAGAGCATGCTGAAACGGCTGCACTTTGAGGATGTGAAAAATTCCCCTGAAACTGTTCCCTCAGAAGTTAGTTGGTTTTTTTCAGTGGTGGCTCAGGTCACTCTGTCTGCTCTGAAGCTGTCTGGGTCACACAGACCAGTGGGCAAAGAACAGGCCAGACACAGACCCAGGCAAGGCTCTTGAAGAATGAGCAGGTCTTCAGGACTTTCCACAAACACATCCTGCAGTCTGCTACGCCAAGCCCTTGCTCTTGATCCATTCTGCTTGTTGAAACAGATGACTGACAGATCATTTTCCCTACCTCTTCTGTACTCAACAGCTGGCATCAATAGTGATATTGCTTTGGCTGCTTAATACTCTGCTCCTCATGGTTCCTGAAGAGTGGATCTGCTTAGAGGAGGTTCTGCCATCGATCCACCTGCAGTGTTCTGCCAAAGCAGAGGGGCCAAGAAGGGCCATGAAGACTCTCCTTTCTCTCAGGTGACTGATTACATGGGTGCTTGTTGAGTGAATTTGCAATTTACAGAAATGCCATGGAGTGACCTCCAAAAATTGTTTGAACTCATGTGACTTAATCAGGATTTGAATTCAGTGCTCCAGAGGTAAAAGTCACAGAGCTTTATGTGAGTTGCCTTATTCCCACACAAATTGTGTCCCACAACTTTTTTTTTTTTTCCCCCTTTAAATGGAAAAGGTTGGGTTTTGAAAAGTCATCCAAGAGCCCAAAGGCTATTTAGCCACAGTTCTTTCATTATAGCCACTGCAGCAGTTCCACCTCTTAGTGCTACTCAGTTATGTAAAAACCTTTTTGCCCTTTAAAGTCTTTGGAAATCCACTCCAAAAGAATAAAGTGCTCCATTCAAGCATAAAAATATCCCCTATGGTGGTGCGTTTCCAAATCTAAAAATTTCATTTCATCTTAGAATTCTGGGCTATCCCTTCCTGTCTCTGTTTATTTTGTGTTTACATTTGCATGGCTGATTATCCAGAAAGGATTTTCTGCCTGTATAACTGTATTGCTGTTTTATAAATGCTTCTATTTATCGCAGTGCAGACTGATAGCAATTTCTTCCACAGCTACATCAGAACAGTACTGATTGCTGCATGCACAGGAATATAAAAGCACACACTATTCATTGATTTCCATAGTCAATTAAGTCTTTAAAAATAAAGATTATGAAAAACAGCACTGTAAGGTGTAGATAATCACTACCTGCTTTAAAAAGTGATGGCAAGACTGTCAATTTTTTTTTTGCACTTGATCAGTGTATCCCAAGCTCTTCTGTATCCAGTTCACAATCTAGGAATCCTAGGAAAATTCTACATTTCAGATAATGAATCCACTTTCCAGTTGTGAAATCACATCCAAAATTCTCAAATAAAATGTACAATATCTAGAACTCCTAGCACACAGATAAAAAAAAACCTTTGTCTGATAGGCACTCAGATATTGTAAAAGCTCTAGAGGTTTGCTGGAGAAATTACTGTCAAAGAGCCTGAATGAGCTCCAAGTGCATTACTGACACAAGACTACCCCTTCTCCTTTTCTTGTGAGTCTTATAAGCAACATCACGCAGGCAAGATCAACACAACATCCTGACTGATTCATTCTAGATAAGCTTTAAAAGTCAACAGAGTCGATGCTCTGGGGTGAATATTCACAGAATACTTTGGGTTTGAAAGGACCCTTAAAGGCCCTCTAGTCCAGTGCCCTGCAATGAAAAGAGACAACTTCCACGAGGTCAGATTGCTCACAGCCCTGTCCAACCCGACCTTTAATGTCTCCAGGGGTGGGGAATCCTTCACCTCTCTGGGCAACTTGTGCCAGAGTTTTCCCACCCTCATTGTAAACATTTTCTTCTTTATATTTGATCTAAATCTGTCCACTTCCTGTTTTAATTCATTAACCCTTGTCCCATCACTGCATGCCCTTGTAGAGAGCCTCTCCAGCTCCTTTGCAACTCTCCCCCTCTGGGAGGCTTCCCTGGAGCTCTTCTTCTGTTCTCCAGACTGAACAACCTCAGCTCTCTTAGCCTTCCACAGAATCACAGAATTTCCTCTTAGGAGAGCTCCTCCATCCCTCTGATCATCTTCCTGGCCCTCCTCTGCACTCACTCCACCAGCTCCTTGTCCTGTCTGTGCTGGGGCCCCCAGGGCTGGATGCAGCACTCAGGTGGGGTCTCATCAGAGCTGAGCAGAGGGGCAGAATCCCCTCCCTCCCCTGCTGCCCACAGTGCTTTGGATGCAGCCCAGGACACGGCTGTGAGCACATTGCTGGGCTATGTCCAGCCTCTCATCCACCAAAACCCACAAGTCCTTCCCAGCAGGAAGACTGATACCTCTGGTTGACTTCTAAACCCTTCATTCCACACTTCTGCTCTCTTTTATATAGTTCAGAAGATGTGCTCAATATTGGTTTTAGGTCTCCAGTTTGGGTGCAGCTCAGAGGGTTGGAGTTACAAGGAGATAGTTCCAGAGTGGGCCACGGGTGCAGACAGACTACAGCCTTACAGCCACTCATCATTCTGAGCCCTCAAATCCTGCCCAGGCAGAAATCCCTCTGAAACCAAAGAATAAAGCCAATATTAATGGACCAATTCTCTTTGCAGGCAGGAAGGACTTGATATTCACAGTAAGACAGGTGAATATTTAATTGTATTGCCCTTTGTCTTAAAAGAAAGATGTTGAAACAAGTTAAACTCAAAATAAACAATAATTTAATAAATGGTTCTATACCCATGACTTGTGTCATGACCTTGGGCCTATTTCCTTGTCTTTTTCTTTCCCAGGATCTAGATAATGAACCAGTCTGTTATTTGTGAATTTGTCTAGTAGATATGGGTCCACAGCCAACAAATCTGATGATGTATTTTTCAGAAGGCATCAGTCATCACTTCTTGATAAAACTGGTGGTAGGGCTCAAGAAGTGCACCCACACACAGAGGCACTCAAAATCCTAAGTCATGTAGAAATGTCCCAGTAGTTTAGCTCTTAAATTTATAGCTCTGGGACAAAAGATTAAAGATTAAAGACAAGAACAGTCTCTGTGGTGATTAGACAGCAGCAATTAGGATACAGTCTAAAGAAGAACAAAAGAAGAAAGAAAAGTGAAAGGGCAACAGAAAGACAGGGCTATTAAAAAGATCCTTCCTACACAGGAGCACTGGGCAGTGGGTCTCTATTAACATCTCCGATTACCAACCCAAAAAGCTTATTTTTTTATAGAGAGTTTCTTTTTATATAGAGGAGGAGGGCTGAGAAGTCCAAAGTTGAGTTCTGAAGGGCTCATAAAGACTTAATTTCACACAACAAGTGTATTGAACAAATGTTCAGCAGCAGGTTTTTGTGGCAGGCGCCAATGAGTTACTCACTGCTGTTACTCACTTTCAAGTCAGTGGTACAGCAACCATTACAGTTGCATGTGCAGTTGTTAATGAGGAAAAGGAAAACAGATTGAGGTCAGCATTTATGAAAATTAAATATGTAAACTGCTTTTTCAGTGCTTTGATGCTGTGGCCCTTCAGTGCTCCGAACCATGGCCCCTCTTCCCTTACCCACCACTGTTACAGCAGATGGAGATGAAATAACCTCTGCAATCACAGTGATGGGTTGCTCACAGTTGCATGCTTATTCTTTGTAAATTTTTCACATTCATGCAAACCCCTGCCAAAAAGATGATTAAAAAAACCTCAACCCCACAACAATAAAAGCCCAGCATTTTCTTGGAGGGGCGGAGGTGGATGGGGAATAAACACCATGGAAACATGTAGACAGATATATTCTTAGAATCAGATAATTCTCTTTTGTGGAAAGCCTTACTAATTCAAGCTTAAGTGCTGCAAGAATAAAGGGTTAGAAGGAAAAACACAGCTGGCGAAAATTGGGGGTTGCAGCTCTGCGTTTAATGTCTTCCACTTTGTGGCAATATCTCTGAATTTCTCACGTCTTCCTCATTGGCTGCAACAGGCTGGGGGAGGGGTGTGAGAAAAGCTCACAGGATCTGTCAATGCTGTCAGCAAAGTAAATGGCATCTGTTGTTCAATTTGTTCCATTTTGATTTCATGATGGGTACCGTAAGGGTGACTGCAAGCCTGTGTTTCGAGCTGACTTAGCGACTCTCAAAAGTATGATCTCAAAGACTGGGAGCTGCAGGGAAGTTCCAGGACAGCCTGTATGTATATCCATATGTGCTTCTCTCTCCTTTCCCTGGGGATGTGATGCTCCTGAAGGTTTGCACTGATTCAGTCTCACTGAGTTGTGTCTCTCACTGCACTGTGGTGGCTCTTCTGCACTGTTTTAGACTATTAACTCATTTTCTTGCCTAAGGGCTAGGGAAGACTAACAAGGATTTTTTTAAATCTGAGGGAGTCAAGTTATTATGTGCCAGTTTGGACATCTCTTCCAGGGACAGGCTAGTGCCCTGGATGTCATCCAGGCTTGGCCTTAGTCCATCTATAATAATACCACACTCTTAGGTTTACACTTAGAGCCTTGAGGTAAATTGTTCCTGGAGGCACTGCATGTTATTTTCAGAGACTCAACCAAGAATTCTGAAGTGTTGTCCAAATGACACGGGTCAGAGCCAAGACTCCAAAACTGATGGCAGGCTCAGGGTTGCTCACTATTAGTAATCTTCAAGCAGATCAAGTAGAATTACTCAGTCCTAGAATTCAAGCTGTAAGGGGCAAGCAGAACAACTCGGGACCATGTTCTCCACTACCCAGCAATGTGAACAGCCCACATATGGTTGTGTTTTGCAATTTCTCTGTGCTTTGTTTTCATTTATATGGACAATTGCTTAGATGCAGGGCAGTGGAGAGACCAGGCATGTAAAACTGAAGCTGCAGTGGATAGATTTGCATGCAGTGTCACAGGTCTCCAGCTGCAGAGAGCACATTTCACACTAAGATGAAAACCTTTCTAGAGACAGGGCACTGACCAAATTGTATTTAACTCAGAAACAAAATTCCCCTGAAGGAGAGTAACAAACTGATTAAAAATAATTAAAAGGAAGATCCATTAGGGAAGGTTGAAAGAACTGAATCTCCTCAGATTAGAAAAAGATTAAGGGAAGACAAACAATGCCTACAAATATTTAAATGCTATGTTATAAACTGCTCAGAGATTAATTTTCCTCCTTAGTCAACAAGACAATACAAAATAATGGACTGCAGCAGAGACTGATTACAAAATACCAAATGATTCAATTTGCAACATCTGGATTTTCATCTGCTGCTGGAAGTTCCAAGACGGATGGGTCTTCAGAAATGGGCCTTGGTGCCTGCACCAAGCGAGCTGCTAATGCTGGCTGATCATACATTAAGGGGAGGTTTGAGAATAATAACCTCAAATCCTTCTGTAATGCATAGGAAAAGTTATGTGACACATGACAAGAGGTGCCTGTCTACCCTGTGGTTCTGTGGACTGACTGCCCGTGAGACAAAGGCACCTGGCATGGGGCAAAGTAAACTTGTAAGACTGAGGCAGTACAGGAGATGTCTTTCTACAAACACTTCACACTCTCTTCAACAAAGATCAATTCTTCAGGTGAAGAGTCAACAAGGCTGTTTTGCACAGATTTTCATCCTGTCCAATATAGTTATTTCACATTCAAAATTTGGCTCTTTTCGAGTAATTATCCTACCTTCCATGATAGCAGTGCCAACCTGTTTTCCCTAACATTTTCCTTTCCCATTTCAAAAGAAACCAATCTACTCACAAATCTTATCTGCTAAGAGAGAGAGAGGAGATTGGAAAATATATTGATCTTAGTGATGTCAAGTCCTTCTAGGGAATAAAGGTTCATTGCTCTCCTGTCTTTGATTATCTTTTTGTGAGGATGTGGATCACAGGCTGGGAAATAGTACTCCATGAGAGAGGAGACAGACTTCCCTGCACAGGTGGAAAGCCTGCACTGGGAAGCATGAAGAAGGAAGCAGGAAACTGCAATTAAAATTTGAAGAGCTATTAAGTGAACTAGGAGTGTAAGGCTTGTGGAAGGTCACACAGCTTTCTAACTTTCAAACATGCAGCTTTAACCTTGCAAACTGTGGCACAGGACAGGTGTTGGTTTCATGAAATGACTACAATAGTTTTCAGGGCAACATGCTGAAATGTGCTTAGCTCCCTCCATTCCCACTGAGAGGAATGCAAAGATCTAGCAATCTGTCAAAAGTTGGGTTGTTTTGTTTTTTCCTAGAAAATAAGAAAATGTAATTGAGAAGCACTTATAGAAAAGCTCAAAGCAAGGGAATTGCTCCATTGTTTCAACACTTCCAGCCAAGTAATTCAGCCCAGAGCCTTATCTGTTGTTCTGCTGAGTTTTAGGTCAGGCACACATTTTCAGGTTTAAGAAGGGAGCAAAGAAAACTCTCTGCATCTGCATATATGTCCTTGGAAGACTAATCTCAACAGATACCAAGGCCCTGATTAGGCATCTGTAAGTCCTCATGTTGTACTATTGACTGCATGTGAGAAATCTCAACAGCATAATCAAGATTTTGCAAAATACAAAGTGAGATCCTGACCTTTTGAAATTAATGAGAATTTTGCCATTGACCCCAGCAGGACCCCAGATTCAAACCTTGTTATATAACCTGAATTTCAGAGGAGCTAAGAACTTGACAGTCTGCTTGAGCTTTGAATTCTCAGCACTTTTAAATATTAGCTCATTAGCTTACATTGTTAAGTATAATGAATGACCTCTGAAAATCATCACCTAAATTTTTTGTCTGCAAAACTGTCCTATTTGCAGCCAAAATTTGTACGAAAATTTTGGCTGCAAATCGAACAGGTTTTTTTATCTGTACTTTTTATCTAGTTTTTTTAATCTGTTCTTTCAGTGTAAAATGGACAACAAATTCTGTATTTCTAATTTCAATAACTGTGCAGATTTACTTCCTTATAAAGCAAAATTTAATTTTTGTGACCTCACTGTGGTTTCAGGAGATTTTTCAGAGCTGAGAAGAGAATAGCCTCCTGTCTCTGCACCCTGTGGAGATGCAGCTCCCAATGGGTTGTCTATGACAAGTCCACTCTTCCTCAGCCAAAAAGGCAAAGACCGGGGAATAAAGTTGTGTATGAGTCAGACTGCAGTAAGGAAACAGTGGCTCACAGTAAGTTTTAGACAGATATTTTTATCCTACCTCTCTAAAATTCTTCCTTCAGCAACTGAAATGTTGCATCTTTTCTATCCTTTACTACCCAGAGTACTCTTCCTTTTGATCTGGCTACATTAAGATGGAATGCCCTTGTCGTGGACTCTAAATCTGACTGTATAAACCACAATAGGTATGGCTGGAAATTACATGAAATGACAGTGTGAGTGTTTAGAGACTGTTTCTACATATAAATATAAAAGCAATATAAAAGTGTTTCTCCTAGGTGTGCCCTGCAGTTGGTGCCCAAGCAACACCTGCCCCCAGCATGGCACAGACCCCTCTGCAGAAGGAAACACCTCAGGCACCTCCCTTAGCAAAAGGCAAACACTGATCAGAGCTGACTTCTGTCTGCTTTGTCAATACAGCACAAATGGCAAAAGTCATATGGGACAATGGTATTCTTAGGATTGTTTCCAGCAGCTTAACCAAGAATGTCTGCCAGCTCAGCTGCTCAGGTATTTACTCAAACTTTGTATATCATGGTCTTTAAGCATAGCGGATACTTTTTTTTCTTTATGAAATAAATTCCTACCTCCTCAATTACTGACAATTTTTTCTGCAGTGCTAACTCTTATCTTTTGTAGTCTTGTCTAGGAATAACTGGGAACTGATGATAACAAATATTTCTGCTCTTCCCAAAGCAAGCATTCTAACAATGCCGTAATCTAAAAGGCTCACTATATGCATGCCCCTAAAAATAATGACCATCCATCTGTATTAATTTAAGGTTTAAGTTCAGCATTCTGTCTCCAAAGAAAAAAAAAGAACAGCCCAGAAAATCAGTGGAAAAAAAAAAAAATCTGGCTGAATACCAAACAAAAGCCAACAACTAAAACCCAGTTTGCTGCAGGGACACCATAAAAATCAGATTGTCTGCTGCAGTCATGGTAGAAAATCTTTTGGAAGTGAGTATATGCTTTGGCTCCTGTTATTAAATAACTGATAATGAGTTAAACATGATTCATATCAAGTCATGAAAATGACACATGGGCCCTAAAGGGAGGGAATTGGAAGGGCCTTTCATAGCACGTGTCTTTGGAGAAACTGATGATAACTTGTGGAGAGGCTTCACAATTCTGAATGGTGTGCAGGGCCAAAACTATTTTAATTTCTTCTTCTAATATCATTTACTCTGGGGAATTTACATTTCCCCTGTAAATAAATCCTCTCAATCACACACAGCATGGAGAAATATGAGCTAAATGTGGTAAAAAGACAGGTATGTTATATGTGGCCAGAGTCGAACTGTGGAACAGTTTCGCTCAGTTTCTCTTTTGACTTTAACTTCTGCTCTTCATTATTTTATTAATTTATACCCTCTTTTCTAGTAATGGCAACTTTTTTTCTCTGAGACCAAGACTCCCCTTGTGGTTTGATCTCTGCCCTTTATCTCAGGCATTAAAAGGAAGCTATAGCCACTATTCTAATCCAAGCTTAAGAAGATAAAGAGACAACTTCAAGCTGTTCCACATAGAGATGGTTCTTTGCAGATAAGCTAAATCTTGAAAGGGAAATCTTGCAAACTCTAAATCACTTGTGGGTAGAAGGCAGCTTTGGGCTCATGTGTAAGAGAGAAGCTTGTTGACTAACAGTGCAAGCTGCCTCAGTCCAGATTATCCTTTTGTGTGCTTTGAGCATTCTCGAGTCAAACTGCATCATGCATTTTACCACAGCCTACCATCTGGAGATCCAGGTGTGCCATGACAGGCCAGAGTTACAAGCTGGGGTGAGTCTGGGTCAGCCTTACACAGACAGGACTGTGCTGTGTATGAATGAAAGCCCTAGGTCATAACATACTGCTGCAAAAGCTGATGGCCAGAGTTGCATCCAGAAACACATTTATCTATGATTTACTGCTGAAAGCGAAACCTGATATTCTCCCCTACAGTATAATTGTATTGCAGCGAGTTTCCCAATACATTAGGAGTTAAAAGGTACAAACTCAAGCTGCTGAAATGCCCAGAATCAGGCTACAGGACTAGATGAGTCTCCACTTATATTACAGGTAATAGCATCTTTTGGCTAAACATATGAGCATGAGTGATACCAGTATCAGAGCTAATAGCATTAGAACATATTCTTCTATGACAAAGGTCATAATCAAGAGTACTGCTGGAATTTTTGAGGCCTTTCTTATAAAACCTATGAGCTGATCAGTGTAGTGCCTTTGTAACACAAATGCCATGGGTAGAGCACATGGTTGTCTGTCCCAAGTTCTTCTACACCAGTAATCTGGAGATGTACAAGATGTTTCACTCCTGCAGAGAGGGTCTTTCAATGACTTTCTGCTCAACCAAGGTACATTGCAAACCTTCAAATCAATAAGCCATCTGCCATAATTCAAAATTAAAACATCAATGGAAAGTCAACATTTACATTTGGTTTCATTGCACCAGATGATCCCTCCACTTTAATGAACAGTAAGCTGAGTTAATTCAAGCTCCATGCTAGCAACCATGCCTTCACTCTAGAGAGCAAGCAAGAAAGCTAAAGCCCACAGGTTTCCACGTAGCTGTGAGCACCAGCAGGACTCAGCCCGTCATTTTCGGATACGTACCCAGTACAGCACATCCGTCCAGCCCTCCATGGTGATGCACTGAAACACCGTGAGCATGGCAAAAGCAAAATTGTCAAAGTTGGTAATGCCATGCTTAGGTCCCTCCCAGCCCGCCTTGCACTCGGTGCCGTTCTGACACTGCCGCCCGTGGGCAGACTGGGGGGCGCACGGAGACGGGTCATCTTCTGCAGGTGTATCTTAAAGGAGAGAAGGGGGAGAAAACAGCTGAAGGAAACCATTTGGCACGCTGATAAGCAAGTGAAGGATATCAGATTTCAACCAATGTATTTTGCAGTGAGTTTGACAGATTTCTCAGGAACACACAGGCAACTGCTCATTGTCGAGCTTCATTTTCTTTTTGCAAAAAATAATAGCCAAGCTGTCAACTTTTATAGTCAAAACAGAGATGAACGTTTTTTTCCCCCAAAGCATACCCTCCTGCAAGGAAGAATTCATGCCTTTCAGCAGGACAGGGAACATCAGATCAAGCCTATCATGTTTCACTAGGCTGTGTGTCGTGGCCAGCGTTCTCCCGCTGCAGTCACCTGGCGAACGGGTTAATCTTGGAGGCGCAGCGCTGGCACTGCTGGAGGAGGCTGAGCCCCTGCAGCAGACAGGCTTCAGTGCTCTGCAGACAGGCTGATGTGGCACTGGGCACTGCTGAATTACAGCAGGGAGTGTCTGGGGCTCTGCTCTTTTGGCATTTAGCTGATGTGTGGCATTTTATCAGTAGCCCAGTGGCACTCAGAAACTCAAAGACTGCTGCTTGATTATTCCCCCCTTATACTGTACAGGTGTTTTCAAAGACCTGACAACCTATACAACAAAGCAAACTAAATGCTTTGGTATATAAAGAACGCTCCAGAAAACATTTTTATAAGCACAAGAACTTCTGCAATGTGATTTTTTAAAATATACAGACCTTAAATCTTAGTGCTACATTTTTAACAGATGCAGGTATGTATGTACATATAGGGTAGTGGGCAATTATGTTTGCTTCTCGTCTTATTATATGGTAAACAATGTAATCTTCCAGAACTGTGATCACATTCTGATCATGAAAGAATGCCAGAAACAGTAATATCAGAATTAGATGTAATGTAAATACTTCCAGACAGAATGGAGAAAAATACACCCACTTTAAAGATGCAAACCAGAGTGACAGTTCGTTATAGTTCTAGCATCATGTCCAGAAAATGAAATCTGCCAACATTATAAAAGCAGAAAAGGCTGAAATTCTGAAAAAATTTTCTGCTGTATGCTGTTTTCTTATGAGCTGAACTGGGTACTAGGCATTAATACCCTCTATCCCATGAGAAATAGCTGCTGTTCAAGATCAATAAATCAAACAAAAATTAACAGATGGTTAGATGAGTGACAGTGCAATTGAATTATTTTGAAATGTGAATATTTCTTTCAGCAAATAATATGAAATAAATAAATTTCGTGATGGATTTGATGTAAAAAAGTTTCTTCCCATTAATATAATTTTATTTTCTTTTCACTTCCAACCAAAGTTGCAGCCTATGATTAAAAACAAAAAGAGGTACTGCCCTGAATTATGTATTCCTTTACAACGATACTGGTTTAAAACAAAGATGCTTTTGTGTATGACATTAATAATAAAATATATGAGGTTTTAATTTCTGTGACATCCTTTCTGTGACATTACCATCTCCTGTGTAGCTCAATCTGCAGAGGTGAAATTGTGAAACCCCTAAGAAGTACATAAGCAGTGAGCAATAGCCACCCATCTCCTGTGCCAGAAGAAATGCTCTGTTACACATAAGGAAAAGCCTCTCTCAGAAAATCTGGTATGTTTGTGGGTGTTCCCCTTACCTATCAGTCCCCCTTGCACATGGTAGCAGGTCTTATGCATCTTCCCCATGAATAACTCCAGTCCAATGATGGCATAGATAATAATGACAAACAGCACCAGCAGGGCAATATGCAATAAAGGGACCATGGCCTTGATAATTGAATTTAAAACCACCTGGAGACCTGCAGAGAGAACAGAAGGAAGCACTTATCAGCAAGAGAACAAAATTCAGAGAGGCTATAAATTGCACAGTAGTGTCTCAGTTTTATTTTTTTCCCCCTCACCTGAACTCATTATCTTGATGATGCAAAGATGTACATTTACAGATTACCTCCCTCCAGAAGATCCCCAACATTTCAAGAATTTACCACTGCTTCCCAGATCACAGACCAAAGTGAAACAGGTATTACCTTATCTGTCACCAAAATACCCCCATCCTGAGGAGGGAATATGTCAGCTAGCTTGCTTGTTCCTGGAAAGCAGACCTAAGGTGTTGCACACAAGGTGTTGAGGAGAGTTAAAGCATGGGAAAAACAAGGAACAACCAGGCCTGAAGAGGGACAAGAACCATGATACACACAAGAGGGCAAATGCTGGGGTGCACAGAGCTGCACTCCAGAGCATGGGGAGAGGTGGCAAACTGAAGTCATGTCCCTGCTCTGATGCTGGGGGCTTCCAGAAGTGAATCCAGTCCCAGGCAGAGCCTGAGATGCCCAAGAACCACCAAACCCATCTTGAGTGAGAGCTCCCAACCCTCTTAGGATCTTCCTGTGCTCCACATCCACCTCATCTAACTTCAGCCTCAACAGAGGGAGAGTCAGAACAAGCAGTGCTGGTTTTGTCCCAAAATTTATGGATCACCTTTTAACAGAGGTTGCACAGAAATGGGTATGAGCAAACTATTGTTACATCATTGTTAAGGTATGAGACTGTTGAAAGCCCTAATCATGAGCAAGCCAGACATTCCCAGCATGGCCCAGGGAAGGGGACTTGTAGACAAGTTTTCTAAATCACTAAGCAGCTGTACCCTCAGACACACTTGACTCAAGCTGCAGACTTGACTCATGTGCCTCCCTCTGTCTCCTTCCCCTCATTTTGTAAAATCAGAATAATAAAGCCAGCCTCATAAGCCTTTAGTAAGGATTTGCATTTGCAAAGATCTAAAAGTTATCACTTTGAGTAGGAATGATGGCAATCGCTGTCACTGGCAAGTTATTAATGATGGAAGTATTGAGAGGCCTCTAGAAATCTATAGTCTACAAATAGCCAGATCAGAACAATTACAAGCTCATGATTTTGCAATGACTGAGAGCCAAAAGTCATTAATGTCTCCTGCACATGCTGTCATCTCCTCAGAGAAGTTGGTATTAGCTGTGATTTTTGAAAAATGTGATTCATGAGTTGTAAATGTCTGTTATACATCTGCCAAGAGAGCTTGTGATAACTAATAACTTTTTAAATCTATCATCTAAGATCTTAGACTTTTTTTTTTTTTTTTTCTCTCAAACTAATTTAAATACTTTCTAATGAGGATGACACATCTCTTGACAAGCACTTTCCCTTGAAGGCAATCCACTTGTCAGCTTACAGCTAAGGCTGAGACTGTCTTTGCTCCACAGCTGTGATGGAACACAGCAGAAGCAACCAAAGGTGGCATCAGCTGCCCTGGCCAGCAGCATCCCTCACTGCCTGCTAGCAAATACTGTCTGGATTCTAACACCTCTCAGATGTCAGAGGCACTTTTTCAGTGTAGACACACTTTTTCAGGTGTCTACAGGTGGTTCAGTTACCTATCCAAAGGATATGCTGCTATCCAAAGGTAGTGCCATTCAGCATGAAACATCCTGGCTTTCCCAGAGGCTCCTACATGAGCTGCATTACTGACAGCATCAGAACATCCTGCACAAGAGTGGGCCATGCTGCTTGCTCAGTTGCTTCTGGGTGCTTTTCTCAGTAAGCAATATCTCTGGGGAAAAAAAAAATTGCTGTGTTTATGTGAGGCAGTCAACCTTTTCCTCTAAATGCTCGTGTCTTTCAGTCTACTAATTCTAAATATGCACAGAAAATGAAGTGCAGTCAACACCAGCACTGCTCCAATTCTTTACATCAGTCAGGAATGTTACAAGCCCCAGAAAATTAAAACAATGTCTCACCTTCTCCCAAACAAGGTACAACAGTACAAGAAAGTTAAAAGACTACAGATGGCTGCAAACCTGAAAAAAAAACCCCACAAATTTTGCAGACTGAAATATTTGTTGCTTCAAATAAATCTTCACAAAAGCAAATAAAGGCCTCCCTTTTCAGTGACTTTAGGAGCCTTGTTAATCCAAAATGTAGCCAAGCTTATGAGGTTAAGAGTTCTAACACCAGGTTTTATGTAATTTACCCTTCATTATTATTATTAATTAATTTTAACATTCATTGTATGTTATACCCAGTACTCTTGAGAGGGTACTGAGGACAGACAAAAGGATGAAGAAAAAAGCTCTCTCATTTTAAAAACAGCTTCATTAACACCCATACCATGGAAGTGCTTCAGCCTACTACAGATGTCCAGAGAAGATAATACCTGCACAAAGCAATGCCCTTTGTGTTAAAAAAGCAGTGCTTGTGAAAAGAAAGGTTTGCACCATAAACTTGAGTTGGTGTTTAGATGGTCAAGGGGAACATGTACCACCAGAAGATGTACAGCACCTGCAGCCAGCTTAGAGAAAAGCCTCTTGAGGATAACAAGCCAACTTTGAAGAGGACATGAGGCACTGAATGCTTTTAGCATGAATTGATATGTGTGCTGTGCAGTATCCCTTTAGGGCAGCCTGGTTTTAAATCTAGGTGATTCCAGTAATTGGCAAACTTAAATACATCACCATCAAAGTATTCAGAGAGTTTCTAAAAGCTAAAAACCACTACGTGGCAACTTTACAAATGCCCTCAGGAGATGTAATAGATGCTATCTGCAGAGGGGCAAGAGATCCATGCACATCACCAGGCTCCCCACGCTGTTGGTGAGCTCACTGCTGCAACACAGCTGCTGCCTGCAAACTGCTTTATTCTGTCAGGCTGGCAGCACAAAGAACTGCTGCTAGGAATGGCTCGAAGAACCATGTGCACACACCCAGGAAACTCCTTGTCCTGGCAAAGGGAAGAACGGGGAGAGCAGTGAGGAGGGACTAAAGGACGGGGGAGGAGCCATGGGTCGTGGAACAGAGTCACTTTTTAAATAAAAACCTCCCACGCTTCAAAACACATCAAATCTGTGTTCTGAAACTCCAGAGGTGCAGAGGCACTCCTGGTCAGAGTAAATCACCCCCTTACAAGCAGCCACAAAGACTTTTCTCACCAGTGGGGAGAATTCTACACACTTTGATGGGCCCATTCTCTGTGCAGAGGAAGAGAAGAGAGTTCAGCTTATAAAAGAATGATTTCTCTGCCCCAGCTCATGAGTGCTCCTAATCTTTGCATGGTGCAATACACAGGCAGCACCCCACATGGGTGTTCACACCACTGCAGATCTTGGTTGGGCATTTTTTTCTCACTTGGGGAGGCAAGGCTTGCACTCCTAGCAATGAGCTGTGCAGCTGATAACCATAATTAAATCAGGGTGCCTGGTGAGCTGATCAGACTGCAGAGCTGGCCTCTGGATTTAAAGGAGGTGATGCCAATAAAGGCTTTCTACAGCAGAGCCAGGTTTTTACAGTGCTGCTGTTTGCAGAGGCTGGCAATGTCAGCACTGGCCAACCATAAACACGGGGTCTTGAACTTAAGTCCTTAGAAGTAAATATAAAAATAAAGGGTTTTCAAATATTTGGCATTCTAAATCTACTTGTTTGTGTGCTAGACTGTCTCCAGACATCTGTTAAGGTAAAACATCTGCCTTGAGGAGCTCACTCCAGGCTGGACACAGAGAGCTGCACAGGGATTAGGGAAAGTGCAACAAAAGGGATTGCTTGCACTTTTTCAGCCCACACTTTTCATCTGTTAATAATTGAAGATCTTAAACAACTCTTAGTATTTATTTTAAAAGCACTTCAGTTTACCTTTAAAAAAACCCTCTTGGCTCTGTTCTGTTGGCTGACACTGATTCCATAAATGTTTCAGCAAGCAAAACATGTTAATGCCGTTCCCTGGGCTCACAGAATTTAGCATTTATTTACACTGATAAAACGTTTTAAATATTTATTACATGGGAAAAACCTTGCTTTTCATACCAGATCAAGTCCTTTAGACTTTTTGCATTAACCCAAAATTAATGCAGAGAATAGAATACAACTGTGAAGAAGAGGGACCATGGAAGAACGGAAGAAAAAAGCTTACACCAAGTAGCAGTGGCATTTCTCAAAGCTATGGGAAATGCACTTTTAGGGCTGCTGCAGGTGTTTTACAGCTATTTTATGATGCTGTGTTTTTCTCTCAGGGAGATGATGAGAGGGGCTGGTTGCTGTCTCATCGATTCAGGCAGATATTGAAGAATGTGCTTCATCTTTGAGCATGTGAGTGCCTGCACCTAGAGCAATGGGATTACCTACATATCCCCTTGTGTACTTACAAGCTTTTTTGGATTTCAACCAATGTTTAGCAAGATGGCACAAGAAAAAGACCCAGCTGCTGAAATGCACTTGGCATTGTTGCACTGTGAAATATATCCAAGGAAATTAATGGTAGGTTTGCTAATAAAGAATTCCTCTCAAGAAAGAAACGCCTATAAAAAGTAAGACAATTCTTAAAAACACCTAACTTGCCTTTTTTTCCTCAAGACTGTGAACTTTCAGACCCAAAAAAAAAAATCATCTTTCTGAGACTAATTCTGCCAGTTTTTTTCTCAAAAATATAATATCTCCTTTTTGTTGCATAGTGGTGCTCATAAATTCCCAGTTAATTAGTGCATGAGTGTTGATTACCTCACATTTCCCACCCTTTTCCCCTTATGTTTCCTGTCCTTTTGTACCCTTCATATTTCCTGCCCTTTTTTCTCTCCTTTTTCACCTCACACTTCCCATCATTTTTCACTTCACATTTCCTACCTTTTTTTCTCTCTCTTTTTCCTCCCTTTCCCCTCTACTTAAATAATTCAAATATTGGAAAAGGAGGATTTCCTCTGAATTTAAACCCTTAAAACCAGGGGAAACAGGGATTCCCTCGCAATTTAAGCCTTAAGTTGATGAAAATGGGGGATTTTCCCTCAACTCAAACCTGTAAAATGGCATCAGAAAGGTTATCCCCTTCCATTTAAACTAGAAAACAACAATTCCTCTTCAACTGATAGTTTTAAATCATGGAAAAGGTTGGTTTTCTTTCAATTGATACTCTTAAAATCACAGGGGGATCCTCTGCAGTTTAAACACAAACATAATGGAAAATTAAATTTCCCCTCAAATCACTTTTCCCTCAAACTCTGAGGTCATTGGGCACACTAGGGAGGGGCTGGGGGCACTGGGCAGGGGACTAGAGCACTGGGATGGAACTGGGAAGTTGAAATCAAACAGAGAAAGAAAAACTATCTTCCCTGCACTGCCCCACCTGCTCAGGTGTGCTGCTCCCCTCTGCTGTGCTGTCCTGTGACACAGGGATTGTCCCTTTGCACACCCTGAGCGATGCCCCAGGAGCACCCAGGTGTTCCCCCTGCCCTGCAAACGCTGTCACTGCTGTCCTTGGAGAGATTCCCGGGGATCACCCATGCCAGCAGGTACAGAACCCCCCTGAAAGCAGCCCTCAGCACAGCCAGCTCATCCTCACTGACCTCACCTG
>VZRH01001522.1:16291-57020 GCA_013397555.1 Urocynchramus pylzowi | reverse complement strand
CAAACCAAAAAAACAAACAAAATAACCCCCAAAAAACAAACAAACAAACAAAAAACAACCAAAAAAGTGAAGAAAAAACCCGGTGCAAAGAGGAGAACAAAGAAAACTAGGGAATAGAAGACTTTGGGGTGGGAGCCCTGATAAGAGTGTTCGGTGCTGGTGGCTTGGATGGCTGGGAAGGTAGAGCCGCACCTTGGCGTGCGACGGGGCTCCGGAGGGAGACGAGAGGAAGCTGTTCCTTACGGGTGTTAAGTACACAAAGCGCCCGTGTGGCAGGAGAACGGACGAGAACGGACCTTTCCCCCCGGCCACCAGTTTTCTAGCGCTGGGAAAAGCGTGCGCTCTGTGTCCTCCACTCCTGCATGCTCCCCACATCCCCTTTTTTTTTTTTTTTTTTTTTTTTTTTTTTTCTCCCCTCCTTCAACACTCTACCTNCCCACCTCCCCTTTTTTTTTTTTTTTTTTTTTTTTTTTTTTCCCCCCCCTCTCCAAAGCCTTCCCCTGATGTTCCTGGAAAGCCGCTCGCAGGGCAGAGCGGCTCTGAGGTGCTCAGCATCTCTCCAGAGGAGCCGGAGAGCAGCGTGCCCCGAACCACATTTTCTCCGCGGAAAGGGGGGGCAGTGGGTGAGGAGGAGGATCGCAAGGTCAGTGGAGCAAAACGTCCCCTCTTACACCCACGTCCACCTTCTGGGGCACGGGCTTCGCCTTCCCCCTCCGCTGCCAGGGATTTCGCCTTTGTGTTACAAAGGAAAAGTGAGAGCACGGTGGAGGGCAAGCAGGGAGTTCCGACGGCGGGAAGGAGCGGGTGTGTGTGTGTGGGTGTGTGTGGGGACGGCAGCGGGACAGCGGGCAGCCCCGGCCGGCCCCCGGCACCGTCCCCACACAAAGGGGCGGCGGGCAGCGGGCGGGGGCCGGCCCTCATTGTCCCCCTGGTCACGTCCTCCCGGTCGCCCCCTTCCCTCCCTCCCTGCACCGGCTCTCGGGATTAAGCCNTCTTTTTCTTTTTCTTTTCCCCTTCTCCCTTATCACCCGCTTCCCTCGGTTTTTCTCCCTTTCCCCCATCCTCTTCCTTCCTCCTTTTTCTTCCTCTTTTTCTCCTTCCCTTTCTCTCCTTTTCCCCTCCTTCCTTTCCTTTTCCTCCTTTTCTTCTGTCTTTACCCCCTTTTCCTCTTTTCCCTTCTTTTTGTTTCCTCACACCTCCCCTTTCTTCCTTTTCCCTACCCGTTTTTGCCTCCCTTTTCCTCTTTTTGCCCTGTCCCTCCTTTTTTCCTCCTTTCCCGTTTCTTTTTCCTTTTCCCTCCCTTTTTTCCCCTTTCCTTCCCCTTTCCCCCCTTTTTGTCCTCCTCCCTCCACCTTCCCCTCCCCTTTCCTTTTCCATTTTTTTTTGTTAATTGAAGCGTGAGCGTCGAAATGTACTGCAGAAAAAAAAAAAAAAGAAAAAAAAAAAAGAAAAGAAAAAAACCCACCAAAAACCAACCAACCAAAAAAAAAAAAAAAAAAAAAAAAAAACAAANCCTCCTCCCTCCACCTTCCCCTCCCCTTTCCTTTTCCATTTTTTTTTGTTAATTGAAGCGTGAGCGTCGAAATGTACTGCAGAAAAAAAAAAAAAAGAATAAAAAAAAAGAAAAGAAAAAAACCCACCAAAAACCAACCAACCAAAAAAAAAAAAACCAAAAACCAAACCAAAAACCCATCTCAGGATGGGAGAGCGTAAATGTTGGGTGGATTCAGAGATTGCCTTTATTTACGTGCCTTTTTTATTTAATCTTTTTCTCTCTTTTTTTGGCCTTTCGAAAGGGGAAGTTTCCTCCCCCACAAGGAGCGAGCGAGGCTCGGCGGGGCGAGCCCGGGACGGGGCGGGCGCGGTCCCNAAGGCCAACCCCCACTAAGTCACCGCCGTAATAAAACAATTTTAAATACGCAACATCCCCTCGGTAAAAGCCGCTATGTCCGCTGTTCCTCGCAGTCCCCATCAGCCCTGTGAGTCTTCTCAGGCACAAGGACTCAGCACAAGAAGTGGGCTCAGAGGAGGCTCCAGGAGGAGCAGAGGGATGGAGCAGCTCTGCTGGCAGGAAAGGCTGGCACAGCTGGCACTGCTCACCTTGGCAGGAGAAGCTTTGGGCTGAGCTCAGTGTGGACTTGCAGGGCCTGAAGAGGCTGCAGGAAAGATGGAGAGAGACAATTGACAAGGGCTGGAGGGACAGGACACAGGGAATGGCTCCCACTGCCAGAGGGCAGGGCTGGATGGGACATTGGGAATTAGGAGCTGTTCCCTGGCAGTGTGGGCAGGCCCTGGCACAGTGTGCCCAGAGCAGCTGTGGCTGCCCCTGGATCCCTGGCAGTGCCCAAGGCCAGATTGGACATTGGGGTTTGGAGCAGCCTGGGACAGTGGAAGGTGACCCTGCCATGGCAGGGGTGGCACTGGATATTTAAGGCCCCTTCCAGCCCAGACCATTCTGTAAATCTGTGATTCTGTGGCACAGGAGCAGGCAGTGCCTGATGACAGTGCTGGGCAGTGGGGTGGGACTGGCCCATTTCCAGCTCTGTGCAGCCCCTCAGTGCCTGGGCTCGAGGTGTGAGGTGGCACCGCGGCTGTGGGGATGGCAGAGTGAGCTGAGGGCACCCACAGCCACCCTTGCACCCAGCAGCAGCACTGGGTGAACCCCCTGAGGGCTGTTGGAGCCCACAGGGGGGTCCTGGTGCCTGACCCCACAATGGCAGTGCAGGGTTACACCTGTAGGTGCCATGAGTGACATAATTTCCACCTCTTGCTTCTCTTCAGCAGTGTGGGTGCTTGAGAGAGGCAGGCAGGAGAAGCCCTCAGCTCTCCTGGAACCAAGCCTGGCAGAGGTCGATGTGTCGGGGCAATGCTCTCAGGCACGGGGTAGGATTGTCAGAGTGTCCTGTGCAGGGCTAGGCGCTGGACTTGGTGATCCCTGTGTGTCCAGCTCAGGATA
Organism: Urocynchramus pylzowi; assembly: GCA_013397555.1. Classification (NCBI taxonomy): domain Eukaryota; kingdom Metazoa; phylum Chordata; class Aves; order Passeriformes; family Fringillidae; genus Urocynchramus; species Urocynchramus pylzowi. Next base: position 54,064 of record VZRH01001522.1, on the reverse strand, counting down.
TTCAATGTTTCTGGAAGGCACGAACGACAAGGTGGAGCTGGGGTGATGCAGAAGGAGCAGGATGTGCTCATTTCTCCTCCACGTGCTGCTTCTGGCACTTTTCCAATGTATCTCTGCGTGGCTGTCCCAGAGCCTGGAGCTGCTCCTGGCATACAAGCATGGGGCTGTGAGGGATGTCCCGAGGCAGCAGCTGCTGCAGCCAGTAGCTCCAGAACGCGCTGTACTCTGGTCACTGCTCCTGTCTGTGCTCGAGCCTGCAGGCAGCACCACAAGGACACAGCCTGGAGGAGTTTCCTCCCACAGCTGCTGGAGGTGATGAGGAAGGGGTGATGCAGGCACCCCAAAGACCTTCTCTGAGGCCTTGGGAGGGCATTTCCAAGGGATAATGGGCCAAGCAGGGGCCACTGGTGAATCAATGCAGGCTGATGTGCCATGTGTCAGCACAGTGGGCTAATTAATCACGTGGCAGAGAAGTGGTGAGGCTGGCAAAGTTAATTAGGCAGCGCTGATGGTGAGGTGGATACATGGCAGGAATTAACAGTACCAGGATCAAAGGACTGCAGAAGTAAAGTGCAGAATGTGTGCCTTTGAGGAAGGATGGTACCTGTGAAGATTTCAGAGCTTGGAAGGTAGCAAGGGATATGTCATGACTAGGATTGGTTGTTTCCAGCTTTTTGGGGTTCCACTAGAAACTATAATTTACTGTTTTACCCATTAGAATGAGCAGCTTTCCTTCTCTAGTGCTGGGTTCTGTTGGGTCCCACCCTCTCATATTTTTTTTCTTTTAGTCTTTTCTTTTATGTCATTCTGACTTTCACTATGAGGGTCAGATGGGCAGGCTGCTTTGTACGTGTTTAAGGAACATATCCAGATTTCACAATGAAGCAGTAGAGCATGTGCAGACCCAATCTCAGTGTGACCTGAGAAGTTGCAGGTTTTAGAGACATTGTTACTTCTATAAAAATGGCTAATGTGGCAATTTCCTCATTGTCTCAGCTTCAGAGAAACCAGGAGTATTTTTGGATTGTAAACTTTAGTCTCTTCCACACCAGGACAATTCACTTTCTGAACCTGAAATTTTAAACAGAAAGAGAGACATGATGTTCTCTCATCTGGTTAAATTAAAATAGCATTGGTCTGAGATCAAGCTTACACTGCAAACTAAACACAAGCTGGAATTTGGTCAGAACTTACTGCTCCTATGAGGTTTTTTTGCTGTAGTGAGGGAAGGTAGCAGTGCCTGCAAAAATAGGAGAGTTCTCTCTTTCCCCACAGAGAGAACCCCTGCTGCTAATTTTTAAATATGTAAAGTTTGTCCAGGAGGGGCTGCATCCAGGGCTGCATCCTGTTTAGGAATGTTACACAAATTCCTACGTAGATCCATCTACCTGTAGTAGCTCCTCATAAAATGGATCATCCCAGTTGGAAACCAGCCAGCAGGCAACCCAAGTTTGGTCACGTCAAGTGAGGTACTTTTTTAGCAGAAGGTGGAAATTAAACACTTACTCAAGTCTTGCAGCTTGAGTTGGCAAGATTTGCTCACTGTGTTATGCATTTCTTTTACTATGGGTGTAGTGACACTGAGGGGGGAAAAAGAAAATCTTGTGGAAAAAGGTATAGTTAGATGGATTTTGGCTAATTGCAGTGCACTTAGGGGCAGTACAGCAGCCAGACAACAGACTTCTGTGAACTTTAGAGTGCAGGAATGGGAAACACAAACCTGTTTTAGAGCAGGGATTTAGCTCCAGGGGCTACAAGAGAGCACAGTCCACTGCAGCCTCTGCCAGTAGAAGGGCAGGAGCAATCACATCCAAGAGCCTGGAAATGTGGATGGGAATCGGGATGAGGTGTAAGCAGCAACCTCTGCCTCACCTGTGACTCCTGAGGAGGATTTTTGGCACCAGGTCTGCAGAGCTCTGTCTCCTCCTGAGCCAGGCTGCCCTGTGGGGCTGAGCAAGGTGCTGCTGTTATGCTCTGTATGTTTGGAGAAGGTAGCAGGGGTAATTGCATGTTTAATTCTGGCACCTGGAATGGAGCAGCACTGGGCAAACCAGGAGTGTTTATGAGAACACACCAAGGTCTGGAGCATAAAAAAAACACCCTCTGGTGTGGAGGGTTGTGTGGGAGTCATACTCCTGACCCTTAGGGCTGAAAATCAGACCATTCTCCCAGGGGTTTTCATTGCATGAGTGAGCATTTCAGGATAAAGAAGATTTATAAAAAGTCAGGAGGTGGTTTTCCAAGAGTCAGGTAGGGATTTCTGGCAAGAGTCTCATATCAAGCTTTGTGCTCAAACAGTGCAATTTTTTGGAGCTATCCAAGCCCTTGGTGCAGCAGATGTAATTCCTGCCCTACTCAGTAAAAGGCTAGGAGCCATCACATCCAGGAATGTTCTCTTCTGCTCCCATGGATACCTTGAAAATTGCCATTCCACAGTTGCCATTCTGTTTTCATCTCTCCCTGTGGGTGTGTGTGTTGTGTTTGGTGACTGGAAGCGTAGCAGCAGGGTTTGTGTTCTTACCAAACATGGAAGCAGTTGTGTTATGACAGCAATTGCAATGAACTTCCAAGGGCAACAGGCTTCCACTGACACGTGCCAGGCACCCAGGTACGCCAGGCCAGAGCCAGGAAAGTGGGCCAGGTGCAAAATGCAACCAGCTCTGTTTAGGTACAACACCCCCATTGTTGGGAAAAAGAAAATACTTTGTTCTTTTTCTTGTCCAGTTTCTTTGATTCCCTTGATTCTGGTCCCAAAAGGCAAGGTTGCCTTCAGGGCAAGGAGTGAGATAAAACTTATGGGTAAACATGGAGAGCTTAAACTTGTAAACATTCTGTGCTGGACCTTGGCTTCACTGTGGATGCAGGCAGTGTGTGACGCATGGGAGCACATGAACATGGCAGAACATCTCAGAAGGTCTGGAGCACTCAGTTCTCACAGGGGCCAGAACTTTGTCTGGCAGGCAGGTCCTTCACTCAGCACCTTGGAAGGTGGAGGATGCTTCCAGTCAGTCTTCTTTTCATGCTCTCATCAGAGTTCTTGTGTTACCAAAAGAACTTCACTGCTGTGGTTTTGGTGCTTGAGGCTTCCAGTATTGGGATACAAGGGTTGCTTGAAGGTCCTGCACATCTGTAGGCTCAGACTGACATCACTTTTCCTTTTTATTGTTGTGTAATAATGAGGATCATTTAAGTGTTTATCTAAGCAAGCATGTGACTGTATTTCAGAGCTGATCCATTGCATTCAGAGGACTTGGATGTCTGCAGCTCTGATTTTGTGCAACCTCCTCACTCATAACAGCCTTCTACAGGGAGTTTGCACCAGGGCACAGTATAGAATTGTAAAGTTAGCTAATGAATAGTCACTTTTGTTTTCTTCACATGCAGCTTGGCTTGTGTAAATGTAGGAAGAGATAGAAGTCTGGCTGAGTGGTGTTGGGAGTAGGTGTTAGAGTCTTCAGAATAAGTTTTATGGCATGTAGGGCTTAAACTGAATGAAGTCCTGGTTCTAGTTTCGGACTCATTTGTGAAAAGTGCAAATTCCAAGAAGCTCACGTTGCAAAATAAGTGATATCACACTCTACACTCAGCTGTCCTGAATGGCTGCAGCAGAGATGGGACGTCCTTGGCAGCGTGCAGCCTGCTCTGTGGAAAGCAGCTGCATTTTTCCCTCCACGCCCAGGGAATAGGTTGTAGCACATGTTTCCCTGTGCAACCAGCTGGCTCTGGCCATCCATGTAGAGGGAATGAAAAGCTCTGGGGTTTTCAGCCCTGTTGGGTGGGAATTTTTAACTTGCCTCACTGGAAAGGCTTGGTTGGAGATGTTTTGTGTCTTTCCCGTGCTGCTCAGACGTTACAGGACGTGTGCCAGTTCACACAGACTCCTGTGGAGTTTGGGCTGCAGCTGTAAGCTGTGGAGAGAACTGTCCTGAGATTGAACACGTCACCAGGAGTTTTCTGAAGCTGCCTTTCCATGTGTCTTTGCTGTCATGTTCAGTGCAGTCTGTGAAGTTTTTAAAAGTGGAAGTTTTAAATTGTACACCTGTGCAGTGCAGGTTCCATACTTATAACATGGACAGGTAAATAGCTATTAAATCTCTCCTTCACTGGTCCTTAAGGCATTTCAACTGCAAGCTCTCTTGAACAGGAAAAAACTGTCAGCTTGGTTACTTGTCCAAGTGAATATCTCAGGTAGCAGATTTTGCAGCAATATCAGGAAAATCAAGGTAGTGATAAAGATTTATCAGACAAAAAATTTGACAAACTGCTGCTGAAAGTAATTTCTTATGTTAGGATGTTCATAGCACATATGTGTAACTATATGGATGAGGGACTATTTATAAACCCTTTGTAGTCATTGGTGTTCGTGTGTCTTTGTTTGTGTGTCTTGCCATGCTTTTGTAACTTTGGGGATGTTTATGAACGGAAATGAAAACTGAGAAATAATGTTGTGAATGTGCAATTTATTATTGTGTACATATGGTACATGTGAAGAGCTTTCCAGCTGTTGGAAGGTGGAGCCTGTAAAGGAAAGAGAGAGGCAAACCCAAAGGGAACTGACATATCAGAGCATCACTCAGGACTCAACAACCTGAAACCCATTACAAATCTGTATTCCATGGAGGCACATGGTCATTATAACAAATCTCCACCATAAATTGCTAAATGAAGATGCCCTGAAAGCAGGAAAGACTGCTTCTGATACCAGTGACAAATACTGATGTGCTGAGTTACAACATTTGCTAAGGACACAATGCAACAACACTAACCATTTACTCCTTTGTTCTTCATTTCTAGGTCAAGATGTTGTTAAGTATAAAAAGTATCTTATGGATGTACTCTACCTTAGTTATAACATATATGCTACCTAAAGGTAAGTTTCCGTACATAAAACATTTGATTTAAATTAATTTAGTGGTCTAATTGGTAGGGTATTTTACAGGACTGAAGAAGCAGCCCAAACTCAGGAAATTGGCTTTCTTTGCCTCTGCCATGCTGCACCATGTCACTAATTTTGTTTCTGTGTCTTCCTCAAGGTGTTAATGATTTATTTCTGTTGTGCTTGGGCTGATATGAGCTAAGCTGGGGCTGGACCTCTTGGCTGTTGGGGTCTTGAGAAAGGAGGTGTTAGGGCAGCTGCAGGTTTGTGTGGAAAGGAAGGAGCCCTTACTGCCTCTCTTGGTGATTACATGCTAAAACTGAAGTATGTATCCATGTATAGTTGCCCTGGTTATTTGAAGGTTTGGGTCAGGCCTACAGTATGGAAAATATCCCAACAGCTGCTGCAGACTCACAAAATTGGGAAAGCAGTTTTCCCAAGTCTCAAAGCAAGATTTTTCTTTATTTTCTGCTCCCCTTCCTTCCAGGTACTCCTCAAACTGATTTTTAGCCTTTGGGAAAATCAAATTTACTACTTTTTTTTTTTTCTACCTAGCTGAAGCACTGTTGCCAGTAATATGTTTAGGTAGTCCTGAATGATAGAGAAAAGGACTGGTTCATTAGTGGAACCACTTAAAATTTAGATTGGCTATAAGGAAGAAAGGTCTGGATCAGACCACAGACCTGACTCACTGCCTTGCACAAATGCAGAATTCAGGGATACAGGGATTGAGAGGGCAGCACTCTAAGTGGGGAGGAATCGCATGGATCCCTGGAGTAGTAGATTGTGGTATGGCATCTTTTCATGTCCTCTCACTTACTTCACCTTTTATTACATCATAAATGGCTCATTTATCTCCAGAGTGGAATTTTTGGTACTTGGGATATATTTATGCATGTCCCTTTCTTTGGAATGTAGATCAGGTTATAACCCATCCTTATTTGTCCAAATTTTTTTGAAAAAATTCAGAAAGACCCCAATGTTCCTAGAACACAGTGTGAACTTTGTGGGGTTTACTTTTTAAGTCAGGGGCCATTCTTTTGGCCTACAGAGTCTTAACCATTTTCAAGCTATGGCCATGGTAAGGAGGATAAGGATGAAAATATTTTCCATGAATTGATCTAATTCACGATCCCAAAGGATCTGTGGGATCAGCTCATGTCCTTATATTTTGTGGAAAAGTCAGTTGGTGCAATAATATTTTTGAAAATGAATGTTAGAAGACTACACACAGTCTTTATAAGTATGGCTTTTGTTTAAAAATACTCTAAAAATGAAATGTATCTCAGCATTCTGAAAGATAGACACCCTACATTTCAACCTTTTCTTTTTGAGCCCTTAGTTTTGATTTAAAATTGAAGCCTTTAAATCTTTTGTGGAACACCAATTCCCAACTTACCACTATTGTAGTTTACAAGCTGGACCTTGTGGTTATAATCAACACTAGAGTTTTTTTTACCTGTTTTGGATGGCCATTTGTGGTGTTATGCTGAGTCCTGCAGCTGAGATTTGCATTTTCCTGGCTCCTTGTGAGTGTCTTTCAGACTATAAAATTAATTCTTCATCACTCTGTGTGTCCTTCTCTTATTCTTCTTGCTCAGACCACAAACCACCTGGTAAAGGACTCAGGTTATTGCTGGGTCTCAGTCCATTTCTTTCAGTGTTTCCTACATGTTTCACTCATTTTAATTCATTATTATCTTCTCTAAAAGACTGGTGGTTAATGAAAAGGCTTCTCTTAGGCTCAGTGCTAGTAGCTGGATTGACAAAACACCCAATTTCACTGATCCTTTCTATTTCTGTTGCTAGACAGGGCAATATACCATATGCCCCAGCAGGTTGTTGATGAACTGAAAAATGGGATGCAACATTTTTCTTTTTTTTTTTCCTCTCATAAATTTAGCTAAAAATAAATTGAATATTTTATTCTTTAAGCATGTGGGATTTGTCTGCATAGTCAGTAGCAACATTCTGTTCAGCCAAACTTAATTATGTGGCAAATTCACTCCTCTAAGCAGTGTCACACCATGCAGGGCACTCTTTTCTTCAGACTCCTTGTCCACTGCAGACCTATTGGCCTGGTCATTGTGTTTAATGTAATACAGAAGGGCAGAATTCTGTCTCTTTTAAAAATCATCTAGACCCCTACTTTAAGAATTTTGTAACATTTACCACAGAATAAGTGTACACATTTTGGAGAAAGAGACTTTGTTTTCAGGCAAGAATTCCTTTCTTCCCACCTCAAAAGGAAGACATCCAGCTATGTGTCGTTTGTCTATCACATTCCATTGATAGGGGCTGACATGGAATATAAGCTGAGCAAAAATGCTAATGGGGGTAAAACAAAGGGTTTTATGCATTAATATGAGATACTGATAGCTTCTGCATTGGTCAGTAAATTCTGCTTGACTAACTAATTTGGAGTGCTACAAGAAATCAAGCTTTTTGGAACTGTGCAGGAACATCACTTAATCTTGTATTTCAGATATTATATCAGCCAAATATTTTCTTTTTATGTCGGGAAAAACTTCCTCCTTCTCCTTCTTTCTCCTCCTTCTTCTTGTCTTCTCCTCCCTCTTCCCTCACCTGGCCACAACGAATAGTTTTTTATAAAGCATAGTTTAATGCTTTCTAAAGTCGGGCAGAACTGCAGCTCCACAGAATCTTCTGTTCTGGGAAGTAGCACAGTTTAGGCTGGATCTAATTTTCATATCAGGATGATATGTGTTGTTTGCCAAGGCTTCCAGCTGGCTGATGTGAAGATACAAATTTTAAAGGGAGGAAATTTCCTGAGGGTTCAGCGCTGATATTCCAGATCACTCATAATCATAGTGTACTTACAAAGTTTATTAAAGTCCTGTCAGTCAGTATAATTATAATTTAGTCATTCTTCAATTAAGAAGAAAGTTCCTGTAAGGTATATAGATGACAAGAGATCATAATAAATTCTAAATATTTTGAGTCTGATTTTAATCTCCCACCTGTGAAATTTGGCAGTAATTCCATCACAACTGATAGAATTGAGAATTCATTCTATTTCTTTATCTCTAACCACTGTAGTTCTGTGAAGTTTCAACAAAATAAAGGTGATATAAAAGATCTCTGGTTTCATCAACTTTGATACCATCATCTTGGCTCTATCTGAATTGTGTGCCCAAGGGATTCTAGTTTGTTAGGCACGGATGGAAAGGACCTGAGAACTTCCATTCAGAATTCAATGTCTTCCCTGTCAGTCCATTTTTCTCTTTTTCTGGCTAGTACTTTATTATTAAAATGCTTGGGCATTAAGCTGATGACTCTTGTATTGAACCTGTTTAGATAATACCATTAAGACTTTGTCCTGTGGAAAATCATTGGTCTCTGTTAAAAATAATCAGGTTAATGAGCAACTTTCCTTTTTTTCTACCATTTTTGTCCCCCCCCGCCCCCCTTTATTTTTTCTGTTTTCTTTCTTCTTTTTTTTTTTTTTTTTTTTTTTTTTCCCCCCTCTTTTTTTTTTTTTTTTTTTTTTTTTTTTTTTTTTTTTTTTTTTTCTTTTTCCCCCCCTTTTTTTTTTTTTTTTTCCCTTTTTGCGCCTCTTCTTTAATTCTCTCCCTCTGCCCACCCTTCCATCCTAACCTCCAATCTTCTACTCTTTATTAAAAGATTATATTTTTTATAATAGATAAAAAGGTAATTTTCATGTGCTGGTGTCTCCTGTTTCATGTATCACTCTGTTGATGGCTGTTATTAAGTTATTATATTTCTAAACTGTATAAATCCTAGCTCCCTTCAAAACAATGATGACCATGTTCTACCTTTCAAAAATGTTAGTGAAGGACTGTGAAAGAGGTAAAATAGTTACTGTTGAGCTTTTAATCTTCATTAAGCCATTATGTGTGATGAAATAACATCACCAAAAAAAGAGGCAAATCCATCAGAAAGCCTCTCTTCAGTCACAGTGTGCAGCTTGGATGAACAGTAGTCAACTTCCCCCTCAGGATATTGTCAGATGGAAGGATTTCACTGTGAAATGTTTGCAGCTGTAGATGACATAAAAATTGATAAAAGTCCTGATCGTGTCAAGTTTGAGCCAAGTAGGGACTTTCTGCGTGCTTTAGTTCTTCCTTTGCTTTTACATCCTGAAATGTTTCATTTCTGCGATGTGTTAAAGGCCCTGAGGCTACAAGGAAGCAACTTTGAAAGAGTGACTATTTGGGAGAGTCTCACTGGAAAGGCTTTTGTTTCAGCACGTGTGCAATAAAAAGATTTAACCCCTGAGAGAACAGTGGGGTCAGGAGTGACAAGGGTGCAAAGCCATGGGCTGTGTTTCCTTCTGAGGACAGGAACAGCTGCCATGAGGTGAGGCAAGGTGTGAACTCCAGCAGCTCCCCTGCTTTCTGGATTTTGGCCAGTGAGATAACTCATAAATTTTCACTCACAGTGGTCTTCCTCCTGTGAATTGAAGAAACAACTCTTACAGTTCACCTGTTAACTAAAATCTCAGAGCAGTTCCCAAAAGCTAATTACTTAGTGACCATGACAAATGGAGAAAATAAGTCAGAATGAAATTTTCCCAAAGAGAAACGTGCTGCGTCATCAGCCTAAGATGTACCAAGATTGATACAAACTCTTTTTCAGCTTGTACTCCCCAGTCCTGTTACAAATCAGATAAGGTTCATGGATTTCAGGCTTTGCATTAGTGAATCATTAATAAACAATAAAAGATATCTGTTTCTGATTTTGCTGTTACACTAATGTGATTTCTCCTTTCTCCTCGCTCTCTGCCCTTTTTCTAGTCAAAGCAGAAAAAAAAACCCTGCTCAAAGGATCTCTCTCTGGAACTTCAGTCCTGCCATGCTTCTTTTCAACCACGCCCACCATATCCTCCAGCTACGCTGCCGAGTACCTCCGGATCAAATGGTCCAAGGTGGAACTGGACAAAAGCGGGAAGGACGCCAAGGAAACCACGGTCCTGGTGGCCCAAAATGGCAACATCAAAATAGGTCAGAGCTACAAGGACAGGGTGTCTGTCCCCAGCCATTCCGAGGAGAGCGGGGACGCCTCGCTGACCTTCTCCAAGCTGCGCGCCAGTGACGCTGGGGTCTATCGCTGCGACGTCATGTATGGAGTGGAGGACACACAGGGCATCGTCTCTCTGGCTGTTGAGGGTAAGGATTTGTCTGTTTCATTTCTAGACAGAGAATTCATTTCTAGCAGAGATTCCAGTTAGATCAGCGAAACTTGGTAATTAACACAAAACTAGAGAGGATTTACAGGAGTGTCTTTAGCGATTCGTCCTTTAAGTAGGGAGAAAAGAAGCAACTTATGATGGAAAGGATAAAAATTTAGGATGAAAAGAAGCCACTGAAGAAGCTGTGGTTGGCCTGTCTTGATGTCCCAAACTATGCCAGCAAAAGTGGGAGCCACTCTTTCTGAGAAAGGATCGTCAAGCATGAAGGATCATCATTATTTCTTTTTGCCCAGTAATAAATTTTGGATGGGCAGAATGAAAACTCATCTCTGAGAAGCTGCAAGAAAAGTAGGGAGGTGTTTGCTAAATAAGGGGCAGGCAGTGATAACAGTTTGCTTGCTATCTGTATTAGGAAATAGCCTCCAAAATTTTGAGAGGGAGAAGTCTATGTGTTGAGAGACAGAAGAGACAGGAGTTTCAGAATGGTTGGCATTGGAGAAGACATCTAAGATTATCAAGTCCAAGCATTAACCCAGCACTGCCATGTTCATTACTAACCTAAGTCCCCAAATGCCACATTCAAGCATTTTTGGAACTCTCTTAGGGATGATGACACCCCTACTTCCCTGGAAGTGTATTTCAATGTCTGACCACCCTTTCAATGAACTTCATCATTTCCTGCTGCCCACCCTGAGCCTGCCCTGGCCCAGCCTGAGGCCGTTCCCTCTCCTCCTGTCCCTCTTCCCTGGGAGCTCAGCTTGACCCCCCCGGCTGTCCCCTCCTGTCAGGAGCTGTGCAGAGCCACAAGGTCCCCCCTGAGCCTCCTTTTCTCCAGGCTGAGCCCCTTCCCAGCTCCCTCAGCCTCTCCTGGGGCTCCAGCCCCTTCCCAGCTCCGTTCCCTTCTCTGGACACGCTCCAGCCCCTCCATTCCCTGTGTGAGGGCCCAGAGGTGACCCAGCACTCGAGGTGTGGCCTCAGCAGGGCCAGCACAGGGACGGGCACTGCCCTGCTCCTGCTGCCCCCCCACGGCTGGCACAGCCCAGGGGCCATCAGCCTCACCTGGGCACCCCTGGGCTCGTGTCCAGCTGCTGTCACAGCACCCCCAGGGCCTGTCCCAGCTTTCCAGCCTCTCTGTCCCACCTTGGAATGTTCAGTGGGTTTAAGCAAAACAAAAGAGTGAGTGGCCAAAGCAGCATGTGATGTGTGGGTGTTTCTTCTCTCGGAACACGCTCGTGGAGCATGGCACAGAGAGTGCTCCAGAGCCTGTCGGGCTGACACTGAGCCTGACCTAACAGGCTGTGCTGAAAGGCAGGGCATTAACCCAGGCTCTGTGCCTTGCACAGGCACGTTCTGGACCCAGGTTTCTGCCTGTGCTTAGAACAACACTGAGCTGTGTGGATGGATCTCCTCACAGGAGCCTTGCTTTGGGCCCTGCCTCGCACACTCCTTTGCAGCTCGTGTTTTTTGGAAGTTCAGTATTTACTCAGGTGAATGAATCCCAAAACAAACATTAATATCTGCTGCCTGAAATCATGGCTTTGGCTAGGGCTTTTTTGGTGAGCTCAATACTGTATTGTTCTTCCAATCTGCCTAACCTAATGTGAACAGTCTGTTGGCATTAATTCGACAAAAGGATTTGAAGGTGTGGCCTTAATTTGGAAATACAATAAATCAGTGTAGCTATTAATGTCTTCATAACTTCATAAACTTTTAGGTCCTAATGACAAAAGCAAAAAAAATCCTGGTTTGAACATTACTTTTCATAATGAGTGTACCTGGCATTCCTTACCCCTTTTCAAGTGTTCCCTTGACTACATATCTATATCCAGGAGCTGCAGATGTTTATGACAATAGAATATCAGATGATTTATGGTGATACTGTAGCTTTCGAAGTTGCTGCTCCTGCAAAAACACTGCAAAATATTGAAGTGATTAGATTCATGATTTTACCTCAATGAAAACTTCACGGACTCCATTTTCTTTCTGCAACAGTTCTTTTCCATGACTGCTTTAATGTCAGAGGAAAAAAGCTAAGTCTTGATCCAAATGGAAAATTGGTTTGCTAGACTGTCATTTGTGCCATCCATTCTCAGTTTTCTCCATTATGTAAACAAATGGCATTTATTAGACTTATAAGAACTTCATGTGAATGTTGCTGCTCAAATCTTCTGCTCTATTCTTTATGGGTTCTTATGATTTTAGCTTTTATTAATAAACAAAAAAACCCCAGTATTCCTGAACACAAATTATCTCTGTTGTTTCTTTTTGAACCTGCACCCCAAAGTGACACCATTTGAGGAGACTGTTCTCTCCCTTTGTTCATGCTGTCCTGCCTGGGGTGCAGGGAGATTTTTCCATGTTAACTGAGCTAATTCCAGAGCAGAGGCATAGCCTGGTTCAGCACTGTGTTTTGGTCAGCTCTCCTGGGTGGAGCTGGGGCTGCTGAAGCTCTGGTTAAATTGTCACCAGTTCTTTTATTCTGCTCAAATTATTCTGCTTATTCATTTAATGCTCAAATTAAGTAGGCCAAAACTTTTCTGCAGAGTTCTGCTGAAACAGATGTAATTTCTCTTTTGGCATTATGATGAATTTATGGTTTGGGGTTTTTTAATGCTTCTTTGGGTATTTTTTAAACAAATTCAGGACTTTTATGCTAGGTATTTTCAGGGTCTCCATTTGTTTTATAGGCACTCCCTAATTTTAAACTTTCAAACAAAAAGCATAATGCAGCATCAATGAAGCCAGGAAGATAAGATTGGACAGCTGGCCTGCTTGTTTTTCAAATTAACCTTTGTAGCATAATAGATAGCTGGGAAAGATAACTTGAATAAAATTACTGTAATTCCCATTTCTCTCCTTTAGGTATGCTGGGAACACAAAACTGCTATTGAACATACTGTGCACCAAATGAATGTATTTTACCAGTGATGGAATGTATTGTGAACGAAAAGTGGGATTTCTGGGGAAGGATAATTTTCTCAGTAGCATATAGATTTTCCCAGATTAAGCTGAATAGTGAATATTAGTCATTGTAAGTAGAACTTCTAGTACCTAATTATTTATTTTGGCTGGGTCTCAAGCCCAAGCAAGACTGTACAGAAGTTGTAACTGTGAACCTATTTTTTTTTCTGTTTAGCTATCACAACAGACAAATTTGATAGCTTGTGTACAAATAGCCTGTTAATTTGCTGTTTTAGATGCCAAATGAACTTCTGAAGTCAGATTAATATATTATTAGCAACAAACTGTTCAGAAAAAAAGATCTGGCTGTCCCAGAGTCTTATTCCAATGATAGTAGCTGATATCAAAGAGCAAACTTAAACACTTACACTGTTGCTGTCAGAGACCTGTCACCTGTGGAATTACCCACACAGAGACTTTTGTTATTCTGTCCCAAACAGATATGGGTTTGGTTTTTCCCATTTGTTATCTGAATGTCTGTAGATTTTCATTATCCGTGGGTGGACTCCTGGTTAAGCCACCACTTAGCCACAGCTGGTTATCTTAGTTATCATGCACTAGGAAGACACATTTCATCACACACATTGCCTTTGTCTCTGCAGTGCATATTTCTGCTACATCCATTCTGCATTTCATCTTTTTTTGAGGTGAAAGTTTTCTAAACAATGACAGGATCTTGGAAATTGATATAATTCTGTGGCCTTCCTTTGCCTTGGTTATAGGAATTAATGATGCCAGCTACCTGAGTATCAATAGCTGCTTGTATTTGGAAATAGATGATCTTTAAGGTCTCTTCCATCCCAAACCATTTCATGAGTCTGTCTCAGAAACATCATCAAGACACTGTGAATTCACGTGGGATTCTTTATCTCCTGAGCAGCACTTGGCCCTGTGTGCATCAAACAGAGATCAAATATTTTTATCTGAATATCTGTTTAAATGTCTCAGAGCAAAAAACCTGGATTGGCTGGTTTAATTCTAGGGGTGTGAGCAGTTGTGTTCTGGCTGGGGTGGCTCTGTGTGCACAGCCCTGGGGATCTGGGAAAGTCACAGCAAAGTGTAGGAGGAGCACAACAGGATGGGTTACTTGGTCCAGTTTTCCTTTGGCATTGCAAGTCTCCAGGTTATGTGCTAAGCCTTGTGCCCAAACCCAGCAGAGAACACCCATCCACAGGGGCCAGGTGCTCTCCACACTTCACCCCTGAGATCAGGGTTACTATTTTGTGTTTTGCACTTGGTGAATGTGTAAGAGAGAGGAGGGAAACACTTAATTTTAGCCCATGCAGGAAGTTTGGGGCAGCCAGGTGCCTGCCTCACTCATTATTCAGGCCTGCAGGGCTGTCCTTGGGGCAAGCAGCTCTGCAGGATCACTGGAGGGGCATTTTCCTTGCACTGGAGACTCCCTTTCCTGTCATTAATTATTTCCTGACACCCTGGTTGCTGCTATAATTACACTGACCTCCCAGACAGGGATATTTTGTGTTCAAAATGGATCTAATAGCATGGCAGTGTTAGATGCTTCAGGTTCTCACAAGGAGGGGAACGAGGAATCTTAGAATATTTTGAGTTGGAAGGGATCCACTAGGATCATCCATGTCCAGTCCTGGATATGTAGAACAAGTCATTCATACTCATTTTCACTTCCACATGTTTTCTTCTCTGCCTTCTGTGCATGTTTCTCCAAAATTTTCCTTTTGTATCAGGAGCAACTCTTCCTTTGTCAGATTCTGTAATTTCATCTCTCTACAGTGTTTTTTGCTTCTCTTCTAACCTTTTTTGCGGTTACAAAGCCCACAGTTCAAACTGTCTCATACTTAGAGTCATTGGCCTCTCAGCTTTTGGATATTCCTGGGTGAGGTAAGCCCTCTGCACTAAATATCCCTGGTCACCAGTTAGGGAGATTTATAGACGATACTTTTAGACTCAACTTGTAATCTTTAGGCAAAGCTACCTTGGCTGAGTTGAATTCCAGAAAGGATTTTATAAAAAGTATTGCTGTACCTTTCTGTGTCCACTTTTATTCCTTCTCTCTAGTTGTAAAGAAGTCCACTTTTTTATAAAATACCTTTGAGCTACCTTGTAAAAAACTGACCTAGAAATGAAATGACACAGTACTTTTCATTCTGGAACATTTCTGAATATTTAGTGAAATACTTGTTTTCTGTGGTGCTATGATATTGGGCAATTAAGAAGTACATGTATCACCCAAAGTATTCAATATTAAGAAGTCTGAACAAACCACTCATTTGAGCTGATTTTTTGTTCTACTCCTTGGACATAATTGGATTTAAAGGGATCAAAGTAGCAAATGGGATCCTTCTAGTTTACCTACTCTTTAGTTATAGCTCATCAGTGAATATTTTTCTGCCAAAAGTGAGAGCACATTATTCTTTTCTAACTGATGTTTTGGGAATTTACTCTTTTCTTGGGCCTCATTTTCTCAGTTTCTGTTTGATTCTGCTGCAAATCTGAAAGACTTCTTTTTTTCTCCTATTTTTTTTGTGTATTTTCTTTTTAAAGCCTGTAAAGACAATCCCAGGCTTAAGATACTGATCTTGTTAATAAAAAGAAACAGGAATTAGGGAGGCAGCAGTAGATGGTAATTCACATTTTCATTTTTATGCAAACTTGTCTTTCCTGCAAGCATTGTAATGATAATAAATGAAAGTTGTTTGCGATGTGGGAAGGTTGCCACTCAGAGATTGTGTGCTAACAACCTAATTGATCTATTCTCTCTGCAGCAGAAATCCCCTTCTTTATCTCTTAAGTAGGCATTTGAACAGGTGCTTTTACCTAATCTTTCAGATTTACCTGTCTTGAAACCTTACCACCCCTTGATGTTGAACTTCCGTGTAAATTATCGTGGGCTGCTGCATTTTTCAGCTCTTTTTTTATTTTCCTGCCTAATGTATCCCAAGGAATCTTTCTTGCAAGGGAAGAGCACAGTTGGTATGGACCATCAAAGGATGGCAGAGGGAAATTTATTTCTGGGTGGTAAAGACCCAGGGTCTACATGCAAAGCGTGCCAGGGAGAGGGAAGGAAATATTCTGGCCAAGCTGCTGCGTCCCTTTTGTAGAGTTTGGGAGCATGGCAGCCTCTGGGTGGACAGGCTGGGATGGTTCTGGATGCAGGAACTGTGATGGGAGAGAAATAAAGGATAAAAAGCACAGGTGAAGCTCAGCATTGATCCCTCCTCTCATTATCTGCAGCTATTTAGAGGAGTCCCTGTGCCCCTCCACCTGTGTGCTGTGAGGATGGGCACAAACATCCTGCACAGGGGAGCACCTGTGAGCTGGTGCCTGTCCCTGGAGAGCCCTGGCAGGGTGGGGGGAAGGCACTTTCCCTCCCCACCGTGAGTTCCCTGAGGCTTTTGGCAAGGTGAGCCTCTTCTTCTCAGGTTGCCAAAGCCCAAGACAGGGGTCAGAAGGTGGGTGCAAAGCCTAGAGAGAGAGAGACAGAGACAGAGACAAACGAATTATTCATGCAGAGAACTGAAAATGCTTCTCTATTCCTTCCTTTCATGCAGTGCCTAGCCCTGTCACCCATATTTTTGGGGTGTATTTGTAATGTAAATTGCGTTCTGCATTAAGCCCAGGGAGGATCTGAACTATGATCTGAGCTGTGTGGTAGCTCTGGCACTGGGCTGGGGGTTATTTCAGGGGTGTGCCAAAGTGTCCAAGGTCTGAAGACAAAAATTAACAGGATAACAAGCACTGCCATCACAATCTTTTCCCTTTAGGTATTTGCTGTGTGAGGCTGCTTCTGAGGTTCAGGGTTTATGCTGCCACATCCAACGCTGCATGAGGCAGCAGCGTGAGTTCACTAGTGAAAGTGAACTATAATTTATTAGCCATACCAGGAGCTAATAAACTAGCTTCCCCTGCAGTTCCACAGGGTTTTGTTGCATGATACACAATAAAGCTGCAACCCAAAGGGGTGTAACCATGGAACCAGGCTCTTACCCATGGAAATCCTTGTTCGTTAAAAATTACATGCTTCACATTTTTATTTTCTGGTCTAAGATATGAGATCAACGATGAAAAGACGTTCACCCTTGCTCTGACAGAAGTGAATTTTGGATGCTACAAATTGCTTTCCTATGAGTGCTCTTTCTTGCTGCTACTCCTTCCTGTAATTACACTGACTTTGTTTGCCAGATGTTCAGTGACAACATTATACCGTTGGAGTCTGTTTTCCAGTTGCTTTATTTGTTCCAAGGACAACTCCTTTCTTGCCTTTTCTTTCGGGGAGGAAATAGACAAAGGAGGGGGGGGGGGGGTAAATCCTTTACAAATGTTTTAAAGTGCAAAGACCGGGACAATGGGTTTTCCCCCTCTCTCTGTCTAACTGAAACAATGAAAGTCCTGCACTTTAATCTTCTTAGCCCCAGGGGTCTTCTAATTATTGCAGCTGTTGCACAGGCTTATGCATAGTGAGTCCTCCTTCCCATTCATCTCGGAGGCTCTTTCATGTCCATTAGCTCCTCGATGGAAATGGAGGAGCCTCCAGCTCTGAGAATAGGTGAAGTTTACCTTGTGGATCAGGGCGAGGAGAACAAAGCATTCCCCGAGTTCCTTTCCAGGATTTACAAATGACCAAAGACTCTTCTTTGCCTCTGCGAAATCCACTTTAAATTGGCTGGGATTTTAACTCTTTAGTCCTGCCTTGTTCAGGTGTCACACGGCTGTGCCAGGGTAGGAAAGGCAGTGGTGCTTCCAACATGGGGAAAAAATGAAGGAATGAGAGGTGAAATAGCTGGTTGTGGAAAATACACTCATATGTTTAAGCAGCAGGAAGCTTCTAAAAAAAAAATTACAGCTTTATAGGAAGATGTTGCCATCTCCTCTAAGGTAACAAACCTTTTGGTGGTTGCACTGAGAAACAGAAACTCCAGTGCCCAGTTCGAAGTCATATATTATCACTTAAGCAATTTTGGCAAAAATTTATAAGAAAGAGACAATTAATCCAAATTCGCACAAAATACATTCTAATTAGGATTAAAACAACAAACTGAATTAACAAATTGCTTCATATGCTTGGACATTTCTGACTCAGCATTAAATATGCTTTATTACAGAAACGCCAGTGTTATAAAAAAAGAAAGTTTTAAAGTGTTTGTATATGTTCAAAAATAATAAATAGTAAAGCCAGATGCACAGCTTGTGACTATTATTGTGGGTTCACAGGTGTGAAACAGGGTAAATATTTTATCTGCTTCTGTTGGGAGTTCTGTAAAAGTTGCCCATTTAAAAATTGTAGATCCAGAACACCAAGCAGGCCACCTGTTTTTATTACTGTGCTACTAATATAGCAATCCTCATTTATACCAGCAGTTGTTCTGCTCACAGTTTCAACCACTGCTACTAAATTCCGAATACATTAAAATAAATATTTTTATGCATACCGCATGTTAAAAAAATATAAGTCTCCAGATAATATTTTTTGTGATTTTAAGATTTAAATGCTGATGTTGCCTAACTCTGTTTTGGGGTGTGAGGCTGTGGGGGAGCAGGGTGTCCCCCATCCACACTGAAGCACTCCTTTGGCTCCCAGCTCAGGATGAAGATGCTCTTTGGAAGCTGTCCCTGTTCTTGAAATCTGCCCAGAAATTGTTTGGAATGGTGTTGTGGGGCCAGAGCCAAATAATGCAGTGAAACAACCTAACGATTTAACACACTTAATGACTGAATTTCAGGCACCTGGAAAGTTTAATGTAATGATACAAACACAGCCATAATTTTCCACGGTGTATTCTTCACTTGTCACTGTTGCCAAACAACACTTGGATCCATTTGGAGCTGAAATTACACTGTTGCTTGCAAGAAACTATTTGTGATGGGTTTTGTCAGTTCTGAAAAGCATTTTATGGGGATGCTGGTGGTCTGCAAGCTTCCAGTTATTGGCTGCAGCTGGTGTGTGACTCCCTATTAAATTGTGAAATATGGGGATTCCCAGCCTTTCTTCTTTTATTTCCTGTTTCTCTGCAAGTGGCTTTGATAAAAAAAATGATGTCTGATGGCTGAGTAGTTTTCAGATAATATTTTCTATATTAATTTCTTATTGAATCATGACAAGAAGAAAAATGTGTACTCCCTATTTCTTGGCTATATGCAGCTTTTTGATGACTGGCAAGACTTTACTGAGTTTTGTCTTCCTGAGAAAAAGATTTCTAAATGAGTTGGAAATTCTTGCATCAACAATGCAAGAATTGATGCAAGAATTTCCATTTCTATTTGTTTGTGAACTAGCAGACTTTCTTTATCTTTCAAAAATGCTCTAATAGCAAAGACTTGTAAAATTAGTAATTGCTACAATGTCACCATTTTCCCAAACTGTATTACAGTATGTTGTTTCCTCATCATGAAGTACTCCTGAAAAACCATCAGAAAAAAGGGACATTTAATGGTTTGGGGGCTTGTTTTGTTTTGTTTTGTTTCCATTCTCTGGATGTTTTATGGTGTTGAAACACTTCTGAAGATTTTAAAGTGCAATTAGGTATTGCAAGGGACATGCCTTTGATGCTAAACTGTAAAAGACAGTGGTAATAGGGGGAAATGATTTTGTAAGGTGGGTTGGCTGTTTTCTGCCACTTCAGTGCCTTTTATGGTTTGTTCTAGCTGTTGTCACATTCAGTGGGAATTGTGTGTTTGTAGAAAACAGAATGTGGCTTCTAGACAGATCTTGCTTTAAACAAAACCATCTTCACACCAGACCTCCCTCTCCAAAGGTCTGACAGAAGAAGGTACTCCAGAAGCTGCTGAAATTGTCAAGGTCCTTTTAAGAACCAGAAAAAACCCAAATAAAACCATGCTTTGTTTGGTTTGTACCATTTGTGGTGTGTGCAGGAAAATATGGCTATGGAAAATTGACCTAAATCCATATAGTGACAAATGACATATTTGTAGTGATCTTTGATGTGTAGAAACGGACACCAGGCTCACCATTGATTAGAAAATCTGCTTCAAAAAAGTTTTTGAGGGTATTTTGTCATTACTGGTAGCGGCCACTAGAGAGGGAACATCATTTATACCGTAATATATCACATTTTTGAGCTATTTTTCATTCTACCCACCTGTTTTCAGCATTGTGACAGCACCTAGGTGAGGTTACAGAGTGGTGATGGTTGTGGAAATAACACAAAATATGCCACTAACAGGCAGTTTTCGGGTTACAGAGTGGTGATGGTTGTGGAAATAACACAAAATATGCCACTAACAGGCAGTTTTCGGGTTACAGAGTGGTGATGGTTGTGGAAACAGCCCAAAATGGGTCGCCTACAGGGTTTTTTTGGGTTACAGCATGGTGATGGCTGCAGAAACAATCCAAAATGTGCCACTAACAGGGAGGTTTTGAGTGACAGAGAGGTGATGGCTGAAGAAACAACCCAAAATGTGCCACTAACAGGGAGTTTTTGAGTTTCAGAGTGGTGATGGCTGCAGAAACAATCCAAAATGTGCCACTAACAGGGAGGTTTTGAGTGACAGAGAGGTGATGGCTGAAGAAACAACCCAAAATGTGCCACTAACAGGGAGTTTTTGAGTTTCAGAGTGGTGATGGCTGCAGAAACAATCCAAAATGTGCCACTAACAGGGAGTTTTTGGGTGACAGAGTGGTGATGGCTGCAGAAACAATCCAAAATGTGCCACTGATGGGATTTTTTTTGCCTTCTAGGTGTTGTGTTTCACTACCGGGCTGCCACGAGCAGGTACACCCTGAATTTCACACAGGCCCACCAGACCTGCCGGGACAACGGTGCCGTCATGGCCAGCCCAGAGCAGCTAAAAGCAGCCTACGAGGATGGGTTTGAGCAGTGTGATGCTGGCTGGGTGTCTGACCAGACTGTCAGGTGATGCTTTCAAAATGCCCCTTCACGTTTCTCCCCAAAATTTTTGTGCCTGGGCTTTGCAGGTCTAAACTGTTGTTTTGACATGATTGGTGCATTGGAGTGGCTGCCTGGAACAAAGGCTGGACAAGATTGAGAGAATAAAGTGGGTGTTTATTAAAGGCCTTCAAAAGGTACATCTGGGACAGCCAGAAGCCTCCCAAAGGCTACACCCAAGATGGACAATGGACATGAGTTTTTCAGGCAATTATAGTTTTGGTTCATTTGCATATCAGGGGTTAATCCTCCAATTACAGCTTCAGCTAATGAAGTAATTTACCCCCATTAATTTCCCCACCAATTCACTTTTGTTTATACTTTCAAGGCCTGAGGCTGTAGGGTGTCCTTGAGTTTCAGGCCCAGAGGGATTGTTTTGTCTGACCCAAATGTGAAGACAGTAACTAACACTGTGTATGGAGTTGAGTTATACCCTAAAGGAGCACAGGATTTGAAAAATATAAAAGATCCTAAGGTGTCATAAAGATAAATTTTCTGCATTTCCAGGTATCCGATTAGACATCCAAGAGTTGGCTGCTTTGGAGATAAGATGGGAAAGAAAGGAGTCAGGACATACGGGCGCCGCTTCCCTAACGAGACTTATGATGTTTATTGCTACGTGGAGCACATGGAAGGTGAGATGGATCTGCAAAGCCTGGAAGTGCACTGCAAGACTTAAAAAGTGACTGGGGAGCCTAATGTGGAAGGGCAGACAAGGAGAAAATTCCATTTAAAATAGGTCCTGGCTGCTCTGGATCTGAAGGGAATTACCAAATGGAGGGAACCTACAGTTTGTGGTCTTGCAGGTCCTAATTAAAGGCCAGTGTGGAGTCTACAAAGAGGCAGTCAGGGTTCAAGCTGCCTATAGTTAGTGCAGTAGATCTCACAAAAGTTGCGGAAGTTGTTTAAGTGTCTTATTTTTTAAATGTTATATAAAAGTATTTTCAAAGAAATGCATTTAATGTTTGAGAAACTATGTATGCTATATATAAGTAGATACAAAGATAGATGTAGTATATGTGCTAACTGTATTACAGTTCATAAAGAATGTAATTAAGTCTTTTTATATGTCCATGGCATAAAATTAGACAGATATTGAATTGCCATCTATGTTTAATAGTATCTTTTTAATAATGGGTCATCTCAGATTCAGAAAGAAAGAAATGAAAAAAAACTTTGTAGTTTCTGGGCCTAGTTTAGTAAATTTATTACAGAGATACTTTGCAACCAGGACTAAAGTATATTTTCCACTTACTACAGTGGCCTGAGTGTGTCACACTGCTTCTGTTTGACAGGTTTTTATTCCATGCCAGTTCCACAGTTCCCTTCTAAAAAAACTCCTGATAATTCCCAACTAAACATCCTCAGGGATGGTCCTTGGCTGTTACACATTTAATTTAGTGCTCTTAAAATCAGCAGAACAATAAATCAGCCTTGGCTCTGAGCAAGCCTGCCTTTGTAGGTGTACATATATTTTTAAAAAGCCATTGCAAAATGCAGGTGTTTGTTTGTAATGTGTTTTAGATAAGATATAGATTAGGTCATGCAAATTTTTCTCCTACTGGTGACTTACAGAGATTTTAGTTACTGAAATCTGTAAGTGTTTTATTTTTAGTAGCTGAGGATCTGTCCTAGACAACTTGGAGATTTATGCAATACAAGCAACACAGGTATTACAAAGCCTCGAAAATATATATGCTTGAGAATTTGTAACTTGAACTTGAAAATTAAGTGACAGAATTTTGTCAATGCTTTTCATTGTCTTAATTTTAGTTATGTCCCATTTGCATCTGTCAGTGAGCAGCACCCGTGAACATCTGAAATTCATGACATTTGATCCTTCATCAGTCCTTGATGGCATTGGATTCTGAATTGCCTCTAAATCAAAGCTTTTAAATTCAGTTTGTGTCTCTCCTAGTTTACAAAAAGAAGGTTTAGTCAAAAACCCAATCTGTATAATTCCTGGGTGAAGAACAATCTCTTGTTCTTTTCCCTTTTCAAGAACAGAGAAGTGTAACTAATACAGAACAGATTGTCCTGGGTCCATGTGAGCCCACAGTTTCTCACGGTCAAAAATTATCACTAAACTTTCAAAAACAGAACTTAAGTCAAAACTGAAGCATGTTTCACTGAGGCTGATGATCTCTGCTTGCAGCAACCTGGAACCAGACTGTTGTGTGGTTCAAAGAGGCTGCAGTGACTGTGCAGTCCTTGTGGATGAAAATGCACAGGTCCTCAATTTTTCATGGACATTAATTGCTTCTTCTTTGTTATAAAATTTCATTTGCCAAGGTTTATGACCTGGTTTCCCTCTCGGGATGCATGGACAGCTGGACTGTGGTGACATGATCTGCTTGCATATGAAACACCCAGATTTTAACAAATATATAAGCTAGAGCACAATATTATAGA
Organism: Urocynchramus pylzowi; assembly: GCA_013397555.1. Lineage (NCBI taxonomy): Eukaryota > Metazoa > Chordata > Aves > Passeriformes > Fringillidae > Urocynchramus > Urocynchramus pylzowi. Next base: position 30,762 of record VZRH01001522.1, on the reverse strand, counting down.
GATTTGGTTCATTATATTGACCAAGGTTAATGTCAGGTTAATAGCCAAAGACACTCCCCAAATTTTCTCTTTTGTTGCCTTTGGGTTTTGGTGGTTTTTTGTTTTTTTGTTTTTTTTTTTTTTTGGGAATTTGGTTTGGGTTCCTTTTGTTTGTTTTGTTTTATTTTGGTTTGGGTATTTTTGGTTGGGTTGTTTGTTCATTTGTGTGTGTATGTGAGAGAGATTTTATTATTTTCTCATTCTCTCAGAAGTTTTAAAATGATCAGGAGTGTGACAACAAATTCTACTACCTCCAGGAGGAGTTGATGGGTAAAGGGCATAGAAACAGTGTAGGTATGTTCTGCTGACATACAGAGGAGTTAAATTACTCTGTTTGGATGAGGAGAAACAAGCACATGCTTAGGAAAAGACACGGTACCACAACGTGGTGTAGTTCAGGATAAACCATTCCTCAGTGCCTTCACAGAAACTTGAGCCTCTGAGCCAGACTCCCTTTTCCAGGTGGGGCTGAGGAGCCAAGGTGGCTTTGTCTGTGCAACAGGAGCAGTTTCTTTTAGGAGAGAGGTTAATTTTGAGTGAGGAGGAGCTTGTTAGAAGATACCCAGCATCTGTGAGTTTATATTTCGGAAAAACTCGCACACAGAAAATGGAAATTTAGACAGAATATCAATGGAGTTATTGGAAAGTTGAAATAAACCAGATTGCTGTGTTGGTAGGAAACTTAACAGATCAGGAGCTAAAATTGTGCCAGATTTCTGAGGGCCCTGTTCACCACAGGTTGATCCTGCAAAGTGTGACCTTTAGCTTAATTCATAGCAAAATGGATCCATGGCACTTAGGGTGTGCTTAAATACAACTTTATCCATGTGAATTTTAAAGCTCGTATCTGTGTACCCTGCCCTGATTCAATGCCAAATCTATTAGACTTTCTTGCACCAAAGAGGTCCTTATTTGGAAGGTGTGTGTCAGTGGAATGACTATTCATGGCACAAGCCTGACTAACGGTATCAAAATTTGGGCTATAACGAGGATGTCACCATGGAAGTCATTGAACACTTACTGGTCTGTTGGCTGCTGTTGGTGTGTTACCCCAGAAGGCCATAAACGGTGGTGGGAATTCTAGCAATACATTTTAAAATAAATATGCATTGAATTTGCAGTACTAATTTGGGTATTTGCACTGAGGATTTGTAGCAGCAACTCCATATCGATTTTATTCCTTTTTGGCCGTGTGGAATCAGGAAGTTAGCCAGAGACATGGATTTCTCCTTAAATCACAAACTATTAGTTTAAATTGAAACCAGTTATCTAGGCTAACTCTTGCCATTTCCTTGTTCTGAGGAAAGCCAGAGAGATTAAAGACTGCACAATTCTAATTTAAATATTATGAGTTCTGCTGCGACAGTCAGAAGAATAACTGTGGGAAGGATTGAAAATTTCTGAGCTCCTGGAGTTAAAAATGAGAATCTGGAGTCAAAGAATAATTAAAAAGGTACTAGGCAGGATGTTTTATTACAAACTGTTTTACATTCCTCATATTTCATCACTTATTTCAGTGTACCAAGCACTAACAGAAACATTTAGGATACTTTTAACTGCAGCAAGTGATCTATGAGTAAAGATTTTAAAGTGATTGAGCTGCAAAGGTTTGGGTGAGGATTCCTTAACACCACCAGCCAAAGTTGTGTTTTTTTCTCTGGTGTAATCCCTTGGATGGAGATGCGTGGTGGGTGAAGAAAAATTTGAATTCTTCAGGCAAGCAGTGTGTGGTTAATTTGGCAACACTGGTGTCAGAGATGGAGGTAGAACCACCACCAAAGCCCACTGGTAGAGCGAGTTTGTGCTGAGCCAAAGCACAAACCAGCCCATCAGGATTGTCTGCCGGCCAGAACCCACCAGAGCCCATGTATGCCTGACAAGCCTCCATCATGTGCAGATGGGGCCCTCACACTGACAGAGTTATTTTTGGGGTGTCTGTGGGAAAGATTGTACAGCCCTCCTTCCATGCACCACCTCCCCCCCACAGTGAGCGCAGGGAAGAAGGATACAAACCAAAAGCAGATGTCCTTTGAATACTTTCCACCTAGTCTCATGCAGTTTTGCTGTTGTCACGGAAATTTCTGTGCGAATGATAGTCATAGTTAAAGGAGTCTTAGTCTAAAATGTGGCCTCAGGTGAGAAGTTTCTTCTGTGTTTTGGGCAGCTAAAGATCTTTTCTGGGGTCTATTCTGATTCTGGAGCAACAACTAGATTAGGTTTCAAAACTGGGACACAGAAAATCATGTTTTTTCTCTAGTTCAGGGCCTGTGGCAGAATTACGATCCTTTCCATTATACTGGACACTTGTGCAGCCTTGTATTGTGTGACATCATGCAGGGTTAAGTTCTCAAGAGGATTCCTGTTCAGCCAACGGGTCTGCACAGAATAGACTCAAGACATTCAGGAAAGTTTAGTTAAATCATTGCTGCTGGGCATCAAAAGTAATAAACTGACTTGTTCTGACGTGCAAGAGAAAAAGACTTCATCTTGTCCAGCCTCCTGCTTTAAAGTTGAACCAAGCTGCTTAGATGTTTGTGTTTTTCCAACCCTACAGAGTGCTTTTGGTAATTAGTGACACTGTTTAGGACACCTCTTTATTACCCTGGTGTATCAGAGAACTAGCCCTGAGCAGCAGAGAAAGAGAGGAAGGGGAGGAGGAAGTTCTTGGTCCTGAAGGCACAAGGGTAAATGTTTTAGTCCTCAAAGTGGTCATGGTATTTCTGCTTCTTCACACACTTGACAATGTCCTAGGAATGAAGTTTTGGACAGATTCCACGTTTTTGAGGAAAAGAAAGTTGTGATGGCAGTGCCTCATGACTGCCTGGGCTTTAACCTGCTGGCTGTGTCCAGGTGAGAGGCAGTAACCACAGGTTACAGATGAAGGTGAGAAAATGCCCTTAGAATGCTCCATAAAAGCCAGAAAAGGTGGCATTTTGTCACTCTTAGCCAGCTTTTGTCTCTGACCCAGGGTACCCTGATCTGCAGCTGTAGTGTGAGAATCCAGGAGCTCTAATACTTCCAAAGGACATCTCTGCTTGATAAACTTGGTTCTAACTCTCAGAAACAAATGAATAGATGAATAGGTCTGAAGTTCACCACAGGCACATTATGCTAAAAAAAAAAGGGAAAAAAAAAAAAGAGGTTCCAAAATTTAGTGGGAGATAGTGTTTCTTCTCCTCAAACAAAACTATCACAGAGGAACTAAAATGAAAAGGCACTGGAAAGTTTTTCTCTTGGCTTTGTTTTTGGTTTTTTTTGGGGTTTTTTTTTTTGTTGTTTTTGTTGTTGTTTTTGGGTTTTTTTTGTGTGGGTTTTTTTTTTGTTTGTTTGTTTTTTGGTTTTTTTTGTTGTTGTTGTTGTTGTTAATTTGGGGTTGGTTGGTTGGTTGGTTGGTTTTTGTTTTTGGGGTTTTTTTTGGTTTTATTTCATTGTGAGAGTTAAGCATTTCCTCCTATGGGAATGATTAACTTTTCATATAATTAATATCCCTCTGCGTTTTTAATGCCTGGCTTTGGATGACTTTGAAGATTGTAGAATCTGAGCACCTGACCATGAGGTAAAGCTCGTGATCACTAGATTCCAGATGGGACAGTAATAATCACAGAATCACAGAATCATTAAGGCTGGCTAAGAAGCATTTTGACATAATTATCCAACCATCAACCCAGCACCACTACCCCAGTCTACACAGTTTATGTGTGGCTTTGGTTCTAGCCTGCCCTTCTTCCCACCTTGCTTTTAAGTTGTGTGATTCATGACATTCACCTCTACCAGTGTGCCCAACTCACCCAGACATCTCCTAAGTAGAGAAAGTGAATCAAAGCAATGAAATTTACTATAAAACATCTGATAAGATTTGTAGAACTGATTCTTGTAGAACTTAAACTTTTTCCTCAAGGATTGCAGGTGAATCAGCTTTTGTCCTCAAATGGAAAACCTGACTTCTTCATCTGCCGCCGAATTTTGTAAAGAGATAGAAAAAGCCTGACTTTCATCAGGTATCTCTTTTGACCAAGCAAAACAACCACATATAAGAGGAAAATCCTGAGGTTTCTTGGAGTGCAGTGACCACTGAGGCTGCTCCATCAGCCTGAAGCTTGGTTTGGAACAGGAGCCAGCAATAAAACACATTACATTATTGTCTGCAGCCTAAACACTGTCAAGTTCTCCACCCCACCCCCTGGTACTGCAGAACCAGTTTTTCTTCATCTGCTGGCCTAAGCCCTGGGCTTTGCCTGCACAGTATTGCTGAGTTACTCAGGGTGTGCTCCAGCTATAAAAACAATGCACATGGCTGTTTAACACATGCAGAGTTAAATTTCCCCTGCCTGGTGTTGATGGCTATGTCATTTGTTTGTCGAGCAGATGAGTTTTCCCTCTTAATTTCCTTGTTTTCAGTATTTTGGCTGGGAAATTGAGGGGCTTCCAGTCATCTTAATAAAAATGCTGGAAGAGTGTGGCAGGATCTGTCCTCTGTTAAATACGAAAACTGTTGTGCTTTCAAAAACAGGATTAAATTGCAGAGACTTCATGGATTAAATACATTTCATTAACTTCAGAATTACTTTTCATGCTTTTTAGAAGTTTCTGTGCAAGGCTTGAGTCCTTTTCTCTTTGATACTTTGAAGAAGTCAGGATGTTTCAGCCACATGCTAGAAGTGAATGAGATCAAGAAATCCCAGGAAAACCCCCATATTTTAAATTTCTTTTGTAAGATGGTTTGAGAAGCTTGCAGAAGCAGAACAAACTTTCAAGTGTTCCTGGCCTCATGTATCAAGCAAGGCCTTTATTAAGCTTTTTCTTTGTTTTTCACATTTCATCTCAACAATTACTAAGCACATAAAGTGCACATTGGGTAACAGAGAATTTTAATCTATTTTCAAATTGGAGAGGAGTCATAGCTCCTAGAGTAATTTATTGCTATTTACAATATGACTTTTGCCCACTACTCGATTTTTTAAAAATAAGAATTGTGGAATCATAGAAAAGTGCTCTCTTACTACAGCAATTACAAGATGACGTGTTTTAACATCTTTGCCCTTTATCTTATCACTAGCATTCCTGAAATAAATGCACATTTCCTTGGTATATGATGGAATTTTGCTCATTGCCCTGCTGCCTTTTTTGCCTTTTTGTCTTTTTTGTGAGGCTATTGTCACAAATTCTTGAATATACAAAATTTGTGCCAAATACTTTGGCACAAAATTTCACTTATTGGATTGTTTTGTTTAAGAAGTGTTTTTCCTTAAATATGTGGGGGGGGTTTTTGTGTTTGGTTTTTTTTTTTTTTTTAAATTGTGTTGGTTTGGTTTGTTTTTTCTGTAAAACAATCCTTGACAAAGATGATGTTTGTTTGACAGCAGCTGATTTTAAGAGATGAACTAGATAAGCCCATGTAGGGTCAGTAGAATATATTCAGTGCAGAGAAAGGTATGACACCCATCTTTTAAGTGTGCAGGAGTCTCACTATTGCAGATACAGGCATACTCCAGACTTTAGGCAGACTTCTGCCTAGAAAGTGCAGCTTGGGTAAGTCAGTTCTCTGCAGAGTGACCTCTCTTAAAGAAGAACTCTGCATTTTGAAATCTTACACCAAGACTTAATCCCTCACTAAGTTTCTCTGCCTTAACTGAGTGCAGATGACAGCTCAGAGGAATAAATAGCACTAACTTTAATGGTGTGGTGTGCAAGCTCCATTTGGAGTCAGGGATCCAAATCACTTTATGGAAAAATTGCTTTTCTAGTGATCTTGCACTGTTTACCCATTTTCCTGTGTGTTCTAAAAGTTTCTCTCATAAAGAGTGTTGTGGGATTGTCTGCAATTATTTTTTGTTTACAGAAGTCACGAAAATTAGTTGTTCTTCTTCACTTTTCTTAGTTCCTCATCTAACTGGACTGATATCTGCTGTATAATTGCAATTAAATTGCATTTTAACTTATAGTTTTCATATATATAATGGCTGCTGTGAGAGGATCAGTGAACAGTCCTCAGAGCAGAGAGGGCTGCTCTGGAGAGGCCCTTCTTTGCTCCCCTGTTCCTCCCCTGTCCCTTCTTTGCTCCACCGGTGCTGCTGTTGGGACCGGATCGTGGGATAACTGCCCCCATCACTCTGTGCAGGACATGGCAGCAGAGCTGGCAGGCAGATGCAGAAAGATGTAACAAAAAATGCTCATTTTCTGTGTGGTCTGAAGAGCTGAATGAGCCATTCTGAGGACAAATGGCTCCTTGCTTCCCTTATCTGTCCCTCTCCAATAGACACGCTCTGTCCTTCTACCTCCAAGCTGGGAGCTGCACACAATGTGCATAAAGCAAGTTGCACTATGGGATTGGTGCTACAGCTGTAATAACAAATCAGAGCCTCTAACTAGGAGGAAAAAGAAAGCTGACACTTTGCCTCCTTTCACACTTGCATTCCTTTCAGGCCCCAAACAAGCATAATATTGATGTGAATGAAACTGCTTGGGGTGATGTAGTTTCTGTCTGCATTTTTCTGTGTTCCCTTCAGACCTGTGCAGGGGTAAGACAGACTGCATAGCTAGTGTGGAAAAGCAGTGTTTTCCTGCAACAGTGGCTGTTGTGTCCTGGCCTGCTGTGGCTGAGGGAGGACATTACTGTCTTGCAACAAATTTTTTTTGTGCTGCTGGTTGGAGCACCAGCACCTCATTTTAGGTCTGGCTGGTTTCATCTGAAGTCTAAGCAAAAACTGGGAAAGGGTCAGTTTACTGCTTCATTCCCAGGACATGAACATGAGAGGCTTGACTTTTCCTTAGAGTGTTTGTGTGAATGAAGCAACCAAGACAACTGCACAATGGTGATTTACCTTGGAAGCAAAATATTAGACGTGCTATTTGCTTTGTTTTAGTGTCCAACTGGATGGTATTGCTTGCAAACTGTTATTCCTTGGAAGCTGAACTATTCTTTCAACATTCTAGACTAATTCAGCTTCTCCACACAAAGAGGGCTTTGTGCATGCAACATGTCTTGTGCATTTCCTCACCTTTGTTTCCAAATGGGACAAGAGGAAGACTCATGGAAATCCAACATTACAATCTGCTCTAGAGCAGCCAGTGAAGAGTATTTCCTGGTTTTTGAGTGTTTGAAGTGAGATTCTAGCAATGTCTAAAAGGGCCGGGTAGGAGTCTTGCAGAAGTACAGGATTTGCTTTATGGAAAAAATAAATTGTGATGGACTGGATTTAATTAACTCACTTGAGCTGCAAAATCTACTCTAACAGGGGTCACAGTGGAGCCTCAGGGCTTGCTAGAGACCAAGGAAGGGACTCAGTGTCCAGCCACAGTGTACTTCATGGTATAAAGTTTGCTTATAAATGCTCATGCTTTGTGGCAGTTTAACTTTCAAATTCAGGCCTGGAACATTTGGCTTACAGCTATCTGATTATTTTTCTCTTTAAGGGAAAAAAAAAATACTTGTGTTTTGAGAAAAAAATCCCTTGCAGGACTCTGGAATTGACTGATGGTAGAACGTGCTACTCAGCCTTTGTTATTTTTTTTTGTTTTGTTTCCTCCTGCAGATGAAGTGGTCCACGTCTCAGCCCCCCAGAAGTTCACCTTCGAGGAAGCTAGGGAGCTGTGTGAGGAGCGAGGAGGTGTCCTGGCTTCTGTGGGGAACCTCTACGTGGCCTGGAGGAACGGCTTTGACCAGTGTGACTACGGGTGGCTGGCGGACGGCAGCGTCCGGTACCCGGCCTCCGTGGCGCGGCCCCAGTGCGGCGGGGGTTTGCTTGGGGTGAGAACCCTGTATCGCTATGAGAACCAAACAGGCTTCCCTTACCCTGATAGCAAGTTTGATGCCTACTGCTATGAACGTAAGCATTTATTATTTCTCTTTTTTGGGTGGTGATTTGCAGCGTGCTTGCTGCAAGAAGCGGTTCCTTTATTGTGCATTTTGTTTCGGCTCTTGTGGTGCATGCGGATTTTTAGAAACTAAAACGTTGTTGTTTTAAAGCAACCTTGTCAATGTCTTAAAGTAACATTGGCAGGTGATGACAGGCAGAGTTTTAAGGTAAGATTTCAGCCTGAGCAGTGTTTTCACCATGAGTCTGTGGGTGCTCCATATTTTGGTGCCTGAGCACACGTTGGTATCTTTGCATCTTGCCAGTGGACACAAGTCAGACATTCAAAGCCCACCTGGGCATGTCACGTCCTCCAGGTGACTCTGCCTTGGCAGGGGGCTGGACTAGATGATCTCTGAAGGTCCTTTTCTATTCTGTGGTTCTGTGATAAATTTCCTAAAGGTGAACAATGGATATTCTGTCTCTGATGATGGCAGTAAGAGAAGCTGTTCACGGGCTGTGTACAAGGCTAGGCACTTTTAGATCTCTCAGATGCCAGTAATTTTGGCGGATATCTCTGGATCCCAGGCACGTTGTCCCATCACTTTCTTTCTCTTTCTTACTCAGTGTTTCATGGGACAGTGGGTGGTCTAAATTGCTTTTCTTACTGCTGCTTGTTTCCCTCCTGGTATTTTCACAGGCACTTCGAGCGCTTGCCACATTCACATGGTAGGCTTCACCAATCTAAACCAGATGTCCTCCATACCTGTCAGCTTTCTTTTGGGGTCAAATATTGCCCTGTAAGCTCATCTATCTTCAGTGCCAGCTGCCTGGCTCTGCTATTATGATGCAGCCTCTCCTTGAATAGGTTTCTGTAGTCCCAAAAAAGTTCACCAGCTTCTCAGGTGAATATCCTGCTTCCTTGAGACTTGCAGCCTCAGCACAGGGGGGGTTGGACAACTCAACAATTTCCCTGCAGGCCTCTCTGTCCAAGGAAGTTCCTTGTTGCAAATAGCATGACTGACATTAAAGTTGTGTTGAGTTAAAAGTTCAGAACTTGGTCATTAACTATGAATATTTAGGTTTTATGGACTCAGTCCAGTGACTGTAGCTTAGAACTACTTGAAATGTGCAGTTTGTACTGTCCCTGTTTTTGTGGATGATGAACTTACTGCAGCTGCAGATCTTTCCGGCTCGGGCACTGAAGACCCATTTATGAGTAAATCTTACTTTTTGAGAACAAATCCCGACATCTGCTGCAACATTATGGTCTGGCTGTTCTCAGACACTGTTGGTTTGTTGTTTTAATTTTCCTTTATAGTTTGTGGGTATGATGTTCCAAAACTTTGCATGTGGAAATAGTCCTAATGGAACTGGTTACAGGAAAAAGGACTTAAGTTCAGGAGTCTGTGCTCTAATCTGCAGAGCAGCATTTTGTCATTTCACTCCTTCTGTTCCTACTCCAAATTGTTTATGACCTGTTTAAAGTGTTGTGGATAAAAAAGACTTTAATGAGGGTGTATTTCATAAGTCCCTCTAAAAGACTGGGGTAAGAACTGAACATTTTGCCTGTAATCTAGTCTTTAGTTAGGACAAATTCCAACCTGATGTTTGATTTTGTGAATTTTGCTGCTTTCAAGCAAGATGTGCCTTTACAATGTTCTTTCCAGAAGTTTTACTTAGCACGGTTTGTGGTAACATACTGTTTGTGCTAAAAGTGACCTTGATAGGTATTGGGTTGTTGCCTTTTATATAAAGGCTTTTCCTGCAAAGTCTTGCCTTTGGTATATAAAGAATAATTTTTCATCACTTTGCAACCCAAGAATAGACAGTTCAGAACTATCAAACTTTTTACAAGAGAAAATAAGACTAAACAGAACCAAAACAATTTGGTAGAGACTGAACAGCTCTCCAGCACTTTTAATTGCAAACAACAGAATATCAGAATTAATTGAACACTGCTGGCTAGAGGACTCAGGTTTTGCCAGATGCATCTGCCTTTGTGTAGTGAAATGCAGGGGTGTCATGCTGTACCCTCCTTCAGGCTGCCACAAATTTCAGAAGTTACTGAAAGCTCTCTCTCCCTCTCAGAAGGTGCTTGGGATGTCACAGGAACCAGCTGTGGCTCCTCACTGCTTTTGCTAAAAGATTTATGCAAGTGGTGAGTAATGAGACTCCCTGCCCAGCATCTTGGTCCTCCACATCTCAAGCAGCTGCCTGGTGCAGTGGCTTTAGAGTGAGTCACTCTCTCCCACTGGGGCCTTGGAGCCAGTCCCTTCTTTGGGGCAGAAAAAGGGAGAGGATTAAAATTAAAAAAAAAAAAAAGGCTCTGCATGAGAGTAGAAGGCTTGAATTTAAGCCCTTTGTTTCAAATCACCCTTTGTCTGGAAGTTTCTTCATAAATTTCCCATTATCTCAGTTTCAAAGTTTCAGTCCACCACAAAATCTGTTGTTCCCCAGCTCTGCCTGCTTTGGAGTTGGCATTAAGCTCTCACACAGTGATTCCTGACAACAAAACTGTCCTGGGCTCTCACTGAAACCCCAGCCCCCTGCTCACAGCTCTCTCTGTGTGTGTCTCACACCTCATGGGTGTGTCTCCCTCCTCACCTGGACATGCAGTCACAGCACAGCACCTCTGTGCTTATTCAAGCTGTTTATGTCTTCACAAAGACAAATTGAGCATTTGAGAAAGGGGATATCTCCTTCTTCATCCCTGCTCAGACTCCTCACTTCTGTTGCGTGATTATGAGTCTCTCTGCTGGAAAATCTCAAAATGTTGATTTTAATTTGTGGTTTTAAGAAACCTCAATCTGTACTTTGAGCATTTTGCTTGCTTTTAAAGAGGAATCATATTCACTGAAATGCATAAAAAACACAGGGAGTAAATTCAATTTAAAAATGTTATTCACTAGTTTCAGTAGAACAGCCAACCTGGACAACTTTTAAAGCACAGTTAAGTTCAGGATTTTAACTTCAGCAGTGTTATGGGTACAAAATTACATTGTATGAAGTGTCTTGACTTTATGAAAATAAGAGTGGCCCAGACTAATAATACATGATTTAAAATCTAAAAGCCTTGTTAAAAACCCCTGAAACTTTCTCCCCTTTGATCACAAGTGCTTTTCACTCTTCAAAAACCACATGGGTCTAAGTTTCTGAAACATTATCTGTGTGTTTCATTTCATACCTCCAAGGCTTTTGCCAGACCTTTTTTTTTTTTTTTTTTTTCCCTCTGAGAGATACCTAATCATTTATCTGATGGGGCCTGAAAAGGTTTCTAACCTGTAAAGGTTAGACACATTAAATACTTGAAGCTCCTTGGAGGCCATCATCAGAGGGAAAGTTTTTCAAATGTTAACATATAGGACTTATATAAACATGTTTAAATTAAAAAAAAAAAAAACCAAAAAAAAAAAAAACCAAAAAAAACCCAAAAAAAACCAAAACCAAAAAAACCAAAACCAAAAAAACCAGAACTGCTGTTGCTGAGCACTTATGCTAATTTGTAAGAGATGAAAACATTTAATCATTAAGAAAATGATGAATATCATTTCAGTCATTTAAAATATATATTTAATAATTAGTTCATTCAGAGAGCTGTAGGGGATTTATTTAATCCTGTACTTCAGCCTCTATCTCTCCAGTGGCCTCCAGTCACTGGACTTTGTAGAATTCTTGTCACAGACTTCAGCTGACTTTTGATGGACCTTTTTATACCACAGCACCTGTAGAAGAAATTGCACTCCAAAAATGCACTCATCAAAATGCATTCAGGTTTTTTAACCTTCATACCTGGAACAAAGCTGAACTTGATGAGCTCTGTACACAGAGGTGGTTGGATTTTTTGAAACATAAATCTCCTTTTTACTGAGAAACATTGATTTATTAAAGCTGAATTCTTTCATAGACCTGTATTGGTTTTGGCGACTCTTTCAGCAAAACATTTTTCACTTTGACTCAAAACACGTGTTGACAGTTTCGTTCTGGATTTGCCCATTCCCTTTCCCATTTTCCTCTCTCATTTTGACTTTGTTTCATGCACCTTTATTGCTTCTCTTTTGTTATACCCCTTTGGTTTGGCATTGCGACTTAACTTTAGCAGGAGATTGGAAAATTCCAGTTGGGATGGTGTTGCCATGTGTGTTCTTCAGGAATGGAGTCCACGCAGCTTTGATTGTTTCAATACAGCCCCGTTGAGAGCAGATCCAAGTCTGCCACTGCTTGGGGCTGAGAGCCTCTTGCTTTAATGCTTCATCCATCTAAAGCTCAAAATCACAGCACTATTTTGTAGGAGAAATATAGGAAATTATGACCTTCACAGAGCTTTGAGGCATCCTCCAGCACAAGCCACCAGGATGGCAGGCTCAGGAAGCATCCACAGTGCTCCTCTTGTCCAGCAGCAGGAAGGATAAAGCCTACTAGGCACATCTCAAAAGCTGGCAGGAGAAACGTTGCCTTCCCCTTCTGCTGCATGTGACTTAGCTTGGAAAACCTTGAATAGCTGGGCAGCTCTGTCCTTCTCCACAGCAACCGTCCGTAGCTGTGTGTCCCAGCTATTTCCTGGATGAGGGAATTATTTCCAGCCTGATGTCAGGGGCTGTGTTACAGGAGATCTGTGGATTTCTGATCAGTTTGGGAACGGCCGCAGAATAATGAAGACATAGGGCGTGGCGACGCACGAGGAGCAGAATTGTCAGTCTGAAGGGAAAAAAAACCCAAAAATAAATTTATCTCTGAAGAAGCACAGTACAGTGCTGGGCATAATGAACACAGTGCGCTCCAACATTTCAGAGTCCAGTATCAGAATGGGGAAATACCTTTGGGCAGGAAAGGGTCCCAAGGTCAGAGCACTGGCCACAGGGTGTGCAGGGCTGCTGGTTCTGCTCAGGCTGCCTCTCTGTGAAGGTGAAGCTGAGCAAAGAGATCACCCCCAGACAACCATTCTCCAGCCTTTTATTATTTTCCTGGGAAAGTAGATTTATGTTCTTCTCTCAGATATGCCGTTTATCAAGTCCCCCACAGCTGCAGAGGTCCCTGGTAATTTCTTGGCCCAGATGTGGCCGTAGTAAATCCCTGCCTCTCTCTGCTGGGCTCATAGTGACCAGCACACCGACAGCTCCTCACCCCACTCTTCCTCAGGGGTTTGAGAGCTCAGTTAGACCATGCTGAAAACTGCAAGAAGACCTCAGTCCACTCCAAACCAGCCCATGCTGCTCATCTCAGCAGTATCTCACCCTGAAAAGGAGGGGAAGGATGTGGTGGCTGGGTGCAGCTCAACCTTTCAAATGTTACATAAGGTAGGAACAGAGATATATCAAGCTGACTGATATATGAGGAGCAGCTGCTTGGAGCACCATGAAGTGCTGAGGAGGAGATGCTTCTTTTGCCTGAGCAAGTGAACTTGCATTTCCCTGAGTGATTCAAAACTGGGTGCTCTAAGAACAACCTCTAAGTACAAACATTGTGGCCAGAGGGAGAGAGGAAAGAGAAGAAGAAACAGCTGGAAGCATTTTCCTTTCATTGCCTCGGGTCACTGAATAAGTCAGGTAACAAGGACAGGATGAGGAGTAACAATGTGAAGAAGTGGAAGGTCCACTCCTGTAAGTGTCCAAGTGAAGAAAACATAAATTAATTTTGGTCTTTGTCACCTTTTCTCCATTACTCCTGTGTGGTCTGGGCATCACCCATGGCACACAGGGGTGATTTCCCCCCTTTCACACCAGGTGGGGGGAGCAGAGCACCAGGAATTCTGCTGTCAGGTCTTATCCAAGTGGCAATCTTGGCCCTTTTTGTTCTTCAATTGTTTTTTGCGGTCACAAAGCAAAGATTATTGTTTTTATTTGGTTCTGGGTTACAGATTTAATTAGGAAGAGCTGACTAAAGAGGCTTGCTGGTTTTTTGGGGTTTTTTTTGTCCTCTTTGGCAGTTTCATAATAAATAATGTGGAAAGATAAATGCTTTTTGCTATTGTTCTTTTGTGGATAGATTGGCAGGTTATAATTCATTCACAGAATTACACTTGCATGTGGGCAAACCAGGAGATAACATATCTTTCCCCCTTCAACCATCTGACTTCAGAAGTTATGAAATAGCAAGTGGTTTTACTTAAGAGTATTTGTGCTCACAGAGCTAAAAGAGCTGCTGCCTCTGCTGTTTTGTTAGCTGGAAGAAAAGACCTTGGGCAGTGGTGTGAAGAGGATGCAAAACTTTTCATTATAAGTTTTTCTTGCAAATAAGACAGCCTGATAGCTTTCAAATTTCTGGCTTTTTTTTAAGAATCCTGTTGGTTTTCTCTGATATGGCACATGCTTTGTGAGCAGGAAGGGGTCGTGCACTTCAATTGTCATATTTTTCTCATTACATTTGGCTTTTGATTTTGACGTCAAAACTAAGTCAAAAAACAAAAAGAGTGTAGGTGAGTGGGAGCATACACCTGGAGTTACAAAGAAATTCTTACAGCTGCACTGCCAGATTTTGAATTCTGTTACCTACCAAAAGTCTCATTATTTATGAGAAAAATCCCACATCCCCTGTGCACCACTGTTTCTGGAAAAGTGTGAATGAGCAGGTGCTGAATCAGTGCCATGATTAGAGGCTTCTTGCTCAGTCTGTAACTCAGAATACCAATTTTTTTTTTTT
>VZRH01001522.1:0-16246 GCA_013397555.1 Urocynchramus pylzowi | reverse complement strand
TTTTTTTTTTTTTTTTTTGATCTGTTCCTAATCTTAGAGTTGTTCAGCTTGGAAGGCTCTGCCAGTAATTTAAACTCCAGCTGGCAAAAACTTTCGGACTCAGGGGAACATTCAAGGCTGTCCTCTCTGCCAGGATTGGTAGCAAGGAAGGAAGAAACACCAAGAAGAAACTTAACAAAAATAAGATATAAAAATACGTAAAAATTAAGTAAAGCAGCCCTCTGCATTGGCATCATGCTCAAATTTGGCTCAAAGATTTCAAACATTAATTTTGAGTGTCTCAACATTATTTATATTTTGTAATAATTTATTTTGGCTGTAATTCACATAAAGAATTCACTATTTCCAGCTTTTGTTCCAACTTAAAGCAAATTTTTTGTTGTTTTGGCTGTTAGCAATGACTCTAAACAATCTCTGTCTATAGGGTCTATGTCCTTCCAGGTTCTTAGGTACATACCTAAATGTAAGCAGATAAACAGTATTTCTGGTTTTTTTCAGTATTTCTATTTTCAGAGCAGAAACACTGCTCAAGTGGTTCGAGTTAGGTACGTGGATAGATCTGGTAATGTTGAAAAAACAAGTATATAAATTATATACTTATAATTTATATAAGTATAAATTATAAATTATAATATAATATAATAATATAATATATAATTTTTAAAATAAGCATTTCTCCTCCATAAAGTACTCTAATACTAATCCCAAATTAATCAGCACAGAACATACTAAAATTCTTATCTGGTAATTGCAAAGTTGAACCATGTCTGAAGTTGTGCAGCTTGATTTCCTTGAAAAAATAGCAAGTTTCAATATTGCTCTGTAATTTTGAATCCTTGATTAAGTCATGGCGGAGAAAAAGAAGAAGAAGAAAATGGTATACAGTAAAATCATAAACAAATAAATAGAGAATGAAAAAATATAACATCTCTGCAAAGTCATACAGCCCTTCCAAAATCAACTTCATACATGTTGTTCAATGTAGAAGGAATTGATTAAAACAAACAAAAAAAAAATAGTCTTTGATATGAGCAGCTGTTGGTGAGATAATTTGCTTTCTTGCTGCTAATATGTTCATGCATTTTATTAGGAAAATCTGTCTCATGTCTTGAAGCAGAAGGAGGACAAAGGAGATAGCATATTGCATGCATGATGCAAGGAGTACAGTAATGCAAAACATCTGGGTGGAGTGGAGGACAGCTCAAACTGGTGTGGTCTATTAAAAAAGCAACCTTCCTTTTGTTTATTCCTTTTTTTCCTTTTCACACAGAAAAAAAAAATAAGATGGATATATTTCTCATATAGTGCTGTCAGGTTTTTTTAATCCACTCAAATAAGTTTGCACTCCTGAAAGACGTGAGTGAAAAAAACTTGCATATAATTGTTTTGACAAAGTGACTTTAGAGTCACTCTAGTTGATTTTAGCCAGAGCTGAATTGCACATAATTTCCACGGGAGAAAATCTGGCTGTTTATCGATAAACTCTTAAAAAATATGGGCTCTACTTATAACACTCTATAAAGGTAATATTTATTGATTCAGTTATTAATATAAGCAAACCAAATATGCTTGGTGTTTTTTCAGGTTGGCATAATAAATGTGTACCTATTCTGTCAAGTCATTAGCAGATAATAAGTCATGAATAATAAATATCTACATCCCAGGCATAAATATGTGAACTCTTGGGACTTCCAAGCATTTCTTGGAAATCTGGAAGCTGAGTAAGTGTACACAATTTCCCAGCAGTGATGAAATAAACTTACCTTTTTTTTCCATAGATTTTAAAGATTTATCCACATTGCCCTCATTTTTGTCTAGCTCTGTTAGAGGGCATTAACATTTTCATATTTGTTCAGAGGGTGATCCTGATGGTCACTCAAAGTGTGGCAGCTGGGGCCTGAGTGAGTGTTTGTATTGGCTGCAAAGCCAATTCCATCCACATTAAGGAAACTGATCCTGTGATTAGAAGGGAGAGATTGAGACTTTGCTGTCTCCTTTCCATTTTGGCATTAAAAAAAACCAAAAATAGCTGTTGAGGAAAATTGATGAATTCTTTGGTAGGGATTTAACAGCTACCACTCAGCAATACACACCACTTGTGTGTATCCTTCATTTCCCAAGCCATGAAGCAAAACTTGTGTGGTTTAAACCAGCCCTATGCAAGCAGAGATGGGAGGAAAAAAATATTTTAACTGAAAATAAATAAATAAAACCCATTACACACACACACACACACACACACACACACACACACACATATATATATGTATGTATCTAAATCTTCTTTGTAAAACTACAAAAAAATTTAATTTGTGGTAGGGAAAGGAATCTGCTTTTTTTTTTTTTCTGCTGGCAAAGAACACCACCACTTCTAAACATAGCGACGTCATATTTTCTTGCCCTCACAATTTCCTTTTCACTTTCACTTCTTGTTCAGTAGAGCTGAAACATCAACCCTTTTACCTCATTTTCCTACTTTGTAATCCTACACCTTCTTCTGGAAATATTGAGCAGTCATCCTCTGACCAGTCCCTCCTGCTTCAGGGTAAATCAAAAGGGTCTCTTGCAAAGGTGGCATTTTCAAAGCTGAGTGTGTGAAACTGAACAAATATTTGTGTGACCCTGACTTGCACATGCAGAATTCACATCTGCAGCTATCAAAAGGCTACCTAATTAGCCATGGGTATGTGAAAAAACCTGATTTGGGCACGCATGTTGCTTATGCTTGAGTATAAACTGTAAAATAATGTAACTTTTGATTTCTGTGTGCAATGGGAAGATACTTATTTGATCTATTACACAAGCAAGATTTTATTTTGCAAGAAGTTTTAGGTGTAGTCATGTCTGTCTAGTAAACAGTGAGTCTTCATAAGCACAGACTGTTTAATGCATTCTTCATATGCTCAGAATGATTTTAAAATTGTATTTTCCTCTTTATTTGCATCCTTTTAAGGCTTTTGACTCTCAGCCACTTAGCAGCTAACAGCATTGGTTTAAGACATTTACATCTGCTCCCATTGCCCTTCTGAAGATTACTGACCTGGAAAAACTGGCAGAAGGGAAGATGGTTCCAACCTGGGCTTTACCTGAGGAAAACCTCTTTTCTGAGCACTCACTTTTTCCAGGAATTTAAAATCTGCTGACACGCCTTTCAGTGTTAGCTCACATTTCCTCCTCAGATGGCATGGAAATGTGGACTAGAAGGAGTAGACAAGCAGCAAGGCCACCAGGTTGTTTAAAACATCGCAATTTGGTTCACTGGAAGGACCTTTCTTTGTGCCTCCTGCTCATCTAGGATAGTAACTCCCTCACCTTTTCCATCATCTAGAGGGTTCAGCACTTTGCCTTTGCGTGTTCAACACTCCCATGGAAGCATTTCTGTGTGTGGAGGAGTTTCAGATGTGCATCTTTGAAGTGTTTTCAAAAGATCAACATCATTTTAGTAGTATTAAGTTTATGATCTTACGGTTCAACATTCTCACCTTTCCCCACAATAAATTTCTCCCAGCATAATTTAAAGGCAGGGCAGCAGCAGTATTTTCTGGTGGCATGCTTGATCCTGCTGCTTGAGCACACTCTCACTGCAGTAAGGATCCCTTTTTGCAGTTTGTAATTATGTGCTGAAAATAAACTAAAGCATTATTTTACTCCCTTTATACATCTGAGTTGGACGCTGCATCAAGCTTTGAAGAAAACCCACAGCTCTCCTCATTTGTGACATTGTGAAATAAACTTTTATGTCCCCACATCAGTACCTGGCAGGCTGGTGGTCACTCATGTAACACAAAGACTTCTAGGGGTAATTATATAAACCACAAATATGAAGAATATTGCTACTTTTTTCACTTCATCTGACTTCAAGTTAGGCATTCTGCAGCTTTACAGTGTTTTATTGTATGTCATTCAATGCTCTAAAGAACTGCCTAAAGCCTTTGAACTTTGCACTTATTTTTCAGCGTGGCATTTAGTTTTTGTTGGGAGCATTCAAACTAACGAACTAAAGTATCTTTTTCTTGTTTTGCTTTTTTTTAAAGCTAAAAAAGTCACAACAGAGGCTCCAGATGTTGAGCCTGTGACATCCCTGAGAACTGACAGTGTGAAATCGTCGCCTGCTGGAGCTCCTCTCGAGCCTCCCATCTCTGAGACTCCGCTCACTGAAGTGCCTGCCACCCAATCAGTTTCTTTGGAGGAAACAACCCCAGAGTCTGAAGAAGACACAGAAATGACTACTGATGTGGCTGAGGAGAAAAGGGAGATGGAGGTGCTCATGGAGAACATTCCTTTAACCACCCTTCTACCTCAGACTGTCACCGACAGCGAAATATTCACTTACGACACGCTGGGAAGGACTGAGTACGATGTCTCACCCAGGCTAATAGACACCACAGCCCCAGATTTGGAACTGGATCACACTTACTCTGAAGCAGAGTTGCCTGAGGAACAAGGTAGGTCTGAAAGCATTGAGGACGCTTTCTTGACCTCTGTAATTTTTCAGGATAGCACAGCTGTAGCTAAGAGTTCCACTGGTTTTTGGGAAGATGCTGAAACGGGAGATGCACAAAGGCATGATGCTGATAATCAGACTGAGCAAATAGAAGTGGGTCCTCTGAGGACAGCTACAGATAGCTTCTTACAGACTTCTCAGAGAGAGGCTGCCAGGACAGGGACTTCAGATTCACTGACAAAAGAGAATGTGTCTCACAGTGCCCACCTCACAAATGCACCCACAAAAAATTCAATGGAGGCAAAATCTGACGAGAAACTTACAACTGTTGTAATCCCGA
The DNA here is from genome assembly GCA_013397555.1 of Urocynchramus pylzowi. Taxonomy (NCBI): domain Eukaryota; kingdom Metazoa; phylum Chordata; class Aves; order Passeriformes; family Fringillidae; genus Urocynchramus; species Urocynchramus pylzowi. The sequence continues at coordinate 11,462 of VZRH01001522.1, read as the reverse complement.
TAGCTCTGCTCACCGATGAGTCTGCAGAGAGGGAGGGCAGTGAGAGCATGCACACCACTGAGCCTGGCATAGATTCTGGGGTGGCTACTGGTCATGCTCCAGGATCAGAAGTGCCAGCTGCATCAGAGACACTCCTAGATGAGCAAGCAGTAACCACTGGACAGTTTTCTGCAGCGAAAGAGTCAACGCCCTGGGTTAAATTTAGCTCTGCGACAGCATTTGACAGTGAGGCCTCAGCTCAAGGGAGCAGAGAGGACCTGAGGGACGTGCAGCCCACCATGGCATCTGGAACACCTGTATCCTTTTCTGTGTCAGCTGCTGATCAAACAGAATCTGAGGCCTCCTCAGGAAGCACTGATGCCCTGCCAAGCTTTGGAGAAGGCACCATGTCTCTTATCCCCCCATCTCAGCGGACAGAAGCATCAGCTGTCTTAGAGGAGCAGGAGGAAACAAAACAGCCAGAAATGAGGACAACAGATATGGAGGTCCCTCATTCCACAGCCACAATTCGTCTGTGTGTTGCAGCAGAATCTGGGGGATATTCTGCAAGGGAGAAGATCACACAGACCCCTCCAGGTTCTGGCACATGGCTGCCAACAGATAAAGAGGAGGGGTGTATGACAGAAGAGTCATCTCACACTGGAAGAGTGATTGAGTTTGCTACAGAGGATGGCTTCTCTGGACTGGAGCCCACATCATCTCCAGGGCACATTGTGGAATCCACAGTGCATCCAGGAGCTCCAGTTTCAGCAGCTACAGATGCAACTGAGACAAGCAAGGAGCCAGCAGAGATCACAAGGGATGAAGAAGTGGTATCAGCTGATTTTGGTCAGAGTAGAGATACTACAAGTGTATCCCACACGAGCAGCTCCTTGGATTTGGAAATGATCCCAGTATCCAAAATACCAGTGGAAGAAAGTAGTGCAACCATAGGGTTTTTTAGCTCCTCAAGTGTAACTGTATTGCCAAGTGCTGTGCCCACAGCTGTGGGGGTAACTAAGCATGAAGGAGATGAGACATCAGGGACAAAGGGAGCTATTAAATTTACAGGTGTAACAAAGGTAGATACTGCAGTTCCACAGAAGGAGTATGATGCTTCCCTAGTTCCAGTTACTGTAGAGAGTGAGGTCACTAGAGATATGCCAATTACTGATCAGACTCCTTTTGATGATGTCTTTCATACAGAAGCAACAGAAACAGCTGCAAAACATAGCAAGGTGTTCCCAGAACTCTCCACACTGGACCAAGGTTTGGAACCAAGAACTGCCACACTTTCTGTGACATCTGCCCACACACACAAACCAGAGATGTCACCAGGATCTGAATGGCCTCAAACAGCACTTCAGGAGACACAGGATGAGACAGGCTCAGCTTATGAGGAGTTGTACCCAGCCACAGAGGCACCTGTACCTGCAGTGACGTTCACAGACCACGGAGGAGTTCTGGCACCTGAGGAAACCAGCACCTGGTTGCACCTCACAGTGACTCCAGCAGCTGAAACTGCTCCTGACCAGGATGAGGAGGTCACTGAGGTGATGCCCATAACCAATGGAACCGAAGCAAAGACACAGGACAGCCCAGGAACCCCCACCAGGGAGGAAGATGATGCAGTGAGCTGGGATTCTTTGCCACCCTCCCATACAATGCCAGCAGGGCATTCCACTGTGGAAAGCATTACTGACCTGACTGTGGGAGCTTCTCCAAGCCAGGCTATGGAAGGCTCAGGAATGACTACAGAACCTGAGGAAATCAGGCCAGCTGTATTTGCAGCTACTGCAACAGATAAGGCAACAATTCTCAGCAGCATGACAACACCTTCCCTTGGTGCTGTAGACAAAATTCAGCCTACGTCTGCAACCAAGCCTTTTGTCACTCAGAAGTCTCCACGCATCATTCCTGAGGAAGAAGAGGAGGTAACAAGCCATGACATCATCATAATCGATGAATCTGTTTCTCCCAGCAAAGCCAGTGCTGAGGATGATCTGCCAGGAAAGATGCTGGAGCCAGAAATTGATAAGGAATATTTCACAGCATCAACTGCCACGGCAGTGGCACGACCTACTGCTCCACCCCAATTGAAGGAGGCCACAGAGGCCTTGCAACTTCAGGAGGTGTCTCCTTCTACTTCACACCCTGATAAAGACATAAGATTGTATGTTATTCAAATCACAGGCAATGACACAGGTAAGATTTTGCCTTTTAGACCCGCAGTCCCTCAGAGTGGACAGTTTGGCATGACAAACAGGTGTGCTTTAGAATATACTGGAGATGTTTCTTGGATCGCTGAAGGATGCAAAGTACCACTTTTGTCTAGACAGCAACTTACTGAATATTGGTAGGTCTATTTTTCTGTCCTTTAAAAGCCCCTCAGAAATGTATCTTATATATGCTGTGTGGTAAGAATTATTTCTACATAAGAATGTATATGAAACTGTTTTATTTCTTTTTAAAAGTCATGATGGCTGCAGCCCAGTTTTCTTTTTTAATGTTGCCAAGTCACCGATTTAACTCCAGCTGTCTGTGAAACAAGCATTTTAATTTCACAGCTTCCATTCCATGCATTACTAGTCCTAAACGAAGCACTAGATTATTTTAACATTCCATTGGTCTGTAGCAATTAACAATGCCATGTACAGTGTAGTCAGCTAAAAAATGGTTAAAGCACTCTACTGCCTCCTGTGATTTGGAGGAATGAGGGTTTTTTCATGGTTTTTTTTAATAGCATATCATAGTGTTTTTAAAATCCATCTTAGGGAATATGTGGTGCAAATTGATGCAATACTTAATTCTACCACATTTTTTAGCTGATGGTTCTGTACATGTGTATGTAGCTTCAATTCCATGGGTATCCAGAACAGAAACTTCTAAAGTAGCAATGAACTGTTGGGGTTGATGATGAATATGTCTCCATAATGCAAATGTTGAAGGGTGTTCAGTTTTACATTAAAGAATCCTGTCAGATGACTATTATTTAAGATGCCATGGTAAAACATTATATTTTAAAACAAAAAGTAAAAGAACTGACTAGCAGAACAAAGCACAAAATTTCTGTTAAGTTCAATGTTTTATTGTGTTTAATTGTCTTATGGTTCTATAATAATTATTTTATTTTCTTTAAGGAACACAGTAAAAATTGATTTTTTCTTTTTGTCTCACATAACTACATGCATGACTTTTGAATGGTTGTGTCAGAAACTGTTTTCTCTTTGGTTCTTGGCCATAACCTCCATTCCTCTGAAGAACTCATGCAGCAGAATTCATAATTTATGGGAGTCTTTTGGATGGTTTTGTCAGGTTTGTTCTTGGTAGGGTTCCATTCAAAAATCAAAAACCAGTAGTGTTTTTTTCCTTGAGATGTGCTATATCCTGTTTGGACATGTAATACCTTGATTTGGTATCTTTTTTCACATTGTGCTTATTATCCTACTTTATGTTTACAGAATGCAAATCTGCACAAGTTATAGCAATAGTAGCTTAGCCTTCCATTTCAGAAAATGTTTCTGTGGTATATTATCATTATTTTGTCTTTTTATGTTACCAGTGCATTAAGTGATACAAGTCCAGTAAGTCAGAGCAGAAGGGTAATTTCTGAAGGCAAGATTTAACCCACATACTAAGCCCTTTTGTACCTGTGGAAATTCACTTAATTTGGCTTAATAAAGAGTAGCTGGACTAGGCAATAGTGACCTTGTTTTTCCTATTAGATTTTTGAGTTATGCTGCAGTTTATTTCCTACAGAAGAGTGGGTTGTGCTGGGCAGCTGAGTGTTCCAGGTGATGGAAAGAAGTAGGATGGTTTGAAAGGGTGTGGATGTAGGATTTCTCTGCATAGACATCAAGAAGAGCCTCATTTTACATCTTTTTTTTTTTTTTTTTTTTTTTTTTCAGAATTGTGTGGGTACTGTGATTCATTAAATTAGGATTCGGTTCAAAGTAGATTATCTAAAGGACAGAGTGTGCAGATGTTCTTCCTAGCTGCTCTGATCATCCTTGGATGATTAGGTCTTTAGGACAAACTTTCTCCAGGGTTTGTCTTCTTCATCTTCACAACCTTTCAAGGCTGTGCATGCATTTCCCAGGTTTAGATGTGTATATGTTTCAGGGTGTTTGTAAGCAGACATAAACTTATAAATCCTAAAAAATCTGCCTTTAAGAATTATTTAGTCTGTGAGGAGAGAAAAACAGTTTATTGTTTTGAAATATTATTAAATTCTTCATATGGCACTATCTGTGTTCTCTTTAAACCCAGAGAGCCCCATCATGTGTCTAGTGCAATTTTAAAAAGGAGTTTATTCATTTTTCTGTTTTCAGGCCCTGGCAGTGGGAATCCCTCCACTTAGCTATCCACAGACTTAAGGCACCCTCTGCCTACTGACCCCAAATTCAGTTAGAACTGCCAAAGATTTATTCTCTCTGAGGGTTTGGATTGATTTCTTTTATTGCTACAGAAATGAAAGACAACATCTGAAAAATCCTGTCAGTCCCAATTTCCCCTCATTGTTCCTTAGTCCATAAACTTTTCTTTGTGCTGAAGAAAATGCATATAGGGAGTAATGAAGAGGAATGAATTTGGCAAATATTGCCAACATATGCCTTTCACTAGGATGTAGTTTAACTTCTTATTCTATCACTCCTTGTTTGAGAATTGATCCACTGTCATAAAGAACTTCAAAAACTGTACTCCTGGCTTTTTATTCTTAGCTGATCAGAAACTATAAATACAGTTTACATCATTACATCTCTGATAAAACAAAGTTTTTTCCTCCTTTGGCATGTTTTCAAGGTAACACAGTTTAGCATTTTTAGATAAAGTTAATCTGTGAGGGTTATAAACAAAGGCCTTCACTGATTTTCAAGTCAAGAATCCAAAAGTGCCTCCTAAGAAAGGACAGCATGCTTACCAAAGCCCTTTAAGAAACAGCAGTTTCAAACAGGAATTATAATGAGAGGTTATATATAGATGGCATTGTCTATTTACAAGATTATTCTTTCCCCCTCATTCTTCACCTCCTTGTTATTCAGCTTTTGCCAGAAGCAACAGTTTAACAGTGAGGCAGGGCTCAGCAGAAATTCAGCACCATGTTTTGTTTCCTATCACTCAATTACAATAAAAACCTTGCTATTACACAGCTGAATATTGCTCCCTGCAGCTCCATTTGCCATCCACAGCGTGGGCACAATAATATTTAAGTGCTCCGTGGAGGTGCCATTAGGCTTTGTTAGGCAGGAGCAGTGTTTTACATTCCACATGGAGGAGAAATGCTGTGCTAAATGTGTGAATTCTTGAGATTTTGAGATATTTTTAGCAGTTCCCATCAAGCAGGACAGAGAGCCTGTGGTGGTGGGACCAGCCTGCCTCAGGTGAGCTCACCTGCACAGGTGGAAGGAGAGGGAGGAAGGATTGATTGTGCCTTTCTCCTTCCTCTCAAACCCTCACCAGACTGGCACTAACTTCTCTGAAGAGCTTTGAAGCCTTTGGGCTGGAATGTGCTGTTGATATATGGAATGTGTCATGGATGTATGGGATTTCAGGGGATATTGTTCTTCATTATTACTGTAGGCTGAAGCTGCACTCGAAAGGTGTGGAGATAAATTCAGTTAAATAAAGTGGCAAGGATATTTTTCTGTCTCATGCACACATCCCCCTTAACATGAAGTAGTACAGTAACTGGAAGGTTCTATTAAATATTATAACTTCTAAGACTTTACATTTATTAGACCAGAAGAAGGTTGTCCTAGAGGATTTATTTTCTTATCCTAGAGTTAAATAGCTTTACTCCTAGCTTTTAAAATGCATGGTTGCAATCAATGAAAACTCTCACAAAGGAAGTTTACTTTTAGATTAAAAAAAAAAACCAAAACAAGGCATGGAAACAGAAATAATTTGAAGGCCTGGTGGAAGGTCAAGCTCAATTTGAATTCTGGAGAATGTGTTCTAGGGCTGACAAGAAAAAACACAAAGCTGAACAGATAAAGCTGTTTGTTTGTATAGGAATACAGCAGTTTTCATTGAGAAGATGTACAACAATCCACACACTTCCATGTGGGCAAATGTGAGGCAGGTGCACAAATTAATCTGGGTAATAAGACTTGTTTTTTCTGACAGCCCAAGAGGCAGATCTCAGGAAGGTGTTTCAATTAATGAGGAAAATATCCTTGCACATGAGGAAACATCTCTTTTTATGCTACAAAAAGGATGTGTTTCAGAATGGAAGGGGCCTGGGACCTTCATCCACTGGAGTGGAACCAGGAGCTTTTCCCTCAGAATCATGAGAGAGAAGAAGCCAAATACCCCTGTGTGAGGTGTTACCACATGCACAGCTTCCCATGGCATCAGATGGGACACAGGATTTTGTCTTTCTCTGTGAGGATGCAGAATTTGCCACCTTGTGCCATGTTGTGTCCTCACAGGTCTGATGTTTCCTAGTGGTGAAGACTGCTGCTGGTGCTGGAAGGTCATGAATTAGCAGCTGGGAAAAAAAACCCCCAAAAAACCAAAAAAACAAAAACAACAACAACAACAACAAAAAAAAAAACCAAAAAAAACCCAAAAACCACAAACCAAAAACCAACAACAAACCTGAAGGAACTTTTCAGCTCATAAAGCTTTTATGAGCTGAAAAATGCTTGTGGGGGTGTTGTTTAACAGTGGTTGAGGGGATGCTGGAAACATAACTCCTGTCTGAATCAGGTGTAATTTGCACACCTGCACTTTCTGGAGACGTTTAAAAGTCTTTATTTAGTGAATAGGTTTCAAAGTGTTTGTTGGACCCTGGGACTCACACCGGCACTGTCTGGTTTCTTGTCCCCTCCAGCTTTGAAGAGAAAAAAATTGCAGGAACTTGTGCTTTGTGGATGTGGAATTTTATGGAAAGAGGTTACAAACCTTTGTGTTTCAACATGTAATTCTTTGACATGCATATTTCTATCTTAGCAGTGTGAGAGGGCATGTGAAGTTTGAATGAAATGCAGGATGGTAATGAGTCATAGTCATAAACCTTAACAAAGGAAGCAGAATAGAGTCTTTTCAGGTCCATCTTAGGCCTTGCTTTAAAATCCATTTAATTTTCTTGTCTTCACAGCTCCTTCTGGAGGGCTGTCAAAGATCGTCATGGCTCTGTTTAAGCCTGATTCTAATATCTAGCCTGAATTGCTCCTTGGCCAGTTTTTACCCATGTTTATTCTTGCCAGCATTGTCTTTAGCCTGAATAGGTCTTTTTTCTTCCTGACACTTATCCCTTGATACTTTTATTTCTCTGCTCAGTTGCAGAGAATGACCATGTCCCCTTGCTCAGCCCCTGTTTTTGGTTCCTCCTGAGGGGGGTGTGTGCATGGGAGAGTGGGAATGTGCTGGCGCTCTGCAGGGGGAGAAGATGCTGGCTCTGCCCCAGGGGCTGGAGGTGTTGGGGTGACCAGAGCAGAGAAGGCAAGCCTCACACTGCCTCTTCCAGGCATTGCAGGAGACAGCCTAAAAGTTTGAAGCATCCAGGTTTGCATCTCTCTTCATCTGTACCCACATTGTTCTCCTTTAAGATGTTTTATTTGTGCTCTCTGGAAAATAATCTCTCTGGACACCATTATTTGTGGTATACATACACGTGCTAGGTGCAATTTTTGGTGTGCCTTTTTGCTAATTATTGTGTTAGAGAGACTTCTGCTGAAGGGGAAGAGACTTTGTATTTTGTGTGTTGAAATCACCATTTGTTTTTTCCCCAAATGAAGGGTATATGCGACTGAAAGCCATGGTTTCTTTATAGGACCTATTTCAAACCAAGGTTTACTCTAAGAAAAGCTGCTGTCTTGCAGGTAGACTGACCTGAATTAATTTCTGGTAGAATCTTGAAGCAACAGCAAAAGTGGCCTCACATGGCAGGACCAATTTCCCACATTATTAAATGCAAAATATCCTTTTTTTTTTTTTCTTCCCTAATGGAGGGCTGGGCTTGTCTCCTTATCAATTGTCATGTTCTAAACTTAATTTCCCAGGGAAGCAGGTCTGACTGGAGTAGTTTTCACATCCTGAATGACCAAACTCTCTGTATTATTCATAAAAACTGCTGTAGAGACAGCCACATTCTTGCTGTGCCTGGAGTAACTAAGTGTTAAACACTGAGTAACATGGCCAGATCCTGATATCATCTTCCCCAGTGTAATTACACCACAGTAATTCCAATGAGGTGATTGAGAGCAGAACTGTGGTGGGGATGTGGAGATAGTAGGTATCACAGTGTCTTCATAACACTTTGCAGATTCTGGGTCATTGTATAATTAGGTGGTTATTTTTCTTCAGAACATGTTTGAGTTCAATCCAAACTGGTAGATCTGTTGTTTAACTAAATCAGTTGGGGTTTTTTATATTAGAATAGTTAGGTTTTGGGGGTTTTTGAATTTTTTTAAAAATTTTTTTTAAAAGCTGATGATGTGGAGGGCTTTTTAAAATAGGTTATACACCATCCCATATAAATTGTATTTAAAACAGAATGGCAGTGATGCCTTGTATGAAAGCAAACCTAATAACCAAGTAATTTTAATCAATTCAATCTTTTTTGTGCACTTCTCCTTTTCTCAAAACAAAGGAAAAACAAAACCAAACCAACCCCACCATCCCCATATCCAACAGAGCTGAAACTTGCTACTTAGAAATTTTCACAAGAAGCTAAAATTAAATTAACAAGTGGTCTTTATGTCACTATTGCTGGCTCTTCCTGAAGAAAGACTTATTATAGAACAATAATTTCTTTTTCCACATTCCTTTCTAGACTTCCATAGATACAAGGAACAGTGCCCTCACATTAAATACTGTTCAGAGGATTCTACACATTCCCTGCTGTTTTTGCATTGTATCCAAGGAGACATCTCAGATCTAGACATAGGGATTACACATTTCCAGCTTTCTTATAGCCCTTTGTTTATTCATGAGAGAAATGAAGGAATTTTATTCATAGGTACAATGTAGTTTTTCATACTTCTGTTATGAAGAACAGGAATCCTTTTAGAGGTTTTGTTTACATGTGGAGAAAGCCTTAAGAAGTCCTACTGCAGAAAAGATGAGCTGCCTTTTACATGGTGATGCAATATGACTTTTTTTTTTTTTTTTTTTTTTAGGAAAGTGTTTTTTCTGTATCAAAGTTTTCTGAATGTGTCCAGATTGTACCTTTCTTAGTATGGAATATTCAATGGTCTTTTTTTGCAGGTTTTTGTTGCACATTTTCAGTTTAATGAGTGGATTAATCCTTGCTAATCCAGCCAGTCTTTTAAAATCTTCCTCATTTTTTGAAGTGATGAAGTGATAAATTTGATCAATTATGTACAAAATACCCACTGGTGTCTTTCCGAATATTTTCCTGCCACAAGTGAGGATGTGTGCAGAGTGGCTGGAGCAAATTTTGTGTTGTCTTTGGGAACATGTTGCTGAAGTTATCAATCTTTCTTTATAGAGTATTTTTTTTTTCCAAGCTGCTCAGTTTATTAGGACTTTTCTGAAAAACCTTGTATTACTGCTTTTCTTAACTGAAGAGAATTCAGTATGAAAACTTTCTACTTCCTGAGGCAGAGAAAAGCAGTTGGAATTTCATTCCTGGTCAGGAGTGTCTCCCAGTAGTCCCTGCCTGCCTAGGTATTACCTCTGATATACTTCATTACTTTTTTGATGCCCATCATTACCTCAAAGACTGCACAAGAAACATTAGTTTTTAACTTTAAACCATACTCTTGGATTTTACACGTAGCACCTCATCAAGCAGGAATCCCATAGTTTCAGTGGGAGGTTTTTTGGCATTAGAAAAGGAATTTCCACATATTTGATGCAATTTTTGGGGTTTTTTTTTGCCAAAATAGCAGCAAAGAATGTGCCTATATGTACACAGAGTAGCACTGAGATTTTTGATTGCATTTCATTGTGGGATTTTTTTCAAAACCGTTGTTTTTTTTTTCTTGAAAGTGGTGAGTAAAATGATTCTGGGCTTACTTATATATTCACTACTCTGGCTTGTAGTGAGTTTCCAGTCACATGTCTAGTTAAATATTGAATTGTTAAATTCATGAGTCCTTGGGAAATGCTGTGGACACTTGGTCCAACTGACAGGACCAAGAATTAACCCAAAATGTTCTTCAAACAAGTATTTGTTCACACTTTAAGCAAGTTGTTTGACTTCTTGACATATTTTTTTTTTTTCAGTTTATTCTGATCACATACAGAGCCTGACCTGAACTAATTCTGCTTATCATGTTAGCACAGGATGGAGTTTGTGGCAGTACCTTATAGTCAAAAATATGTCTCCCTCTGCTGATTTTTAGTGGTGCAGTAACATTACCACAGCAAGGCATCTATTTTTAACTGCAGTTAGTTTAAAACCTTTGTTCTCAAGTACTCTCTAACAGAAATTTAGTCTTTTCCAAAAAAACCCCAAGTGTTTCTAAAAACAAATTAATATTTTTCCAGAACAAATGTTCCAGATTTGCCAGGGAAAAACAAAACAAAGCAGAAAAGAAAACTGAGATGAAAAAAGTTACTGAAAGAAAAAATTATGTGATTCTATGGTTAAACAAATACTCATATTCTGTAGGCACTGTTTGAAATTGTGTCTGGTAGAGAGACACATTTGTGTCACTCCAGATACAGCAGAGGGGAACTTACAGACTTATGCTGATTTAACTGACAACATCTGGTTTATCCCTAGGCTGCTTCAGGTGTTTTATAGCTAAAACAATTTTATTAACACCTGCAGAAAAATTTTAAAAATTTTCACCTTTTTTTTTTTTTTCAGAAGTAAGGGATGGTACGGAGAATAATCCATTAAAGTTTTGCAGAATCCTCTCTGTATCTCCTGAGTAATATTTGCAAAGTACAGGACTCAGATCTATATGCAAAAATCCTTTTGCCACATATATCAATATCTATCTATGTTTTCACTCTAATTATGAATTCTAAAACTCATTTGCATTTAAGAAGTTATGAAGATACTGCAGTACTTTGAGCTATCATTGCTACTTCTATAGCAACTCAATCCATGCAGAATGGATTTTTGCACATGCAGAAGGGTCCAGGACAAGACTGATTTGCCCCAAACAAAATTTTAGTCATATTTCAATGGAAAAATAATGAAACTTAAAAGAATTATTTGCCGTGAGAAAAATATTGTGTTGCCACATGACAAATAGCTCAAAATAATGCCCCCAAAAGAGCAGGGACTGCAGCTAAAGAATGTGATTTTGGATGCTTGCTGCACAACCAGTGGGCTTGTGCAGGCATTAAACTAAAAGTGAGCTTATGAGAACCTTGAAAAAATGCTTGAGAAATAGAAGGGGATAAAGTGCCAGAAAAACATCATGATAAGTGGAAAAAACTTCTTCAGAAAGCTGTAAAAAGAGCATTTTGGGGTAGAACAGGTGGTGTAATTATCCTCATAGCTTCAGTTCTTGGAAAAAAGGACATTCTGCATTTATGCTCCTTCCTTCCTTCCT
>VZRH01001521.1:141897-157640 GCA_013397555.1 Urocynchramus pylzowi | reverse complement strand
CGCTGGGCTCCCCGCAGCCCTCCGCCGTGGCCAGCGGCCTTTGGGTGGCCGTCCTCGGGCGCGGCGCCCAGAGGTGCCGGCAAGCCTCGGGAGCCGCTTCAGCGCGGGGAGGCCGGTCCAGGCCGGGAGGCGGCAGCGAGAGGTGCACGGGTTTCTGCCTAGTTCCTCGTTGGGGATTTTCCTCCTCTTTTCCTTCCCGCCCCCACTATTAATGTGGTGTGTCACGTTGGTGAAGTGTAAAGTTGGTGAAATCCGGAACAAAACCAGCCATCGTGGGCCGTGGATGCCCAGCTGTGTGTGGAGCAGGGCCAGCTGTCCTCCCTCCACGGACTGTCCGGGCTCCCGCCGCGGGACTGCTTGGTGACCGTGTGGATTTGACCCGCACGGGTGTGAAAGAGCCCTGCAAGGCTATGTGCTTGAAGGTCCAGGACCCAGAGCCTGGAAGATGGTAAAAAATGCCTTCAGTAGTCTATCTGGCAACCTAAAGATGCAGAATTACCTTTTAAATTGATACTTCTTTTGGAGTAGAGACTGCTGTTTGTACACAAGTAAAAGCATTGCTATAATTTAAATAGTGAACAGTGAAATTTTTGAGGAAAATGTCAGCTCATACAGGGTTTTTTTTTGGGGGGGGGCGAGTTTGTGGGATTGAAAATGCAGGCAGAAACAGAATTAAGAAATAATGTTTCATTTCTTCTGTCCAGACTGCTGTCTCTGGCATTTGCTATTGCTGAAGGCAAAAACAGCACGGATTTTGGAGGGGATTTGGCAGACTGGCTGGTTAGAATGCCAGTCCTGGGCACTGGTCTAACAATGGGTATTTAGGAGAGCTAAAGATCCCTCAAGTAGTGTTTCCCAGCTGGTGAGACTAGACTTGTCCCACAGGTGAAATGCAGGGCTACAGTTGATGTCTGTGCTCCCTCTCTGCTGGCATGGTATCTGTCAGTGGAGGGAAAATTCTCCAGGGGCAGTTCCAGGACCACATCCTTGCTTCCCCTCTGCCCCTCCAGGGCATGTGGGTCTCTCCATTTTTTGACAAGTTTTCTTCCCTGGACTTGTGTTTTCACCTTGAGCATCTCACTTGCTGCTTTCTCTGTCAAAGAAAGAAAGGGACCCAAAAGAGAAAAAGTAGGCAATAGCAGCGCGCAACTTTAATGCCCCCCTTGTTGGCTTTGCTGTCATGCCTGTTGTGAATTCAGTCTCAAGGTCACTCCAGCTCTTTCACACCTCTTTCCCCATAGATCCCAGTAGCATCCCAATGTTTCCCGGAATAATTTCCTATGTTTAATCTTGGAGGTGAAAGTTATACATCAAGGTTTGCCCTAGGAATGTTGCAAAGCATTACCCCAGGAGACAAAAAGGAGAATGCACAAATTGAAAACTGTATTCCTTCTTCTGTCAGGTACTTTTCAGAGGCTCTTTAGGACTGCATAAAGCTTTTGCATATTAAGTTTTCAGTGGGCTTTAATGCATGTAGAGGTGTTTGATTAGTTCTAGATTTGTTGAGAAGGATATTCTTGAGAAATTGAAAGCTTAAGTTATTGAGGCAGCATGTAAACAGGAGGGATTTTCAAGGCAACAGTTAGTGAAAAGCAGAAGACAGAAGGGTAAAATATGGGTAAGAGGGCAGGATCGTCAAGGTACAGGCCATAGACACATGTTTTTGCTAAGACAACTGTAGTCTCCATCTGTCAGGAGGCCTTTTGAGCATTTCTGCTAGAACCTGCTTAGGAGAATGCAATAAAAAAGTGACCAGGTCCTTTTTTTGGTCCTAGTAGCAGCTGGATGATATGAGCCTTTGCATCTTATGTCTGTGTAAGCTTTCTGTGGTAAAGGTCATGCAGCACTGGAGAGGATCCACACTGGAAGCTCCCTTTCCTCTAGGAAAAAAGTTCTGCTAGATCTTACAAAGGAAATTTTAAAGTGTGGAAACTGAGAGGAAAAAACGTGCTCATCAGAGGATTTGTGGGGAAAGCAGAGTTTCCAGAGTATAGGATGTCTTCCACGTCAACTAACAAACTCAATTTTTTTTCTTTACTGGCACATTTTAAGCAGGAAGATTTCCTTCTGTTTTTTATAGGATGTCAAGGCAAATCCATTTGTAAAGTAAGATGCGTAGATTAATGTACAGTGTTAAGTTCACGGTTGGACTCAATGATGTTAAACATCTTTCCAATTTAAATAATCCTATGATTTTATCAGTGCTGAATCTGATCTCCTGGGACAGATAGACATAGGTGGAAGAGACTGTGCAGAGGAGTTTTATTGCAATATACCTTTGGCGTGATGAATGCTAATGGCACGTGCCATTTACTAAGTTCAGAAGAGGGTCCTGTGATTTATGACATATTATCATACCATCCTGCAGCAGTGAGGTTTTCAGGCAGCTGATTTCAGGGAAGGACTTGGAGGAGAATCAATGCATACATCCATTTTACTCCCAAAGATGAAAATTATTTCATACAGTGTAGTTATACTGTTCTACTAGCACACATTGCTAAATGACTCATGTAAAACTCCCAAAGGAATGGGAGTCACAAAAACAACAGGAAAAACTATCCATAGTTATTGTAGACATGAATTAAATGCAAAATAAATACAATGGATCACAAGAAGGACAAGCATCAAAGACTATGAATGGTGATGTTTTCCTGCCATAGCCAGGACGAGGAAACATTACTCTTCAGAAATGTAGCTTTAAGTGTGTTTCAAAAGTCAAAACAGCAGCATGAAAAGCAAGTTCCTTCACTGCTTAAAAGCTTTCTAGCATATAAGGGAAAAGAATGAGCTAAAAATAAGACAGAGAAATTCAGGAAATAAAGAAGCAAAACTTGCTATCTCATTACGAATCAGAGAAGTAAGCCTGACAACTTTCATTTTAAAACTGGAAGGAAGCTGATTAGCAGCATGCTAATCATGCTGGGCATCACAATGTGATTTGGTTTGAATTTATTTCTGTTCTGTGGGAAGGATAGAATGGTTTCTCTCTGGCCAAAACTCTGACATCAGCAATAAATTTTGATATCTCAGCTAATCAGACAAATCTGCCTTAGACATTTCCACTTTATATTCATGTCGTGGTTGGCATCTGAGGCCGTTTTCTACTCTTCAGGATACAAGGCACCTGAGGAGGCAATGGAATCTCTATCATTAAATGTTTTTTAGGAACATAGTCAAATATCTGCCTGGCTGAGACACTGGTTGTCCTGACTCAGCCAAAGAGAGGTGGCCACTGGAGGCCTTCTGTGATTCTGTAAGTGGACATATATACAAATTATCAGAAGGAGGTACGAACCATGAGAAATTATACTTTCTCTTAAATAATTTTTCCCATGAGAATTGAAGTGGCCCAAAATTTGCTCCCCCTGCTCCCATCCAGTATCTGAAAGACAGATGACTGCAGTTGTAATAAAATAGGGCCTTGCTTCTGCAATATGATCTTTTAGCAAGGAGTTTCTCCAGTCTGCTTTAGATCACATTTTTAGAACACAAATGTAGTGGAAAATAAGATTTTTGTATGCTAATCACATCTAGGAAATACTTTGTGTTCATGAATAGTCTTCAAAATATTTTGCTTTAAAAAAACTCCAAATTACTTTCAGTTATCTGAAAGTTGACTTTTTATTTAATTTTTTTCTTTAGTCTCATAATTTTGACTAAATGTATGAAAATATGCATTTTGTCAAGAAACTTCTTAAAATCTGTAAGAATTAAGAAATATAAATATACTATGTTTTTCCATGTATGAAGCACCGCATAATTGATAAAATAATGTTATAAATATAATATCTGCAAATGCAACATCTGTGTTTATCTTTCAACCGTATAAAATTGCATAAACAAAGATTCTGCTTTTTATGAAATCTATGAGTAATTCCTCCTCTGCTCTTTCAGTGCTTGTATGCTAAATGATAGAAAAGTCAGGTTTGACAGCCATGTAAAACTCATGTCTTCTGTGTAGACAAGTGATGCAGAGTGAACAGAAATTTTAGGCGTTTTCTCAGGCACTATATCATTTTTGCGCTGACATCTATACCGACATTTCAGCTCTGCCTGAGGAAGACTGCTAGGAATAATAAGAACTCCATGTGTAACAATGTATCTAAATATCCAGGGTCATTTGTAGCTGTATTTTCTGTTGAGACCGTTTTCCTAAAGATGCTATTTGTAGTTTTCAGTATGGACACTGATCACAGGGAAATTTTAATTCTGCAGAAATAAACTCAGAAAAGGATGATGCTCAACTTAGGTTGAGACCATTTAGTCATTTTGTGTCAGTTTTTACAGAGTAAGTGTTGTGTAGTTTCTTCCAATAACATCAAGGTGGAAAGTGTCACACATTGTTACAATTTTCTGAGACATCCCGGACCCTTAAATCAATTATTCAGAGGAGTCACTCATCACAGTACATCTCAGTATGGATATTTGATAGGTGGTACACTCCCTTCTCTTTCAAAGTGGATAAAATGCAAGACCAAGCGTCAGAAAGCTTGCCAATTTAGATGTGTTTTTGTAGAGCCTGTGAAACCCACTGCAATATGTGCATGAATAATCCAGATTCTGCCAGGCAGGAACATGTGCTGTTGCTCCTACATAAAATGCATCTAAAGTGACATATCCAGCAATTACAGTACTAGGAAGCAAATACAAAATTAGGCTCATCCTGTGAAGCTAGTAGGAGTTCAGGGCCAAAAGAAAAGTGTATTTAGTGTTCTCCTGCTTCCTGGACTAGGAAAGGAGGTGGGTTTTTTGTTTGGTTGGTTGGGGTTTTTGTTTGCTTTTTTGGGGGGTTGTTTGTTTGTTTGTTGCAGCAATAAATAAATGATTTCTTGGTGTTTAAACTGATGGGTCAGAGCTATCATATTTTTAAATTATGAGAGAAATTTGCAATGTGATTAATTAGATGTATCAATGCATTCTACTGCTAACTAAGGGTGTAGCCCCAAAATTTCAAGCTTTTTATTGCAAATATCATTGCACAACATGACAGCTATCATTTGAGAAAGCTCAAAATTATGATGCAGGAGCCATGAGCTGCACCTTAGAAAGTCATGCTTCCTTAAATCTCAGTTAGTGGAGAAGGCTGTGAACATTTGCCTTTCACTTTTTTGTGGGAAAATGCATGGCAGCAAATTGCCTTTATTATTCCTACCTACTCCTCTTCCAAAGGAACAGCAAAGGGAAGATTTTCAGTCCCACCTTTCAGCTATAGGACAGGATGATTCATCGTGGGTCTCCTCAGTGCACATGCATACCAACCAACACATATGCACATATAACTGATCATTATTTGTGCCTGCCATCTGAGTAGGGTGTTTGTGTCATTTTATGGCAACAGCATAGTTGCTGTACTAAAAAAAGATATGTCTTACTGTAAAAATGTCACAAAGCTATTAAATGAATGTCACTGTAAAATAAGCAATTATAAGAACAATTAGTGTTTGGAACCTTTTTCTGTTTACATGATCTAAATTTGAAGCTAGCCATGCTTGGAGCAAATTACAAAGACTGGACTGAACAGCCCCCAGTGGTCCTTTCCAACCTAAATTATTCTGTGAGTCAGAGATTCTATGAAATTTTAATTTCTTTCATTTTGACTTGGAATGTAGTACAGTGAATATATTATATGTAATATGTCTAGAAGAGTATTTATTTGGTATGTACTACTAGGAAGTCTTTTTAATGAGATAAAAATAGGATTTTACAAATGCATGGGAGCTAATATATTTCAATAGAAATGGAATAAATGTTTAAATTGTACTTTCTTTGAAAAAAATAGGGGAAAGAATAAATTTTTTGAAAGGCTCATATCAAGACAATTGCATCGGCATTTACTAAACTGAAAAGCCCAAACAGAGAAGCCCTCAGTTACTAGCAGAAAAAGAAAATGCTATCCTTGATGTTCAGTTGTCATTTTCATACTATCAGCAAGCCTCAGAATAACAGAATTATTTAATGTTTTTTACATGCAGTGAAAGTGGTGAAACCTCCTCCTGTTCTGACTTTATCTGTTAAGCCACAAAGAAAAGTGGGGGGAGCCTTGGGGGAGGGAGAGCAAACCACAGTTTTAAAGCAAGGTTTTGGGTCTAAGAAAAAGGATAGAAATTCAAAGATAAGGATGTTAGTGTCTACTCATTACCCACCAATTTGTACATTGTTGTTGCATGTTTCATATGAGAACAAATACTTGACTTCTCTATGACTTTGAAAACAGAATGCATGTAGGAAAATAAGCATCTCTCAACAACCTTCACAAGACAGGAAAATGAACCTTGAACAGAGCCACGTAGTCTCCAGCAGTATTTGTTACTGGTGTATGGGGTTTGTTTGATTTGTTGACTTTGAACAAGGATAGGTTTAGATGGCAAACAAAAATCAGTGTCTGGCGCAAAGATACCATAATCCTCTGCAAATCATAATGAAAATGAGTTACGTTGTTGCTCTTGCCATCCTTGTTTGAGTGTGCCAGCTGCCTGAAGCAGAAACTATGTTACAAAGGGCAATGCAACTTTCTGCTGAAAAGTACTCCCTCGATGTGATGCAACTGGGGCTTATGGTAGGGTCACCAGCCTCTTAAGAGACACTACTGCTCTCTGGCCTGTTTTCCTAAACATAGCTTTCTGAAGTAAAGCAGTTTTGGGAACTTGTAGTTCATTGTCTGTGTCATATCACAAATCAAATTTCAGAGGGATCTTGTGATACCCTTGAGGATGTAAGAACTAGCTGAACTCAGTACAGAAGTGGATTGAGACAGTATCCACCATAAAATGTGACATGGAAGAAAACCTGACATTTGTGAGTCATTCTAGAAAGTCTTAAAAGAAGCAGAAAATGCTGATGGATTGAGTTTAGGAAAAATGATGCAAAATGTATAGGCTGTGGGAACAGAGGAATATGGTGAGGTAACCGTAGGAAACATCATGGTTAAACACAGGAGAGAAGAATTGCTGCTACAGCAAAACATTTTCTTGGAAAATGATGAGAGGAAGTGCTATTAAAACAGTGTGACATGTTCTGAAACTGTGGCTATTCTTGTATGAGTCTGAATTGAATTACTGACAAGGGTCTGAACTGTGGGAAGATAATCTGTCTTAGATCAAGCCACAGCACCTGAGGACTACAGTCTACATTTTTTCTGGAAGGCCAGGAAGTAGAAAATCGTAGTCCAAGGAGGGCCAGTACCTCTACAGGGTTGTCTTCTCACAGTGCTCACTCAGCACAATTGCCTTAATGGATTCACAACTAAAGTGCCACACAGATAAACTCCAATCTGAGTGAGCCCGTGGTGTGCCTTGCTCAAATTATGTGCCTTAAAATGAAAGAAAATGGAAGAAGCTGGAGAGAACAGGTACAAGGATAAGTGTAGTACATTGATCTCTGAAAAAAAGTTAGAAGCAGTTGTCCTTGGAGAGCATTTCTTCTTTGAGTAGAGAGAGACAGAGGGAGGTCTGAGTGGACACTATGCATAGTGTTTCATATACTGCTCTACAGTGTTAAAACCAGAAAAGATGGGAAAATATGGGGCCTGTTGAATTCACCATCAAATATCTCAGTTTTATTGAAAGCTTCCCCTATGTATTTTTTCTCTGTGTGTGTGCATGTGTTGTTGCTAATGGCTTGCAAGATGTTGCAAAGAATGCTAGAATAGCATTTCTGTGATGGAGTAGGGAGCTGGAAAAAACCTTATTTGAAAGAAAATTCAAGGAGCTTATAGTCTACAAGGAGCTATAGTCTTTTCTGCAAGGTGGGAGTCCTCCTTTATTTCAAGCTGGACAGTATCATGTGTACTGAATTTTTAAAAGAACATCTCAATTCTCTGCTTTCATACAATGCAACCTTAACTTGCTCCCACTGCTTGTAGTAGGAACAGGGTCAGGCTGAATAGATGCCTCATCTATGCATCAGAGTCCCATAAATTAATGTAAAAATTAAATGGGAATGAAGTAATTCCATTCAGCCTGGTGGACTTGTTTTCTGCACAGTTCTAATTTCATTTTTATGGCCACTCCATGGATTCTCAGTGAGCCTTGGCAATAAGGGGAGGCAATTTTTGGGGGTAGGCTGAGATAGACTTCCCTTTCAATAGGAGTATTAATTCTGAAGCCTCAGTATTTCTTAAAGAGTTCTTTATGGAAGAAGAGTTCCTTCTTCCATAAAGATAGCAGGATGTTCAGTTTGTTGCCCTGACTGTCTTTGTCAAAGAACATCTCATTAAATCAGCTTATGCTGGTGATGAAGGCCAGTGTATTTATAGAAAAAGTTTTTCTTTCACAAATTTTGAATGAGATGAAAGATACCTCTATAGTAGCTTTGTTGCAGGGGTGTCTTCGCAGAAATATATGTGATTCATAGCTTTTAATTTTTGTTGGATTATATCCTGTAGTAAGATGTATGAGTGGGATCCAAGCCCCTGCTATGCTTATCTTTGAACAGGCATTGCAAAAAGAGACCCACTCTGGAGAGCTGTATGATGAGAGATAGGTAAAGGGCTTAGGTCAACCAGTGCCTCCCTCTGTGCTCAGTACTGTTGGAGTGCTGCTTCTCTTTGTGGCTTCATTCTTCGTGAAAACCTCTGTTGTCTTGCACACCTTGACCTTGGTTCAGTGTTGCTGTGTGGCAGGGCAGGGAAGCATGGTATCCCTCAGGGTTGTTGCTAGGACTGGACAGTCAGGCTTAGAATCAAGCTGGGGACTTACATAATGAAAAGCCTGAGTCTCAGTGCTTTCCCTGCAGTCAGATTCCAGCCAGTGGCAGTTACTTCTGTTCCATAATGCATCAAGAAGTACACAGATCCAATGGAGAAGTGTAGTGCAATGCTGAGAAACCTGCTAGGATTCTGCAGAGCCTGGTCTTTGGCCAGTGAGTTCACACTTTGCATATTGGCTTTATCCTACAGCAGTAAAGTAAGTCTGCAAATTCCTTCTTCCCATATGTGCTTACAGAACGTAGGCCTTAGTTAGCAGGTCTACAATTCAGCTGTCCTAATGTCTCACCAGCCTTTATTTTTATTATAATCTGAGCAGATATCTTTAAGTTCTGTGCTCACAGTCCATCATGTCCAACTCACCTAGCTACAGCTTATGTGTTAGAGTCTTCTCATCTGCAGAAGAGGTGAACAAGAACCTGGTGGGGTACTGTGATGGATCACTAATTCAGTCCATTAGGACCTTGTTTGATATATAAGAAAGAAAAAAGAACATTCTCTGACTTTAATGTTTCAATACAATTTTTTAATTCATAGATCTAAACTCCTAAGAAGCAGGTGCAGCCCTCTGTCATGCCAGAAAATTGCTAGCTGATTCTTTACTTACATATGTCCACTACCTTGCATGATAAATCTGGATGGAGTACATTCCACTGAACATTCCTTATAATTTCAGGACCTACTTTACCTGTGTGAAAAGTTATTTTACTCCTTAGAAAATTATTGTCATATCTTGTCCCACAAAGGAATCACACCACATAGTCCCATGTCCTTGTGTTGAGTCTCATTAAGGCCTACTTGTAGATTCTCGCCTGAGGTGAACCAGCACATATTTATTGAAGCCATTCGTTTATTTATGTATTTGAGTTTATTGAAAGTAAAACATGCAGACAAATCTGTTAAAAGGATTCCCTTTCTGGAGTGTTATGAATTAAATTGTCAAATATCCTTGGTATAATTATTCATCCAGTCAATAGGCAAGATTTAATTGGATTTTATTATTAAATTACCACACAGGCCTATTAAATAATCACAAATGCAAGTAAACATATTCCTGTATCTACAAGTAAAAGTCCTCTCCACTATAGGAGGTAAGGAAATACCTATAAGCACTAAATACTATAAGTAATAAATAGTATCGTAAACACTTTGATCCTTTTTTATACTACTATGTAGGAAAATGAAGTCTTCAGCAAATCTTTTTTGTATTAAGAGTTATTCCTTTGAAGAATTATTCCCCAGATCTCCCCACTAAGTGCTAACATTGTTCCTGGTAGAATCCGCTTTATATACTTGAGTGCTAAAATTTACAGTGCATTTTCTCATTTGTTTATAAGCCATCATCAAATAAGCAATTAACTAAAATAGTTGCTCTTGTAAATTGAGTGTAACAGTAGTTAATATTTTTTTTTTCTGATTCCAGTGTGCAAGAATGTGAAAATGAATGACAAATTTGTTGTTGATATGGGAAGGAATTTTAATCTTTTATGACAATGTCTTGAGTGTTGATTTGCTTATCTCTGAGAAAGAGAGCTGGAATTCTGTGGGCAGTCTGTGAATATTATTGAGGCAATGTTGAAAGTAAAAATAATTGAACAAGGATCTAGTAACAATTTTCTCTTCCGTATCTAAGATCCTTATCAAGAACTCTCTAAACAAATTGTTAGCCCATATGAAACAGAGTATTATTTCAGATCTAAACCATTCATTTATTAATTGAACATTAATTGCTTCTGTTATGGGACACAAAATTCCATTGTTACAAACAAGCTAAAAGCAATTTGGTTCATTTTTAATAAACATTCTCAAAAAGGTGACTTAATGACAAATATAAGCATCATTGCTTATATTGCTATATTGCTTTCAGAAGAGGTGGTCATCTTGTATTCTGGGGCCATTTCCCTGTGCCCTATTCTTAGGTTCATGCTTCCATTGGAAGTTCACCAATGTGATTGAAAATCAGACCTTGGTGATTGCAGAGGCAAATCAGTGTTCTGCCCTCATCACCAGCACTGTCTGCTGCAATACCTTAAGTATATTTTTATGCAGCCTCCTTTTTAATCAGTGTAGCTGGTAGGCAGAATAAAGAATGAAGCCCTGGTCAGCTCCAGAAGTCTCAGCTCTGTTGGTCAGATGTGTAGTCCAGAAACATTCTTCCACATGTATACTTATAAGAAATCTAAAAATGGTACTGAATCTATTACCTATCTCACTCAGTGAATCACAGCATATAAAGGATAAGGAATTTAAAGCAATACCCCTCAAGGTCTTTTGGTACTACTGTTGATGATATAGTGGTCAATAAAGAAATTGTAAAGAAATCTTCCTAGCGAAACCCAAGAACAGTGATGTGACTTGCCCCTTATACACATGCATGCTCATCCATACTACCTACATAATTTTCACACTGCCATTTTCATGATCTTTTACTGTACAAGCCACCCTTTTGTTCAGACAAGAACTGAAATGACTAAATGTGCTGCTAAGCCCATCAACAGTCTAAGAAAAGTGGCCATTATTTTCTTAGCAGAAACAGCGACTTAATACCTATTTCTCAGCATCTTTCTTTGGTGTGCTCCAGCTGCTGTCTCTCTGTTCTTCTCTTTCACCTCACTGATTACTACATTTTCAAAGCACTCATTTTACCTTACAATTCCTGCCCCAATAAGAGGATACCTTTCTTTGTGCTTACATAGGACCTAGGATTGTGAAACTTCTGTCCACTCAAACCTTCTTAATGATGTTGTAGTATGAATAAGTGGGAAGAGCTATCTTAGCTAGCCACTGCATTAACTCCAGTAGCTGAGGCAGATTTCCATTCTTTTCATATCTTTGCATCCCTCCTATAGTGACAAAACTAGAGTTTGTAGATCCCCAGATGCAGTGACTCATGAAAAGTAATTTCTTGGTCCTTCTCATTACAGCTGTCTTCTTTTGTTTGAGGTGCGGCAAGAGCAGGAATAGAGAGGAGTGTGATGGACCCACTGATGGCCAAGGCCAAACCAGCCAGTGGAAGCTGGAATGCCTCTGTGATATCATACTTAAGAAGCAAAAGAGAAGTTACAGTGCAGATGTAATTGGGCTCAGAGAAGAGCAGTTAGAATAGGTAAGAGGAGCAGCCCTGCAGACACCAAGGTTGGTGAAGGAGAGACAGAAGGTGCTCCAGGCACCAGAGCTGAGGTTCCCCTGCAGCCTGTGGTGAGACCATGGTGAGGCAGCTGTGGCCCTGCAGTCCACAGAGGTCCCTGAAGATGCAGAGATCCACCTGCAGCCCCTAGAGGCGACCTACACTGGAGCAGATGAATGCTCAAAAGGGGGCTGTGACCCTGTGGGAAGCCTGTGCTGTAACAGGCTCCTGTCAGGACCTGTGGATAGAGGAGCCCATGCAGCAGCAGGTTTGCTGGTAGGAGTTGTGGCCCTGTTGGCTATGAACACTGGAGGAGGCAGTTCTTGAAGGACTACACCTTCATGAAGACCTGCAGCCCCTGGCAATGACTCACACTGGAGAGGTTTGTGGAGAACTGTCCTCTGTGGAGGGAACCCCATTCAGGAGCAGGGGAAGGACTCCTCTCCCTGAGAAGCATCAGAAACCATCTGTGATGAACTGATCATAACCCCCATTCTCCATCTCCCCACACCACTGGAGGGGAGGAGGTAGATCCCAGGAAACAGAAAGAGGTGGGGGAAAGGTTTTTTTAAGATTTATTTTACTTCTCATTATTCTGCTGTGAATTTGATTGGTAACAAATTCAGTTAATTTCCCCAAATCAAGCCTGTTTTGCCTATGACAGTAATCTGTTTGTGATCTCTCTCAGTTTTTACCCCATGAGCCTTTTGTTATATTTTCTCTCCCCTTTCCAGTTGTGGAGAGGAGTGATAGAGTCATCCAGCCAGGGTCAATCTGTCCCACATGATCTTGTCAGCTCTCTATGGCTGACTTAGTTTTCTCTTTGGAAAAAAAATATGACTGGAAATTAAAACCATTTTAATAAGAAAATTATCAAATTTTAACATTTGTGGTGGTGTAGATTTTTATTCTTCCCTTTCTTGTTTTTGAAGGACCATTCTTCCTTTCATCTTGCAGTTTAACATGACTACTTCTATATTTGTTTGTCTTTAAATTTAGTGTTTCCCTTTACTGATTTCATAGTATTTCCCTTTTTTTTTTTCTACTGAAATGTAGAAAAATGTTTTGTACTTCTTCAAACAATGCACTTTCAATTATGTTAGATTGTAGTGAAAGTGGGAATGGAAATGCCCCATTATAATTCTAGTTGATGCTCTTCATACCAAAATTGTTACATATAGATATTCTTAAGCACCTTGAGTAATAACATTGTAAATGGTTCTCCCACTCTTCTATGAAAGGTAGCATTTACATTCCTGTAGACTTCCTTAGTAAATACTTTTCTTGATATGTCACAATAATTTAGATACACTTCTGACAAGTCACCTACCTTTGTGCTTACAATAGGCAACTTCCTCTCTTTTTGTTTTAAGGAGTCTTATTCCAATAAGGGCAAAAAAGCCCTGAACAGTCTAGTTGTTCTTTCTTGTTCCATGCACCAGAAAATGGCATCAGAGCATGTAGGATATACACTCTTTTTATGCTTGTAAACTAACATACAAGTAAGTATATGAGCATTGCTACTGCCCTGTTGATTTTACACTGCAGAGGAGATGCTATTATTGGCTTCAGACTCAAATGTCATCTGGGTTTGGAGTCTTCCAGATTATGATTTCATCTCTGTAAATTCTAGTTTTCATAAGTCTGTTTATATGCACTGTAAACTGAAATGTTCAGTCTGAAATAGTTTCAGACATAAAATGCTAATCAAAACATTTTATGGTTGAGTTATGCCTGCTTCTCTACTCTTTTAAAAATTCTGCTAGTGAAATCACATCATTGTATTTTAGATTAGATGCCTAACATTTCCTTGTTTGTATACTTCCTTTATCCAGACAAGCCACCATATTCAGTTGAGCAGGGCTTAGGACTCAGAAAGAGATGTTATTTTTGGAAAAAAAACCAAATAAAATAATGCCATTTTTATTCTTTCCAATACAAACTTATCACTGGGGATTTTGTTAGTTTAAATCAGTTGTCTCCTTGAATTTTGCTAGCTACCTTTAAAGATCATGCAATTCCTTCAAATTCCAGGATAAATGCCATTATAAGATGGTACAGAATGGGGATTGGTGAGCTTTTGTATGTCTCAGTGAGCAAAATAGGTGACAGGAAGCAGTTCTGCCTGCTTAGACATTCATCCAAGTCCCGCTATAAGGACTGGAAGGACATCCATTGACTTCACTGGGAACTGGATGAGTCTCTAAGCGTCAATAAAATCAAAGAATTCTCACAGTGAATCGGCCTATCTGGCACGCATTAAAATAAACGATTGTAAATTTTGAAAATGACTCTTCTTGCAGCATAGGCCAATTGGTCAGCTGCAAATTTGGCACAGCTGTGCAGCATGTGTCCTGGGCAGTCCACAGGAACATGATGTTCTTTTTCACTCCTGAGAGCTTTGGAGAATGAAAGAAAGGACTCAACCCATTGCTGAAGACTAAATGCTGAAATAATGGAGCTAAATAAAGAAATCAACAAAAGGCTTACAAAGGTAACATTTATTTTGGAAGAAAATAAATTAACAAAACCCCCAAAAGATGAAACATTTTAAAGGCAAGTATACTGCTTAATTGGGTGTTCTGGAAAGAAAAGAACAAAATTCAGAAAATTCTCTGGCAAAAGCTGATGGAATTTGACCTTTATATCAATGCACTGTAGAAATAAGGCAGAATTCCTGAAAAAAAAATACTAAGCATGTAATTTTCACCCTTTAACCATCTGTGAGGGGAGTGAAACTCATCCAAAGAGAGGAGAAGCTACTGAGCCCTAGGCATCCATACTGCTGTGAAGAAATGCTGCTGCTCTGTCTTCAAATAGAAGGATGATTTTGCTGCACAGACTCCTAGAGGATGCCTTTAAAGCCTTGTGCAGTGGGTATGAACTCTAGAAAGAACAGGTAGATAGATTTTCAGCTGCATATAAAGACAAAAGAGCAAAAAATTACAGTTGAATATTGTTTTTCATGTAATGTGCGAATAACACACAGCACATGCACAATTAGGCTTGAAAGCAGCCACTGAAAAACTGGTTTTGATTGCCCTGATTTCCCACAAAGGAAGCTTCTCATGCTTAGAAAGCTGGATGAATGTCATTAATGGAAAAGGAGCTTTACCACAATAAAAGAAATGCGAGGTTCAGTATCTGTACCATGCTGTTAAACACTCATCTCAAGGGACCTTAAGTCTAGCTAGCATTTCACAATTACATAGCAAAAGATACTTTGGACTTCCTTATTTCATGTCTTTGGGGGTAGTCTGCACTGGTAAAACAAGATATCACAGAATATATGATTATAGTAGTATATAATCATATACTACTATAGATTAGTAACTAAATATCCCTGTGACCTAAAGATAACTACTTCTCTCCAAGATAAGTGAATTCCTGCTCTTTGCAGTTGTTAAAAGGTATTAAAAAGTCACTGTTAAAAANGACTTCCTTATTTCATGTCTTTGGGGGTAGTCTGCACTGGTAAAACAAGATATCACAGAATATATGATTATAGTAGTATATAATCATATACTACTATAGATTAGTAACTAAATATCCCTGTGACCTAAAGATAACTACTTCTCTCCAAGATAAGTGAATTCCTGCTCTTTGCAGTTGTTAAAAGGTATTAAAAAGTCACTGTTAAAAAAAAAAAAAAAAAGCAATTTTAAATTAGCATTTTAATTCTGGGGGCTTTAGAACCCCAAAGTTTCATCTGTGTTTTGTTTTGCTTTTTACTTCCAGCTGTTGCATGTGATCTGGAGTTCTCATCCCTCTCTGCTTCCCTGCTGGCTCTGAATGATTTGTGACTGCATTCCACAAAGACCCAGTGTGACAGAGCAGAAGAATGCATTAAAAGACTTTTTTTAGAAGTAATCTTAAAACTCTCTTTTTTGCTAATACAACCTTTTTTTTTTT
>VZRH01001521.1:108059-141743 GCA_013397555.1 Urocynchramus pylzowi | reverse complement strand
TTTTTTTTATAACCTCTTTTTTTTTTTTTTTTTTTTTTTTTTTTTTTTTTTTTTTTTCAGTGAAAAAATCTGACCACTAGTAGTTTAATTTGACTCATTGATGCTTATGGTCCATGTCCACCCCTGTTTCTATGGAAATGGATACCAGCCTGAAGAGCGGGGGAATGATTTTAAACATATTCTTCATAGAAGTTGTTACCTATTGGATTTCCTTTATTGCTAAAATTTGACTTAGAATGGTTTCTGGTAGCAAAACAAAAGCACTGCTAAATAGTTTCTAGTACAGCTAGTTGAGGACCAAATTTACCAAAATACATTTTTCAAGTATATACAGAAGAAAATCTCACGTTCACTGGCTTCTTGATCCTGATTTGTTATTGTCTTGCATCAAATGCAATAATTCACTAGATCAGAAAGAGTTTATCAAATGCTGTGAAAGCAGGATGAGTGAATAAAGCATTACCAAAATGGTACAAGATTGTTTCATTGTTCTTTGTAAACAACCAGGCAAAGTGAGAAGGAAAGAAGGGTGAAAAACTGGCAAATTTCAAATACGTGCTCTTAAAGGGAGCATGGACATTGTTCTCACAAGGGAATATTGGCTCTCTGTAGAGGTTTTGCAAGTAAGGTCTAATGCAGCATTTCTCTCTGAAAGCTATCACTCTGCAGGAGCATTTCCTTAGGCTGAATAGGTTGGTGTTGTGTTGAAGTTCTTTTCTGATTCATGGGTAAATTCTGGTTGGTTCAATAGACAGTAGTACTTACACCTGAGAGCAAATTTTTTTCTAAAGATATAGGGAAAACTTAAAAGCCTTTTCTTTTTCCCATCAAAAGATTGAAAGACTTCATTGAAAATATCCTATTTGTGTCTCCAAACTGTATATGCATGTGCATACATGATCTTGGTCTCATATAAAACAGTGAGGAAGGATAAAATGGAATGAGTATTTACTCAGAGTAAATATATACAGTTACTATAATAATACAAGTCACTTCCACTTTTTAATTAACTTGTCTAGGTCAATGTGTGAAGGCAGAACACATGTATGCTATTTCAGCAGATTGTGGAATATTGCCACATGCTTGTTTTCATGACTCTTATGGATTCTCCCATTGGCTATCACCTGGTTTTGGGTTATTTGAGTCAGATGTAATCTAGCATGCAGCATGTGTATTTTAATGTCTGTAACTGGACATACTGTAGTGTCTCAATAGCGTAGCCTCTGATAGATTTAACATACTAAGCAGTTTGTATAGTGCATGACCCATGGATTCCATATGTGCTTCTCATCATCTGAGGTCTTGCCCTTCATGCCTCCCTCATTGTGTACTTTGTCCATCCACTCCATTGATCAAGTGGTGATGGGTTTCATTGAAAACAGTGCTGACCAGTTTGCTCCTGGTTTGAGCAGCTGGCTTAATATTGATCTTAAGACAAAGAAATCTTTTTGACAATTTGTCCCAAAAACTTTCTCTGAATAGGACTTTTGTCCTGGGACAGTTCCCACCTAGAACAATGATGTACCATTGTCGTGGTTTGACATGAAAGTGAATTTTTGGGGAGTTGTGGTCAAACCAATCAGTGGCCGGATTTGAGTATTGGCACCTGGTGTGGCCACTGAAGACCTGGATACGCCTCTGAAAACGCACGGGGTTAAAAGAGAGCACTCCCAGGTGAACTTCCTCTTTGGTTCCAGCTGGGGAAGAGAGCTGGCCTTTCCCCCCAGCTCCCAGCTGGGGGGGTGGAAGCCACACGGGCTATGATGAGATAGGCCAATGCCAGAGCTCCTGCAGGATGGAAGGGTGGAGGGACCCTGAGGGACCCTGAGGTGCTTTGGGCAGCCCCCCCATCCTGCACCCGAGAGAGAGATAGAGGAGAGAGAGTCTGTGCCAGCTTGAAATTTGATACTGTGTGCTGGCACCACAGCTGAGGAGAAGTGGGGGGGCAAGAAGGTGTCCAGCCGCCAGCCAGCGGGGGAGTCCCAAGCAGGCAGCAGCCGAGATTTTAACCCTTTTTGTTCCTGGACAATGGAAACTTCGAAAACACTGATCCTCCTTGGTTTGATTGAGAAGAGAGATAGAAGGAAATGGGCAAATGAAGAGAAAATTCGAGTAAGTGGGAAAATGTCAGCAGAGGATGGGAAGAGTCCTAGATGGAGGAGATGATAGAGTGGCCTTTGGCTGGACTTCTTCTTGCATAGCCATTGGACTGAACCAATTTCTTCCTGTAACTCAGAGACTGCATCTAGCGGGGACAATGGCTGGGAGCCAGGAGTGACAGTGATGTTTTGTGAAGGAGTGGAGGGAACAGAGACTGATGAGGAGGGTGCGGTGGAGCCCTCTGCCTTCAGAGGATGAAGGAAATCTGTTCTCGAGACCCCCAGGCCCCAGGGGAGTGAATATGGGAGGACTGGTATCCCAAAAGTGAGAGACTGTCACTCTTTTTTGGAACTGGGCAAAGCATCCTTTACAAGGAACCCGAGAAGCAGTTTGGATCCATGAACGGTGGTGAGAGCACTGGACATGGAAGGAAGATGTCACCATGTCACCACGGCAGATTTTCTCTGGGCGGCTGCCACGTGTGACATGGAAACACAGGAGGTTTCAACTGTGTGTCCTGGGGAAGCCTATGGTACACGAGGGAGACTCCTCTCTCCCTTGATGAACTGGGAGTTCATTGTGTGTGAGGGGTGGTAATGGACTGAGAATTGAGTGCTTGAGGGGTGGTGAATGGATTGTGAATTTAAAGTCTTGTCTCATTGTGTGGTGCTGGAATTGGGTGGGGGGAGGAGGAGGGTTTTGGAGGGTTTCCATTCTGGAATTTGTGTGTGTTCTTTCTAGTATATTGTAGATTAATAAAGTTTATTCCCTTTATTCCTAAACTGGAGCCTGCTTTGCTCTGTTTTGGGTCACATCTCACAGCAGCCATTCTGAAAAATACACTTTCATGGGGGCACTGGCACAGTGCCAGGGTCAACCCATGACAAATTCACTGGATGGACGAGAGAGAAATTTTTTCCTCATTGAATTTTTTATGCTTTCTGAAGTGAAATAAGAAAAAGAAACGTGGTGGGGCCTTTTTTCCACCAAATGCTATGGAGGTCATAGGTCCTGTCACAAGCTACAGACCCTCATTTCCCTCACTGAACTGCTAGGATGTATTACAAGAATCCCTCATCATAGTCCTGTGGAGAAAGCGGAAGTCATGGGACATGAACATTAGCATATATCAGATCAATCAAATTTGGCAATGTTGACATTAGAAAGATTCAGCTGAAAACCAACATTGTGTTTAAAAAATAGTTGAAAAAACAATTTTCTGTTGAAGTGAAGTTTGCACAAAAACCCACTCTCAACCAGTAATATCTGAAAGGCCAATACTCTGCTGATGGCAAAGTATTTGGTTGTTACTTTTGTACAGATGGCTGCATAACATTCACAGAAGGAAGGATTCTAGAAGCCAGTTTTTCAAATGTCATCTTCTACATATGTAAGTGCAAATGGGTCCCTGCATATCACTTGTGCATGCAAATGATAGACCTAGCATTTGCACATCAAGCACAGATCATCTTTGGGCATTATACTACAGATGGACAGATACAGTGTGAATCACATTTATTTAAAGAAATGCAAGCTAAATCCCTTTAGGAAGGCAGTCCCTTGGTTTGTCTACTTCCGGCAACATACAGTTGCTGAAGTAAGCAGTTACTCCTACACAATTTTGTGAAGAGAATTTTTTCATCCTCTGAATATGCTCTTATTAATCCTATGCTTTTATTAATCCTATTTTCAAAAGGTCTGATACCATTTTGTGAGGCTGTGCACTGCAGAAAAGAAGAGAGTTTTTAAAATTAATATTGGCTTGGGCTGTCAAAAATTGCACACTTACCTCTGCACAAAAATTGACAAAAAGAAAATATGCTGGGTTAATATTAGGAGACTGGATTAAAAAAAAAAAAATTGTGATATTCTTGTCTTTAATCTGTCGTGTCATTAATGATGCATCTTTGGTTGAGGAGCAAGGGCACATTATTTATGCTTCTGATTAAATTTAGCCATGTGAAAGGGTTTTTTTCCCCAGTTTATTTATTTGTGAGAATAGATTTTTTATAAGAATAGCTGAGACTAAGAAATTTTGGTCTCATCAAACCTAAGCTGATTTTGTTGGCCTCTATACCAATTATTTAGTCATAGATTGGAAATAAACACCTTCATTGGGACTCACAGTAATTTGGAATGGTGTTAAATTACTAATAGTATGCTATGTATAGATGTGCTAATACAAACGTTATAGCTGGACATGCATCAGATGTCATCACATTGAAAGTTTTATTGCAGCTTCACTGAATGCTAGAGAAGTAGTGAGGTTTTACTTTTACTGAGAGTAGGAGTAGTTCTCCAAACAGTACCATTTTAAATGTGCAATACATTTAACATGCAATGAATTACCTTTTGTCTGAAGGATTTAAATAGTATTTATATTTCAAAGAAAAAAATCACAAAACTTTTCCTTGTGTAAACACAATTCTTTCTGTTTCATCTTTCTGAAGGAAAGGGAGGTCGAACATATAATTTTAAGCTTCTGTAGATATTTATTGTTAGCTTTGTTTCAGTATTCTTGATATTTTTTAAGGAACTCATTTAAGTGTGCCTTATTAGCTCACAAATCAGCTATTTGATGTCAATAGTGTTAACACAGGTGAAATAAAGTTCATGGAAAGTATTGTATTTCTAAAAAACAGACAGCTTAGCACATTCTCTGTTGGTCTGGTCGTATGACAAGGGGGCCTTATCATGACATGCTTGATTTTATTACTAGAGGTAAACCTTTTTGTATGTGGTGAGCTATTTGACTGTTACAGTACTGCATTTTGGATACTGAGCCATAAACATGTTTGTAGGTTTTCAGATGCATAAAAAAATCAAGGACTTATATAATCGTCCATGAAGAAAGAAGAAGACGAAGAAGAAGAAGAAGAAGAAGAAGAAGAAGAAAAAGAAGAAGAAGAAGAAGAAGAAGGAGAAGAAGAAGAAGAAGGAGAAGAAGAAGAAGAATCTAGTGCAATTTTTGTTTGGAGTCTGTAGGGAGCACAGCTTAGATGAGTGTTAGCTTTCTGACTGAAGGCAACACAGTTTTTAACTGATTTTAGATCTTTGCATGTGCGTAGATAACTTAAGAGGGCTTCAAAAGGCTTCCAGAAGTAAACACTGCAGAAAATCTACATCTTCTCAGTCCAGGGAGAAGGGCCAGAAGACCCAAAATAGTGGACAGTGGATGAAATTTTCCTAGAAGTAGTAACTCACCACCAACAAAGCAAGATGTCAAGCTGGGTGTAGCAATAGCTACATAAAATTAATATTTCCTTCCTCTTCTCTCCATAAATAGATTCAAAAAAAGGACCCTGTGACTTCCTCCCCTTTGAACTTAAAATGTTTTTTCTGTCTGTGAATTTCTGTAGCCATCTGTAGGGTGGTTATGACATAAACTCTGCTAAGGAAAATGCAAAGAAATTGAGAAACTGAGTCACATCTTCAGTAATTAATAATTTTGAATGGGAAGGAAATAGACCAGAGAAGCATGATAGGAATTAGTGTTAGGACATAGGATTAATTTTTTACTATATAGTTATCTCCAAAGACAGGTACTTATAGTGGAGTTCATTATCTAATTCAGTTCTTAGACAGAATCTGAGAAAGAGCATTTTCTTTCTGCTATTCTCCTTTAAGTACCACCATGCATTTTATTGAACATGAAAGACAAACATCTGTTATAAACAATGAAATCATGTTTCTCCTACTCTGAAGCAAAATGCTGGACCACATAGTCTATTGAGAATCCTTTCCTATTTCTTTTTCGTTGATTATATTGTTGAAGGCAACTTCCCTGTGTTCCTACAGCTTTCTTTGATGAAAAAGCAAAAATACAATTAATTAAAGTACTATCTAATTTTCTGTCAGAATATCATTAATCAGAAAGTAAAATGCAGGAAAGAAAATGGTCTCTGTCTCTTCCTGGATCAATGTCACTCTATTGCCAACAAGTTAATTCGTTGATGTGGAGATGCACTTCTTTCCTCAGTGCAAATCCTAGTTCAGTATTTGTATTGCCTTGCCAATAATAGAGGTCTGATGAATTGATATTTGATATGTTTGCAGCTAAGTAAATTCAGACCAGTCTTTACTAATTACATGGAACTGTGCAACAGATCTGAATTCTGTGCTGGGCGTAACATTTCCAAGATAGGTGACTCATTTTACTTTATTTAGTGTACCTTTTACTTATGAATTCTAGGCATCTTCCTGTCAAGTATCTACAAAAGATGGAACTGTATTCAAGAACTGACAGCTATTCAAAATGGACAACAAACTAACGTGAATTCACTTTGAAGTCACCAAATGCCAAGAGAAGATATCATAAATCCTGCCAAATTGATCTCAAAAAGCAAAGTCTGCTCCTCTTCTTTCCTGTGCTGTTGCTCCATATAGTGGTTATTGGGCCACTGAACTGTGTTGCATTTCAATAGCCTTTCCACGTACTGAGTGCCAGGATTCTTACACAGAGTTCTTAAAATGACAGGCATCCTTGATCAAAACTTAACCATCCAGATTTCTTGAACTCAAGTTCTTTGACTCACAGGTTGCTGCAGTTGAGATGGACATGACATGACACGCCATGGTTCATGCAGCAACAGTGATTTTTTATTGATTATAGCTTTCTTTTATATGGTTTTCAAATAATCTCACAGTCGATCCCAACTGACTAAATTTTGGTTCAGCTCACTGGCCAATAGCTGCCTATATCCATCCTGGTCAGGGATTGCTGGCGTTGTTTGAATTTGAATCTCCCAGCTTCTCAGTGCCTTCCTCCCAGGGATGTTTACTTCTTTTCCTTAACAGCATAGACTGGTTGAGCTATAGTTAGGGCTACCTATGACTGTGAGGCCTCCAGGCCAGCTTTTGGCAGTCACAGTTCTCCCTTTTTGTTTATAAATACAAAGTCAGTGTCTGTCACCCTCTGCAGGGGCCTTGCAAACAGGATGACAAACATGGCACAATATGTGAAAAAATTATGATGGCACAAATGATAAGCCTAGTTTGAAGGAGGCTCTTCACCCAACTTGACAAGCCTAGCCTTACCAGCCATTGGTCTATCCCACATACCTTCAAAAGATTTTACAAGCATGTCCAGGAGCTATCAAAAATGAGCACAGTTTTACAGGGTGGTACACTGCACACTGTTCACATCTACGGCTGAACTGCTCAAACTAAAGGAAGTTACAAACAAGTCAACTCAAAAAACTGTCAAAGGTAACATTCAAAAACTCTAAGAGGTAACATTTCACTGTCTTGTCTCAATTTGGTCTTACAGGTCATGTCCAGGTGTATAATTGAAATTTACATGCCCTTTTACTAGTAATGTCCTTAAATTGTTTGACTCTTCAGGTTTAAGTGAAGTAAAGGGTGAATTGTCTTCCAATTGTTGACAACATCCAATAACTGTCGGTTTGTTAGGTCACGCTGAACGTGATTGAGAATTTTAAGAACATCCAAGGCTTTTGTGACAGGTGTATACAATCCCCGCACTCCCCCTTCTTTGTTTTAACAATAGTATACTTATCATTCAATGGCAGCGGTGCAAATAATGAACCTTTTGCCTTTTCAAAAATTGAAATCTGAATGTTGATGTTGTTGAAAGGGCTTTTTTGTTTTATTACAGCATTACTTCATTTCCTGTTGGTCCATGGATATAATAGTGATAGATAGGTGCCAGCTGCCTTATCAAAAGATGAGAGCAGTTTTTCCAGTACTGCATGTGATCTGGTTGTGGAGCTGTCCAGGCAGGGCTAGCTAACCTATCATGTCAGGTATTTGAATCCTAGTCCTGGGCACTGAGTATACACAGTGGCACAACCTTGGTCAAAAGTGTTTCAAATATGAGAAAAAATGGTGTCTAATTCAAGTACTGCGAAATAGATGGCAGTATCTGAAGGAGGAGGCAGGGCTCATTTTGTCATCTAGCCTTGCCTATTATACTGTTTACTTGCCTATTATACTGTGTAGATTCCTACACACTTTGGAGTCCTAATTATTTAGTCAGACCATAGACCATATCCTTTAAATAAGTAGCAATATCCATTTAACAAGTTCCTTCACAACTTAACAGTCAAGTGCCATTACCTATTTAACAAGTAAGTTAATTGAGATGTTGCACACAGTGCAATCCCCCTGTAAATTCAATTAATCCCTCACAACTCAGACTTGCTGCTCTTCAAATACTTGCGCAGAGATTTAGAAGAGGTAACATATTTAGTGAGGAGATGAAAGGGAGGGAGAGATGACTAGTCTTTTGCTTTGGCTAGTGTTTATAAATTGGTCATCATACTTGACAATTTTGTACATTGTCAAAATGTAGTGTATCATCGGGATAAACTGTCAGGCTGAGCACCTGAGTATGTCCTTCAGGCACATTCAGTTTGCACCCATGTCAGTTGTACTTAATTACAGTGGTTTTGTGTGGATGGATATATGTACAAAGCCTTGATATAGAAAATATAATTTCAGACTTTGTTAATTATTACTATTAGATTAGGAGTGCTTTGGTTGATCTGATTTTATGGAGTTGTGGTATCTCTTATTTTTAAGGCAGTCTGAAAGATATAAATTCTCTACCCCACACATAACGTCTTCAAACAAAGCAAAATGCCTTGAAGAAAATTCTAAGTTTTTTGAGAGTTATAGCCCATGCATTGTTTATGTATAGTAATTATTTATTGAGTTAGCACTACCAAAAGGCAGATTTGGATACCAGAAAAATGCATTAGATAATTGCTAGTCCATTTGCTCTCCTGGTATTTTGTGGTATTTTATACTGTCTCACCTGGGATTCTTTGGGTACAAAAATATTTTAAACTGTGGTCTGTAATAAATTTTCAGGAAATGCTTTTCAAGTTCCCACAGAAAGAAGCTCTGTTGGAAATGTTGAAATGGCCAGGTTATAATTTTGAGATGGTCATTGGAGAATACTGAATTCTAGTTAATTGAAACTGTAAGTATTATATATACATATAAATTCAGCCATAATACATAGAGATATGTGTGACTGTTGAGACTTAAGCATGCCACCAAGAGGTTATTAAATACAGCACACATTCCAAGGACAGCAGGTCCAGTGGAAGAGTTCACATATTTTCAGTCCATTCCAGTATGAATAACGCCAGTGCTTGTATCAGTGTCACAAATTGCCAAGTCAGGCTAAAAAGAAACATTGCTATGAATACAGCCATGAGTGTGAGCCTTTCTTGAGCAGGCTGTAAATGAGTTCTGAGTAGGAATGTGATGGCTGCTACCTGAATGGCAAAGAATGGCAGTGCCCAGTTCTCTCAAAGGGATGGTGAATTCTACTGCTTATATTATCTACTCTGGCTCTGAAAAGAGACCACTATGAAGGTTCTGCAAGTTATCCATTGTTTCTGCATCTCAAATGATGTACTTCAGCTTCACTAACTGTTCATAATATACCAGCAAGCTGCCAATCCTGAAAGCCATCTTCTACTAAGAAGCCAGCTTGTCACATACAGAGCAATGACCTGAACTGCTTGAAGTCCAGGCAAAGGGTAGATATAACAATAAACAGGGACTAGGTATGCTGAATTGGAAGAACCCTAAACAGAATGCTGAGAAACACCTCCTGGTAAACATTCATTCTTTCAAGTACGTTCCTTGTCCTCAGATTCAGTTTTATTGTCATATACTAAACCATGTACACCTTGCTGTATGGAAGCAGCCTGAATCATCTGTTTGTAGTAGGAATAATAAAGTCCACACTTGGTTCTGAATGAAATTTCTCTTGATATTGGAAAACCACAGGTCATTTTCATGCAGTGTAGCCACATAAGAGAAGTAAGAAGTCCAAGAGGAACGGCAACAATTCCACAGTTATTAAGAGTATGTTCCACAACTTGATGTAGGAGGTTGAAACTGTGAAGACCAGAATAGTGTAGTTGCAATATTTAATTTACTGCATTATTTGGATGACACCCTAAAGGCATAATCCCTTGTCCAGTTACTAGATTCCAGACTTTACATGTATGGTCTTTATATCTGGTGAAAAGAAGATCACCAGTTGCATCAATGCAAAGCACAATCTTGGTATGTTCCTCAGGCTTTTTGAGCCCTGGCTGTGGACGCAGTGGGATGCGGTGTTCCATGGCTCTGGGCGCTAACAGGCCCCCAGCGTGGCTTCCAGCTTCCGCTTGCTTGCCGAAGCTGAGAGTGGAGGTGCCGAGAGGTGGCCGGGCTGTCCGATCAGCCGCAGGCAGGGCCAGGCCGCGCGCCTTAACAGCGATACGGAGCGTGCAGGAAGCGATGGCTTGGGCGCCGCGATGTGAGCGAACCGGTGTGCGACACAGCCACACCTGATGCCAGCGGTGGAGGAGCTCTGCCAGCAGCATGGCAGGATGGTGCCACAGGGATAGGGAGCTCAGATAATGGCTGCTCCCCGCCTGCGTCACGCCTGGCCGCTCTGCCCACGCGCCTGAGGTGCCATCCACTTCCCCCATCGCTCCCCCCACCCTCCATCCTTGCTGGACCTTCTGGTGGGCAGTGCCCATGGCACCTCAGTGGTGGCTGTCACACTGCAGTCAGCTTTTATCTGTTTTAAAGTGTCCAACACCAGCCACGAAGTCATTAAAATGTCTTTACTCATGTTGTTGCCTCGGGAGGCTGACTTAAATATCAGTTCACCAGCGTGCTCCCATGTTTGCATGTTAAAAGCAGCTTCTGCGGTTGTGCCTAGCCCATGGCTCTCACACCACAACAGCAAGATGTGCAGAGCATGTTCATCACATTTTATCCCTCATTTGCATAGAAAGAGGGTCCATACCTGCACTGAGGCTTTTTCCTCTGTCAGGACTCTGGTCCCCACGTGCTCAGTGGATACTTTCTATTTACAGTGGTCTGCACTCTTGCAGCTATACATGCCACCTGCAGCTCTCCAGGCTGCCTCTCCCATGGGCGCCGTCTCCCCACTCTCCATGTAGCAGGCTGCTGCCAGTCATGTTGGGATCACCACTTGTCACAGTTGAGATGGACACAACACAACACTCTGTGGTTCATGTGGCAACAGCGGATTTTTATTTATTGCAGTTCTCCTTTATATGGTTCTCAAATAATCTCACAGTCGATCCCAACTGACTAAATTTTGGTTACCACCCAACTCACTGGCCAATAGCTGCCTATATCCATGTTTGTCAGGGATTGCTGATGTTGTTTGAATTTGAATCTCCCAGCTTCTCAGTGCCTTCCTCCCAGGGAGGTTTACTTCTTTTCCTTAACAGCATAGACTGGTTGAGCTATAGTTAGGGCTACCTATGACTGTGAGGCCTCCAGGCCAGCTGTTGGCCATCACAACAGTGGTAATTAATGGCTTAAGGAGAGTTTCAGAATAAAACATTTGTAGTTAGGTAACGTAGAATGATATTTTTAGAAAAATAGCTCCAGAAGAATGAGTCTATAGGTTGTTTAAACATCAATGCTCTTCAAATATGATAAAGAAAATAAATCTTTGATCTGAGAATTTGAGCTAAGCAGAAAGAGTAATAGTTATTTTTTCTTTGTTGGATAAAGAATTCTGCCATTGTACTCTTTTGACTGTATACTGAGAATTAAATGCAGGTATGGAAATTTGATAGTTGTCTCAGAGAAAAAATCAAGCATGGATATGTGGCAGAAGGGAGATTGTTGGTTTGGGATGGGTTTTTTTGTTGTTTGTTTGGTTTTGGTTTTTTTTATTATTCCAAATAGGTCTAGAAGGTCCAAGAAAAATGAGGTGTTTTGTCATTGAATTGTTAGGTGGATTTCTGCATATGGATGAGAGAGGCAACAGCCAGAATGTTTAGGTTCTTAACTGGGATTTGGCTCACTCCATACAAGGTCACAGATGCCACTTAATGTTTTTAGCACCCACTTTTACTACCTAATTTTTCTGACTTGTATCTCTTATTCAGACCCTAGTTTTAACTACTGCTTGGTCCTTTCTCTCATATACATTTTTCTGCATAGTGCCTCTAACTGCAAAGTGAACAGTTCTCTCTGGTACTTGACACTGTATCCTCTGTCAGAGGGTAGCACCACACATTCAGTAGCATGACTTCATAGCCTCTGTAGTCAGTCCAAAACAACAGCGTCCTTCAGTGTTTTTCTGTACTCCTGGAGCTCTTTGGAACTTGTTCCTGGGAGTGGAATGCAGACTAATAAAATTCCAGAGTACATGAGGTTTATAAATAAATTAAAGTACTCTCATCTGAAACATTTAGAAGGGTATTTGTGAACATTAACTGTATGCATGCACAGATATATACCCTCACTTTTCATCTCTTGTTGACTTTAAACAGTTTATCCACCCACTGGTATACATGTGTAAAACACTTTCTCTCTTCACAGCATGCATTGCTCTGCATTTTAGCAAACACCATTTAGAATCCCATTGGCAGATGCTTCTAGAGCCACATAAGCAAGGAAATTCCTACAGTACACTTCAACTTCTCCAAAGAATATTACAACTTTCAGGTAGGGAATCATGTGTAACTTCCCTGCCCTACATCCAGTTTTAACACTATTTCAGTAAAAGAGAACTAAAAGAAATACACTTATCCAATCCCAGTCAAGCATGTACAATTAAATCTATGCAAATCTTTCAATCAAGGAACAACAACTGTCATTGAGGGAGTGCCATATACCTCATCTTCTAATTGCTATCCCACAACTACTTCAGTCTTATGCTTCAGCCAGTTTATGGCTTTGGGAAAAAAGAAAAAAGAAAAAAAAAGAAAAAAAAAAGAGGTCAAATTGCAGATACAATAATCACTGAGTGATAAACAGATGTTTTTAATGCATCGATGTTGGACAAAGAGAGAGCCTCTCTTCCTCTTATAGAAGACTCTCTTTTTTTGGTACCAAATTTGTGCCAAGGCTGGGTTTTTTGTTTGGTTGCATTTTTCCTGTTTTAAGTCAGAAATGTCAAAGGATCAGTATGCTCAACTTGATTTGATTTTCTAAATATATTTATACTTTCTATTGTATCAGATCTTCCTGATCCTGTTGCAGGGCAATAGGTAAGGCAGAATGAAGCCTGTGGACCTGGGAGACTGATGAACTGTACTTGTGCCCCACTGTGCAGGTTGTAGGCCAGGCAGGTTTCAGGGCATAGAGGAGAAGGTACATCCCATGGATGTTCACTCAGGATTTGTGCATAGACAGCTGGATCTTTATAAGGAGTAGATGTTGGCTCTAACCTGGATTGTTCAATACACCTTACCCAATGTTCAAAGGTAAGGATGTTTTTCAGATACAATGGAAGGACACTAAATCTCAGCTCCCACTGCAGAGCATTGTACATCTCAGTCCACTGCTGGCTGTATTTCTGCCTCAGATTTACTACTGCTTCTTGAGCAGATAATTCTCTGTTTAGATTTTTTTTTTCTTATTTGGCTTCATCATCAGGAGTTTCCATTTTCAGTCTGTAGAAGAAAGCTGCTACAAAATATGTTCAGTTTTCAGAACACATTGAATGTTGAGCTTGTCAGATGGAAGAATGTGACTTCAATAGTTTTGTTAGATGCTATAAATACCACTTATAAAATAAGCTGCTCTTATTTAAAAAGTTTGTTTGAAAAATGTCTATGATTTACTAGCCCTAAAAAAATTAATTAATGGAGATTTACAATTTCAAACCAAAATGGACTTTTGCCTGTTCCTTTCTGCAACAGGGCAAATGTAAGATTACGGAGTTTTACTCACTACAGAAACAGATGACAAAACAAGATGTGCTAAGCAGCCAACTAGAAGATGGCTTTTTAAATGCTGACTCGAAGTGAGTTTGGAAACATCCCCAGTGAAAAAATGATGGCTAGAGGCCAGAAGCACAGCTCATCAAGAGAGGTGGGAATCAGACTGTAGAATTAAATAAGATAAAATACATTAAGTTTCTTGTGGAATGAAGTCTTAAACCCCAGATGATTGCTTCTATCTCTGTGTAAATTTCTGTGTTGTCACAATACTTTATTATAATTTGGATATTTTTTCATAAGTAGAATAGTGACTATTAAATGCTTAGTACAAAATCCAATTGTTACAGTAGAAAACTGCAGAAGCACAATGAAGTCCAAATAAAGTATCTTGCTTTAGTTGAATCAGCATGTTTTGACACAGCATAAGTCAGTGAGGAAGCTTCACATCTTGTGTCACTATACTAGGAATAATTTTTGTCTTATGTACCCTAAAAGCCAGAAGGTACAAATCTGACTTCCTATTTAACATATCTTTTTTTCCTGGATCAGACTACTTGGAAAACTATGCATCAGTTAACAGAGAGTTCCAAAAGAAGTTCTTTCACTTCATTTAATAAATTCATTTCTACTTTAGCTGGAAGAACTTTTAAAAATCAATCTCTCTAGGCTTTTGAAAGGTCTTCCATCACTGAGCTCTTACTGACATCACTGACAGAAGAGCAAATTCATGCAGAAGGGAGCATGTTCCCTTGGCAATACTAAGCCTGTTGGTCTTGTTGTACTTGGCCTCCCAAATAGAATAATTTTTGTATCAGTGAGCTGTCCTATATGCATCAGCTATCAGAAGTAATAGCTCCCAGAACAGTTAAGGTGTTCTACAGCAAATATCTCTTTGTAGTTGTGGATGCTTCCAGTAGCTGGAACTCCGTTTGTAAAAGGCAAGGCAACTCTCATTATCTGCAAAGTGTGATAATTTATCTTCTCTTTGCATATTAATCTGAATGGTGGATTTATAATATATAATCTCCATTATATGGAAAAAAGGAGTTGACAATGAGAACCTGAGTTCTCATTTCTAGGTAAAGCTCACAAATTCAGCTGAAGAAATTGGAACTGGAAAATGGGGATTCAGGGTACACTCCCCACCCACTGAAGTCATTGGCACATTGCTGTTAGAGAGCATACAAAAAGACACCATCTAGCACACTTTGTGTTGCATTTAACTTGCCCAAATGAATGAGAAACAATGAATAGCCTGAGTCTCTGGCTTAGTCCGTTCTGAGGTAATGTCCAAAATTAGCTTAATCTGCCTGCTTAATCTGCACAAGTAATTAAAGAACAGCTACATCAAATCTAGCCCCTGTGAAAAACTTGGGGATTGAATCTGCAGGACCTACATGGCTAGGTGGATGAATCTGGCTATGCATCATGACAATAAACATGGATTGCAGATACTTATATAAGTTCTCATCACCTCTAAGAGTGTGATGTACTTCCAGCCCAGGGCATCTGGGCCTAAGTTATCTAAACTGGGAGTTGCAGCAGACTTTGCATATGTAGCTAAGGCAGAGAATCTATTCTAAGTAGGTTATTACACCTCCATCCTTAGTACAACTGACTTCAATATTTGCACATCTTCTTTCTCATGATTGAAATAAAAAGAAATACCCTTTTAAAATTGTGTGGACATAATAGAATCCATCTTGCAGCATGACTTATGAATTGCTTTGTTGACACAAGGCAAATCCACATCAATTACTCTGTCCCTGGACAGAGGCAATGCTAATTGAGCAACGTGAAGTCCAGATATAGAGCCCTTAGCTAGCTAGCTTCTTTGTAATTACCACATTTACCCTAGTGCAGATGTTAGTCTCTGTGCATTCTTGGAGTGTTTTAAGCTGTAATTGTAAGTGGCTTGAGCTGAAGTATTTTTAATCTTTTTAATACTCAAATTAAAAGTTCTTTGAAACATTTTCGGATCTTTCAATAGAACCATCTACCAAAGATGTTCATTGCCTAAAAAAGAAGAAGGTCTTAAGTTTTTAAAGCCCAGGGATACATTCACCAAGAGAGAACCTAGTTTAAAGTTTTCTATTCTTGTTTTCATCTGCTTTTCTTAATATCTCTTATTAAAGAGGTATTTTGACTGCTATAATTTACCCAACTACAAGAAATTTTTGAAAGGTAGCTATAAGAAATTATACTTGAAACTGCCAAATTCTTTGGGTTTTTTTTTTTCATACTATGACATTTTAACATGATCTTCAATGATGAAATAAGGCCAGCATCGAAGTGCAATTTGCTTATCATACTTCTATACCAACACTGATATTTCTATTAATTCTTCCAAATATTTGACTCATTTTTATTTCTGTTGAAAAGGTTAATAAACCTTTAGTAACTCAGTACTGTCAGCTTTTTACCATTCCTTGTCTGCTGTGTAATTTTTAATGCAGAATTGCAGAAACAGCATGAACGATGCATCACATAAGCCAGTCATAGTGTTATAGTCTCTTGGTTACTTATTAATACAATTCATCATCTACTTAAATTCCTTAGCTTTGTTTTCATGGTAGTAACAGTAGGATTTTGAGTCTTCTTTTGGTGAAAAACTTG
Source organism: Urocynchramus pylzowi (assembly GCA_013397555.1). NCBI lineage: Eukaryota > Metazoa > Chordata > Aves > Passeriformes > Fringillidae > Urocynchramus > Urocynchramus pylzowi. Next base: position 125,340 of record VZRH01001521.1, on the reverse strand, counting down.
GGACTTTTTTCTGGGAAAGAAATACAGCTTCACTTCTCAGTGGATCCAAAAACTGAATTTCACAAATGCTCTGAGCAATGAAGTTCATTTGTCATTAGTAATGGCTAGCATTTATTTTAGCAGGGAGCAGGATGTCAACTTGTGGCTTGTTCAGGCAGAAATGAAAGGAATACAAAGTGTTCTTCCTCACTTCATGTCACATATAAATTATTAACATTCCTAAAAATTTCTCTTCCCCTCAGTCACCTCCTGTTATGCATGAGGAGTCATATTTTTTTTCTAATGCTTTCCTTTTTTATACAGTCTGCAGTAAGAGACTTAGTTGACAAAATGGAGGAACTGTGCCAGCAAAATTGCAAGTACAATAAAGTTTCTTCATTTGAAGAATGACCCAAGTTCTCCAATCTCTTCTGTATTGTTGATTTCAGTAAACAACTCAGGATGCAATTCAGGAAGTAAAAACCATGCCCTAATTGTGAACTTTCATCTGTATCATAAGCTACACTGTCCTGTTCCCTTCTCTCTCTGCCCACCTCCTAAAAAAAAAAAACAAACCAAAAACAAATGGAATGGAAAAGACATATTACTATTTCTCTGTCATCAGCAGACACTTGTGATAAGCACTGGTGATAAGCATTTGTGATAAGCATGTGCATCATTACCCCTTGATATCCTCTTATGTGGACAAATATTAACCTAGTACTGGATGTCAGTTGTCTGTCCTCCAAGTGAGATATCCTTGTAGCTGAGCAGGTACCTCTTATATGGTAAGGGTTTCCAAGCTGGCAGTGTACCCAGTGGCATTTCCAAAAGAGAGTGTAAAAACCATTTGTAATTGCACTGTCAGTGCTTCTGTCCTGAACTAGCAACTGTCTTCCATGCTCAGCTCAGTGATGTGTTTAAGTCTGTTCCTTACCTGACCTGGAGTTTTCTGTGCTGATGTTGAGGGGATAATGCTAACTGCATGCAGTGTAGTTAAGCAGGCAGTTTTAAATTGGACTTAATAACCCAGGAATCAGTCTTCACGTAGTTCAAGAATATAAATTACAAAAAGTGCCTTCATCAGGGGCTTGGATGCGTAAGACGAAAACCTCTGTTGAGCCAGAACTGCAGCTGAAACTAGCCTCAGGTGTATCCACCAAAGCTAAGGCAATTCTGGATTGAATCATTCCCTCTAAATTTTTGTTTTCTATTTGGCAGCATACTACTCAGAACCTAAAGCAATACTCCCCAAGATGTTCTGGTGCTCAGAACCCTGTGATCAGGGTTCACACTGCACTGCTGCTCAGCACAGAAGGAAGCTCTCTGTGTGCCAGCTATGGCACACAGCAGCAACACTTCTCATTTTGTGGGTTTCCTATCAACAGCTAGCAGTTGCCCACTGGCCCCAGAACACACCTCGCCAATTCTCAGCCACATGCCACCACATGAGTACTGCTGCTTATCTCAGCAGTAACGGCAGCTGGTTTCCCAATCCAGCTGCAATCAAATGGTTTGCTGATCAGGTGTTATAATCATAAATATGGCAGTTAAGGCTGGCAGACACTGCAGATGCTTCTCCTTTTTTTCCTGTGCCACAGGGCAAGGTGATTTTTTCCTCCAAACACTGTGGATCACCATGTCTCCATCCTGCTTTCTTTAGTTCCTGCTGCTTCCTTCTTCCCCTGCTTACCTTTGATCTTGTTCCATACCAAGCAGAGTTATTTGTCCTTTTCTTCAGCTATTCTTGTTCCTTGAAAGATTCTTGTAGAATTGAATATATCTCTCTCAGTTTGTCATTAAAGGGTGAGCAATTATTTTCCTGAGCAGTCTGATCTTTAAATAAGAAGCCCTTAATGCCTTCAAGTTAAGCATGGAGATCAGGTTTTCTTGCCTGACTAAAATTTGTCTATCATTTTTGGTTTCACACAAACTGTGTGAATTTTTCTGTACTACTCTTCTGTCCAGGTACACAGTTTGCAGACAGAAAACAATATTTTCTCTGCTATAGCCTGAGGGCTCTAAACCAGGCCTCAGATAATTCACGGCCTTTTCTTGTCTGTGAGCAAAAATAACAAAATCTTTTGGTTCTTACTTCTTATCTTTCATGTATGTCCCCCACTTTGTTTTGTAAATAGGCTCTGATCTTGTTTCATGTGTCTACAGAAGCATGTAGGTGACCACTGAAGTTTTTGCTCAAGTCTTTGCTTAGCAACAGGTAACTTAAAGCCAGAAAAACAGCCTGAATTTCAAAGGGATTGAGTAAAAAGGGCCTGTATTTGTGAAGCGGGACAGACTAACTACGTGAGCTGTTTTGTATTTCATAAGCTCACACACTAATTTCAGGCAGAATTGCAATAATATCATATTCCTAAGAAAATTATTATCTATTTTACAGGTATAGTTGCAGATATTTTCTACAACTGTGTCTGTACCAACATGGCTGGGAACATTCCTGAAACATCTGCTGGTAGATGCCAAACTCTGGCATTTATTGAAGTGTTCCCTTGTATTTTGCTTGGCACCATGGCATAGTTGAACAACAAGCATGATATGCCTGTACTCCAGCCATGTACAGGGTTAGCTCAAGCAGGCTCCCAAGATGCTGAATGCATTACAGCCATCATGCTACAGCATTTATCAGACTCCTGCTTGCAATGATAGCGTGATGTGACTTGCTACAGATCTGTGCTACGTACTAACTTAAAGCAAGTTGCTGCTAATTATTCAGATTCTCTCAGGGAATCACAATCTCTGCAAGTTCCTTCATCTGCTCTTGTTAGGAAATGTCTGAATCCATTCTCCTCTGAAGAAACCACCCCCAGAACTCAGCCTACAAGACAAATCTAGTTGCAATCTACTAACACCTTTGGTCTTTGGTGAAAATGAAGTCTGCTTCTTTGAAGACCTACAGAATCTCCACTGTAATAAACAAGTCTTGAAGACATGATTGCTATACAATAACTCCCCTCTTTTTTTAATCATAACTGTAAATATCCAGTTTGGGAAGACTAAAATTTCAGAGTAAGGATCTGAAACCTGTAACATCCCATGTATTTTCCTATCCATATGGAAAAATAGTTCTCTGTGATTTTTGCCATTAAGTTCTTAGAAAGCCACAGCAAGATAGGAGTACTGTTTAAACATATTTTTAATTTAGGAATAGCATGAAACAAACAAACAAACAAATCTGTAGAAACTCTTTATTACAGTTTAAGATCAAACCTTACCCTATGAATTTCACTAAGAACTCCCTTTTTTTCTCCTTCTCTGCTGGTGCAGGCTGCTTCCTAGGAGGCTAATGAGCTGCGTGTGAGCATGCCCTTTGCTGGCTGACCTTTGTCTTTCCAGCCTGTAGCCCCAAAACCTTTCAACCTGGCTGTGACCTGGCAATAGACCTTGCCACATGTAGTTAACTCATCATCCCTATCCTGTATTTGAAATCCCATTATTGGATAACAGCATTAAAACCAGCACCAACAGCGAATGAACTATAGATTCACTTTTAATTAATATCTGTATTTTTATAGGCAAGAGTTTGATTATTCATGGAGTAAGAACATGTGACAGTTGCAGTTGCAGCAGAGAAATCAGTTCATGAGTTGTAATAATATATTGGTGGGAAAGGTTCCTGTTGTTTGTGCTTTGGTAGACATTGTCATGAGATATTATGATATACTTCTTAAGTCACATATGGTAACCATAATGTACTGGAACAGAGCTGTATCTATTTTGGTCATCCTTTGTGCTTGACAGCACTCAAGGTGACACCAAATTATTCTTCTGATCTTACAGATTCCTGTGGAGCTGCTTCTCTGTGTTGATTTAAGACATGTGAGAAGAGTTTCTCTTGAAGCAGTATTGTCAGATAGCATATGGAAGTTGGACTCAATGTAGCTCAGCTTTACCCCATTCACTAAGGGATTATTGAAAAACCTTAAGTATCTGAGTTGCAGGTGTTTGAGCCTTGTATACGTGTTATGAATACTTATGGCCAGCCAGCTTCCTTCACAGAGACATTTCTTCACACATTTCTTCAAAATACAATCTCTAGAATAACACATAGTCTTGAAAATATCTCAAGTTAATATTTTCAGAAGACAGCAGTGATATATATGGTGCACCCTCTGATGAAGCATATGTTTGAGCAAATCTTACTGCATTTCAGAGGTCATCTGTGACAAATAATAGGTACGCACAGAAGGCCTTCAATATATTTCAGAGGAGAAAGGAGTTCGAATGAGAATAAGGTCAAGTTTTCATCTCAGAAAATGCATCATATGAAAAAACTGCAGACCTGACAGCAATCCATGTTTGCTATTTCACATGTGTTGAAGTGTGTTGGGAAATTTAACTCAAATGCAGTAAGATTGCTGATGTAAGGTGAAGATTTCTAGAAAACCTGCATTAGTATGGAAAAACAGGACATACCACTGTCAGTCACTGTCAGCCTGTGGATAATCAGAAATAGTTTATTAGAATCCCAAAGGGGCTTCAGCCTTTTATTTTTGCTAGTCAGTTCAGAGCATTGTTCTACATAACGCAGTGCACAGCAGGCAGCTTTAGCTACATCTTAATTAATTAGGCATCTCTTAATATATTTTAGAATTTCTTGAACAATGTGTGTTTAAAACTGCTCTAGCAAACCAAATTCATGGTATGTGAATCTTCCTTTCTTAGAAAATATAAAAACTTCTTCACAACAGGAAGGGAGGTTAGTACTTTCAAGAAGCAGTAGAATTAGTCTGGAAGATTAGTGGGGAGAAATCTTTCCCTTTGGCTGGGAAAGATCAAGCAAGTGGCTGCAATATGAAGGATGTGACTCAGAACTCAAGCTCAGTAAGAACTGTGAACTAAAGGATGTGACAGATAACAGGATTAAATAGGTTGTCTGCAGTGAAAATGAATTCACCAAAAACAAAACCAGGGGAATCTGAGATAATGGGAATAATGCCTGATTATATATATTATACATTCTGTCCATTACCAGCTGTTGCTGGTAACCCTAGTAACAAATTTTACTAGAACTGCTCAGAAATGTCCAAATGGATCTTCTTTTTCTGTTAAAAAATGTGAACTAAATAGCATGAAATCAGCTCACAAGAAAATACTAACCTGGGAATCTTGGGACAGACTGAGAACACTTCCTGCAAGGAGATCTGCCAAGATTGGCTGCCTGACAAATTTCTGTCAGGGGTTTGCCATTTTGCTCAGGTGTATGCTTGGCATATACTGATAATGCATCCTCAGGTTTGTGACCTAAGACTTAATGGGTTGGCACCCCTAAAAGCTCTTATCCTGCATGTTGCCCTCGAAATCGGCAGTCCAGAAGGGTTTTCAGCTTTGCTGAGTCCTGTAGAGTAGCACTTAAGAGCTGTGGTTACTTCTGTTGTTGTTGGGAGTTTGTTTTGAAATATCTGAAATGAAATCTCATTTCAGAATGAAATCCAGTATGAGTTTTCCCTTTCCAAAGAAATGTTGAAACTTCTGAAGACATTTTGGGCAACATGCAATATCATTCCCTTCCAATTTTGTAATATCTAATAGAGAAAAAAATTCTTACTTTTCTCAGCTCTAGCAGCTTTATAACAGAATAAAAACCAGTCCCCCACTCACTTGCTCCAGCAAAGAAATGGAGTTGTATCAAAAGATAAACTTGTCAGGGTTAGCAACTCAGGCCATGCTTGACTTCACATAGCTTGCCTTCTGGTGTTGTGTTTCAGCTTTTCACTTGTTTTTTTCTTAAAATGCATTGGTCATGTCAGATTAAGAGCCCTCCTGAAAAGTGAATGCATAGCCATTGGCCAGCAATGAGCAAACACAAGAGAAGACAAAGGCACCAGAGTAGGGAAAATGTGAATTATTCAGAGTAAATATAGACCAGAAAGGGAAGTTGCTTTTGAAAGGATGGTCTCTCAAACTGAAACTTTCTGTCCATTACCAGCTAGTACCTCTTAAGTTCTAAGCATAAATTTATTTCCAAGATTTGCTGAAGTAAACTTAGAGAAAAAAAGACAAGGAGATTTTGAAATGCTGAACTGTTCTGGATGGGAAGAGTAAAGAGATAAATATTATCACCAAATTAGTTACAAAAAAAAAGCCCTGATAAAACAAGAATAATTTCTACACAGAGAATCTTTAAACAGTGAAGAAAAGCAAGTGAAATGCTAGGTCAACATAAATACAACTAGAACTCCCCCACTGAAAGATGTTATATAATCACTCATAATATCCCATTTTGACTAGGATAGCAGAAAACTATTGTATGTCTTTGTGGGGAAAGCATACAATACATATCAAACATGCTATGTGCTGATGCTGTGGTTAAACAATGAGGACAGCTGATTGCTCAGGAATGCATGAAGATTTCTGCTACATTAATGTAAAGTTGTTTACCTGTTTGCAAGTTCATTGAGGATTGAGTCTTGGCTAGATACCTCTCTTACCTACATTCAGGCTTTGTCATACAAATTGTTAGCAAAACAAATGTTTCAAAGGGGGTGCACTCCAACAGCTGTGCAATTGCCTTCTACATCTGGACCCCAATCTGAAAAAAAATAGTGTGGAACTAATTCACCTGGTTTCCACTTGTCCAAACATGAAGAAAAAACACAGTGGAATATAACTGTCCTATGCATAGTTTTAGCCATGTATATTTCTCACAAGGAAAATGCAATGTAATTAGACTTATGGTTGAAAGAGGAAACAGAGATTTATTTCTGCTCTCTCTGATAGACTAAGGCATCTTTCTAAGGAGCTGTGAGAGTTTCTCCAAACAAGAGGATTATTGTTTCATGTTAAGAGAGTAATTCAGATACTCATCTCTTTCATATTATCACTGATAATGCTGAGAATTAAATCATGAGGTTGCCAGCAATATAAATGTTTGCAATCTCAATTTTTTTCATGAACTCTTATTGTCTAGGAAGATAGGTTTGCTCTATATTCCCTCTGCAAAAATTTTTTTCCTCTGTGTCACTCATTCACGATATTGGAAATAGGAATGTGTTGCCCAACTTTTTGATGGAGAACAACATCAGTATTCTGGGATTCTATACTCTCAGCTGGAGAGAGAAAAAAAAAGGCTAGAGCTGTTACCATTTCTAATGCTTTGTTGTTTTCAGCTTTGAGGAAAACAAATACAGTATCAGTGTACTCAGATGAAATAACATTCACAGTATAAAAAATACTTTTGCTTGCTGTTGTAGTCAGCTACTGAGCACTACTCTAGGACAGTGCAAATATAGGCTCTGTGTCATATCATTGGCTTTCAAGGCACGAGTATAGGATTCCTCATAGTGTTAAAGCCTTTCACGGTAAATGTCTGTGCTATAAATTTTGATGTACTTCCCAGCTGAATGGATGCTTTGAGTGGAGACAGACTGGCTGGAGCTAAAGTAGTTAGGTTTGATTTACCTCTTCTTTATTATTCAGTTCTATCGAGAATTTGGAGGAGTGATATCAAGGCATGTTGATTGACTTCAGTTTGCAGACTGAAATAAATTGAGTGCTGTTTAACCTTGCCCAATACCATACAACCTTATAATGATATTATCAGGATGAAGTAATGTGTAGATTTGTAAGACAGACAATGAAACCTGATGTTTGCAAATAAATCCATTGACAAATGAGTTTTTAAATAATAATAATAATAATAATAATAATAATAATAATAATAATAATAATAATCATAATAATCATAATGATTTCATAATAATTAGTGTGTATTTTTTGTGCAAGTCTTTACGGGGTTTCCAGAATTAGAGAAGTACTTGTGAAGAGTCCCTGTGTGTGACATTTCTTAAGCGCTATTTATATTTAGTTTGATTTGTAAAGTTTGGTTTGCATATGTTGGCCATATTCATGCAGTGCATTTCATCTGCTACTTTTTCTAGAGCTAAAACAGTTCCTGCTCTTCAGCATTTGCAGAATATTCCTCCTTGCTACAAATTTTCAGCTGCAGTTGTAGTGAGAGAGAAATAGCTATTAGTGTGCCTAAAATGAGTGATGTAGAATAATTGATCCATTTGCTAAGTCCCGTTATGACACTCTATAGGCTTCTGCATAAATATCTATGTACTTCTGATATTTCTTCTCAGATGGAACAGTAGGCATTTGTGGAGTCAAGTAATTCCCTCACGAGTTTTCCTCACCTAGCTTCCTCACTAAAAAGCAAAGTATGATTTCTCTTTTCTTCTGGAATCAGGCAATGATATCAGGATTAGTTTCCTGCTAATTATTAATGAGATTCATTAGCAGTTTCCAAGTCATTAATCCTGTGCAAAGCTCCTATGTTCTGCTGCATATTACAGGTGGCTTTTAAAGAACTGTCAATATTGACAGTTTAAAGTGCCATGCAGTAAAAAGGGCAAGCAAGGGTGAGAAAAAAACCAAGACAGATGTGCAGCCGTCCTGAGAAAGACCAGGGGTCATAAAATTGAATAAGTCCTTGCCAGCAATATTTCAGAGGGTAGTGAGATAGTTATGTGTGAATCCCTAGGGGCCTTCTGAATGGGAATGCCTGTCAACTGTGGCAGCTGTAAGTTACAGTCCTCCAAGCATATATTTGGTCCTCTGCATACTTGTCATGCAGTCTGGTGGCCCAAGGTTAAGCCAGAATTAGGATATTTATATCCTGAATATTATTGTCACTAACCCACACCAGAGTTAGACACAGTTGAGCTGTATTTGGCTATTGCATTAGACTCTGCGCACTCGAGGGAAATTCCGAAAAGGAGGAGGGGAAGGTCTGAGTGGTATCAGCTGTTACCATGCAGCAAAGCAACAATTAAACACTCTGTTGTACAGTTCTGGTTAGTGTCTATGAGTGCAGAAATGTGACCAGCTCTCACAGGCATATCTGCTGTTACTGTGCACCATGCCATGCTGTTCTTGCTCAGACAAAACTGTCTGCAGCTGAAGGTGGAGCATGATCCTGTGATCCAAGGCCTTACTTTTTGATCACCATATCCTATAAATTAACTAGTCTAAACAAGGTAAAATATAGAATCCTTGCCGGCTTTTACCAAAATAGAACTCTATAAATGAATCTCAGTTTATTCTTTTCCATCTCTGTCAATTTTCTGAGACCAACCCTTCCCACAGACGACAAAAATGCTTAGCATTCAACTGAAGAGCTATATCAGACTCCAGCTGAACTTGAAATAGTTGTAACCCTTAAGCATTCAGGTCTTTCAGAGACTATGAAAATCCAAAGAGTGTGTGCAAAACAGACCCTGCAGAGTGAAGTTGCAACAGGAGATTTAGTCTGTCTCACATGTCCTGAAGATTCATACTTGGGTTTTTATTCCAAATGAAGAAGTCTACATACAATTGGAAGGTAATGGAGTAAAACCACATATAGCCCACTGAGTTATCAAAAGAGTGTGGTTCCTGTTCATTAGTTGTAATGGATGGGAATTCCCTTTGAAGTTCTAGTATTACAAGTTCTAAATTATTTGCTATAAGTGGCTGGCTCTGTGTTTTGAGTGTTATATTTAATGCCAGGTAGAATATTCTTATGATGGTACTTAGGGAAAAAAAAAAAAAAAAGTGTAATTGTGCCTTTCTGTAAAAGAGAAAACCATGCAGCCAAGTTAAATATTCTTCAGACAGCCCAGGACAGAGTGGAGAAGATGAGGAGGAGAGACCTCACAGATGCAGCTCCACAGATGTAAAACCAAGAGCTGTGCTCCTGACCACATCCTTTGAAGTGGTTTCTAAACCAAATCAGTTTGAAGGAGCCTGGGAACATCTTTCATCATCTGTCTCCTTGCTGCCCTTCCTTGATTAGTGTCAATGAGTTTGAGGGTGAGGGCTGAAAAAGGCTTGCCAGTGCGGCACTCCTTGTTCTGTCCCTCAGGCAGAATTCAGGGAAACACATGCAGTGAATTGTCTTTACTTCTAAGTATTTTTCAGGTGAGACTAATATAACCACCTGTCCAATGGCTATATACAACACACGAACCATATGTGTTGCAACTGACACAGTTTTGTACTGGCAAAGTGCCAGTACCCAGTATAATTTAAATATCCTGGACTCAGTGTTAATCAGTAGCTTATCTCTGAGAAGACTCTGCTGGTATTTCTGGTTAGTTCTTGCTACAATACTGATTTTTAAGTCTAAGGTGGCCCAGTTCTATGAAATAGAATGTGAATATAATTTGCTTAACATTGCCATTTTCCATGGTTTTATGAATTATATTTCAGAATTAATAATAAGTATCCAGGAAGGCAGTTGTTCTCATTTATTTGTGTGCTTCTGAATGACTTGAAATACATCTTGGAATTACCAAACCATGGAGATGTAGAAGACAAAAGCTAAACTATGACTCTATCATAGTATGACTCTATCATAGTATGACTCTTTGGATTTCGTTGGACTATTCTGCTGGTTTTATAAACTCTGTTTTCTTCAATGCCATGCTTTTTACCCTCCATAAATAATTATTCTGTGTCAGTAGCTGAGGTAATTTTTCTAAAGCCTATTCAGTTGCCCATATGCATGACAACCTTACTGCTATTAGGAGGAAAAGCATGACATCATATTGAGCCACTAAGTACATGATTTCTAGTTCCACATCACATTCCATAGCAATCTCAGTGTTCTACTTAGTAGGTATTTTTGTGTACATGTCTTTCTAAATCTGGCACTACAAGTTTCAGAGGTAATTGTTACTGTACTTTCAAAATCTACTCTAAATGTCAGAAGTTCCTCAATATATGTTCCAAAATCTACTCTCTATGTCAGAAGTTCCCCACATCAATGACAATTAGACATCATTTTGACAGTTCTCACAGTTTAACATATCTCTTAAGGAGCTAATGACTACATCATAATCTCATCTTTCACTAAAAAATATGTACGTAAATAAATACCACTCCACAAACTGGCCTATTGCACAGAACATGAAAGAGGAACACTGCAAATCCAAACACCTTTAGGTAAATAAGCAGCCTTCAACAATGCATTTTTATTTAATTCTCGTTGTTTTTACCAACACCTTCAGCTTTTTGTGATCAGGACTTTTTCCCCCCTCTTTTCCTTTTTCTTCTTCTTTAATCACTCAAGGTTGCAACACAATCACAGAACCACAGTATCATTTAGGCTGTAAAAGCCCTCTGGGATTGTCAAGTCCCACCTTTAAAGATACCCCCTCTTAACTAGACCATGGCATTAAGTACCACGTCCAGTTGGTTCTTTCTTGGTCACCTCTTGATCACCTCACCTGGAGTGATGGTGACTCCACCGTTTGGATGGCAGCCCACTCCAATACTCAACAACCCTTCCCATGAAGAAATTCTTACTGATGTCCAGCCTGACAAGCAGCACCTCTCCTGGTGCAGCTTGAGGTGATGTCCTTTTGCCTTGTCACTGGTTGCCTAGGAGAAGAGACTGACCCTCTCAGATACAATTTCAGGCAGTTGTAGACAGTGATAAGGTCACTACCAAGCCTCCTTCTCTCCAGGCTCCCTCAAGCCCTTCTCATAAGATTTGTACTCCAGAGCCTTCAACATCTCCACCACCTCAATCTCCTTGTAGTGAGGGCCCAGAGCTGGACACAGTACTCAAGGTATGGCCTCACCAGTGCAAACACCTGATGTTACTCCACTAGAAGAAATTCTAAATCCATTCTAGCTCTCTAGTTTTAGAAGTGAAAAAATCATCATCAGTCTTCCAGTACTAAAATTTAAATGCCCAGATCACTTGCACATAAGCATGTTTCTGGAACTGTGTCTCGGTTTGGGAAGACAGGAGTCTGCTAAGGAAGGCCAGAGCCTCCCTTGAAATAGAGAATGTATTCCTCCTCCCTCCGATTTGCTATAAAATTTAAATCAAGGGGATCTCAGGCAGAAAATATGGGAGCAGGGATAACAGTCCTTTATAAGGACTGTTAGGGAACAGTCCTTTACTAAGGAAGCAGCAAAAAAAAACCCAAAAAAAACAAAACCAAAAAACAAACAAATGCAGTAAATTAAAACAACACAGACAGAGTCAGAACACAACCTGACATCTGGTTGGTCAGGGTGTAGTCTCAGTCCAATTGGAATTGTGGCTGCAGTCTTCCTGGACTCAGTCCTCAGGTGTGATTCTGTTGGAGCAGGAATCCTGTAGAAGGAAAGGTGAAGATTTTCCTGTGCTGATCCATTTGAAAAGGGGTAGCTGCTTCTCTGGGTGAGACCCATCAAGAGCTGTCTTGTCTCTCCAGACTCCCAGCTATATCTGTGTAGGAATGCTTGGCTCCTCCCTCTGGGCGGAGCATCTCACAATGGGATGTTAAAGTTCTTATCAGTCATGCATTGACATTCAATAGCCTGTTATCAGCAGATGTCTGCCTGGAGGGAGGAGTGGTTGTGGAAGAGATAAGGAAAACTGCCCACTTAACAGAAGACAACTGCCATACAGATGGCAAATAGAATACAATTTGTTCCACAATCCACGACAATCTGTTTGCATTTTACTGCATAAGATTCATTACTTTTGTTATATATCTGATGGAGAGATGGAAGGTGATAAGTACAGATGGATTTTGGTAAGTAAATGTATAGGGGCACATACCCTTTCTCCAACAGAAGATAAAATACATACTTAAAGTAAGAACAGTTTTCAGTTCAAAGAGAAATGCAAAAAGTTTAAGAAGTTTCAATACATAAATTTCATTTTCTATTTACAAAATACATGTTTTCTGTATTCTTATATGCCTAATGTCAGGTAGCACCATCTTCCTTGGAATGGTATTTTTTGATTAAAGTAAGATTGTTTAACTGTGGGCAGTTTTGTACTCTAGACAAATACTACAGTCATTCTCCCTTGGCAAAGTGACCTCTCAGTGCTCTGGTTTTAAAAATGCAATTGTAGAGGTTGTGTTGCTTGACGTGGAAGAAGTAATACACCCAAATTTTCTCTGCATTAGGCAAGGCAATTCCATGAATTTTTTAGCAAGTCTCATGTCAATCACCAGAAAGAACAGAATAAGGATGAAGAATCAATGGTAAGGGCAAGCAAAGGTTTTGTGAATTTACTGTAAGATTTTCACATTTAGGAAGTTAAACTTGAAGAGATCCTTCTGAAATTCCTTTAATTCCTTGTTAGTTTAAATTGGATATTTTTTCAGCATGTCCTTCATATTTTTGGTGCTGACTCAGATGTAAAAAGATCCAAAAGAATGATATGCAGCTCGTAATAAAAATTATGTGATCTGTAATAGACTTTTTTTGGCACGACTGTTTGAGATTTTCTGTATGTGGAAAAGCCACAGAGTACTTTTCAGAACACAGGAAATCACTCCAAGCAAAAATTTCTTAGCACCTCATGCCATCAGAAATGTTGTGATAAAACTGCTCCACATTTTTAGAAGAAAAATATTTTTTTTTTGTACTTGGATTATGAAGAATTTGACCTGTAGTGACTATACCAAAAAGACCCATTGAAAATGACTTGTGTGGAAAAACAGCTTAGTATGAAGTTGAGTAAAGAGGAGCTATAGACGTGCAATGTGATGCAGTCAGAAATAAAGGCAAACACACTACTGGTGTGTACTAGAAGTACCTCCATCAGAAATGGAATGCTGCTCCCATCAGACCCCTCTACTTGTCACTTGTGAGACCCCACCTGGATGATGGCGAAAGATCCAGCAAGACCCAAGGCTTGCTGCCTGTGGCCTACACTGTGTACCTGCTAAGTTATCTTTGTGGATGGAGGGCTGCATAATGCACATGAAGAATGGATGGGTTGGCTGAAGAAGAAGGTCCTGTGCAGATAGGATGGGCAATGGCTCTGATGAACTGCACAGAATGCAGCAGTCATGTGATTGGAACTTCGAAGGGCACCATCACCAAAATTGCAACTTTTAGAAATGTGGAGTCATTGAATGAATAAGGCTGGAAAACACCTCCAAGATCCTTTGACTGATCATCACCATGCCAACTCAACCATAGCACTAAGTGCCATATCCAGCTGTTTCTTGTGTACTTCTAGGGATGGTGACTCCAGCATTCCATGGACAGTTTGTTCCAGTGCTTGAAACCTGTTAAGTGAGGAAATTCTTCCTGATGTCCAACCTGAACTTATCCATGGTGCAGCTTGAGGCCATTTTCTCTTGCCCTGAATTTATGCATTAAAAAACAGGCCCTGCAAATACTAGTAAGTATAATGAAGTACATGCTACTATGTGTATGACCAATATTACTCAAACTGTCTGCTGAGATCATGCTGTATATAACAGAGAAGGAGGGGATGAGACTGGGTTGTATATATCGGTAGGATTTTCACCTAAGCTAGGAGAAAAACTCAAAATCACCTTACCAACAGCTGAATGGCTACCTTTCTCTTCCTCCTCTCAAGCAGAAACACCTTCTTCCTAAGCTTCAGAGTAGGATGGTTGTTACTATTGCCCAGGTTAGCACAGTATTATTGTTATTAGAGCTCTATTTCAGCTAGTGCATTCAGCAATGACAATGCTGACTCTGTATGTCTGTTGCTCCAACAAACCACAGTATTTGTGAACCTGTGATTGCAAAGTTCTTACTGCAGCAACTGGATCTAAAGTTTCTTACTGGTTAATCGCACCATTTGTGAGTCTATGGTACCACAAGTTCTTACTGAACATGATGAGACTTCTAGTGCCAAATGGGTTATAATCAGAGGTTAAGTCTAGTCACACCCAGCCTCTTTGATCTCTGAGGACCAGGTGGAATGCAAGGGGGTTTATGTCCTGGCCAAATGGCTTAACCTTAATGCAAGAGGCCCTCAACATACAAAGGGGATGGACTCATTGAAGCAGGTCCAGAGGAGGGCATGAATATAGTTAGAAGGATGGAGACTTCTCCTATGAAGACAGGCCCTTATTCAGACTGGAAAAAGATTTTGGAGATACCTCTCAACAGCCTTTCTAAAGAAGGCTTACAAGAATGCTGAAGAGAGTCTTTTTAAAAGGGAGTGTAGTGACAGGAAAAGGGTTAATGGCTTTAAACTGAAAGGAGGTTTAGATTGGACATTAGGAAGAAATTTTTCATTGTGAGAATGGCAAGAAGAAATTCTTCATTGTGAGAATGGCAAGACACTGGAACAGGTTGTTGAGAGGAAGTTGTGAATGTCCCATCCCTGGAAATGTTAAAGGCCAGGCTGGATGGGGCTTTAAGCAACCAGGTCTAATAGGAGGAGTTCCTGCCCAGGGCAGGGGGTTGGAGCCAGGTAGTCTTTGTCCCTTCCAGCCCACACCTTTTTATAATTCTATGATGAAACATTTTTGTACAAATAATTTCAAACTTGGATGTTGTATTTAGGAAAGGTTAGTTTGGATTATAATGGGAGAGGAATGGAAGAGAAAGGAGAGATTATATGTTGCAAGACATTAGAATAGTCTAGTTTGCTTTACACTGTAAAAACAAAAACTATGAAGGAATATGTTCATTTTCTACAGCAAGGAGGAAGAAGAATTTTATATAACAGCAGTTTATGCTGGCAGAAACCCAAGCATAACCATGGCTCACAACTTTAAATTACAGAGTCTTTTCAAACAGAACAAAGGAGCAAATCACCTTAAACTAGTACAGACTACTGTGCATGCAGTTAGAGAAGTCTGGGATTCAGCACTTAGGAGGTCAATTCTGGCATGGCTGGCTATGAAGACCAAACAGGGAAATGAGAGCTGATTTGGAATTTTTTTCAGTGAAATCTGTTTCTTGTTGGAAATTCTAAACTATAAACCAAAAATTTTCCCACTCTGGCTTGAAATTTGTTTTTACTTGAAACTTTCAATTCATTTTTTTCTTCCCCATCCCTAAGATTTCACCTTGACTGGGCATAAAAATTTTTTATGTGAAAGGAAAACACTTTCCTTTAGGACTTTGTTAGCAGCCATACTTGTGTATTGGCTGTACTGAGAGGCAGTGATTTACATCTCTATTCTATTTGCTCTTCAAGATTTTAATTCTGTTTCCTTCTAAGTACAGCACTTCTTTGTGTATCCTCTGTAACAGTAAATACACTTTTTCTGCTTTATTCTGATTCCAAGCCAATATACATGAAGGAACCAGATCTTATGTTATTGGGATTTGATCAGTGATGATTGGATATTCAATATTCAGACTTCAAAAATACCTAGAATCACAAGTATAGTAGCTGATAGACCTCTCAGGTTTAGAAATCTATCCACACAAAAGGATGAAAGAATGACAACATGCATAGAAACTTTACTACACATGGGAAGCTGCCCATCAGTCAAGAAGAAGTAATGATGGAAGTTTTTTCACTAAAAGCCTTTTTTAGGGATGCAGGAAGTGTGGTTTAGTGCAGCTTGTCTGACTAATTTCTTCTTTCTTGTTTTAAAAGTAATTTAAATGCATTTTAGTTTGAAAGACTGAAGAGATATTCTAGTGATAATTGGGGTAGGTTACATGACAGACTTAAAAAGTGCTGGACATGTCTGCAGTCTAAACATTTGAGCTGGCATATAGCTGCTGATACAGAAGCCCTGGATTTCTACATGTTGGCTCTAAGATACTCTAGGCCCTGAAATTCCTAGTATCAAGGAAACTCTGTGGCAAGGGCTGTCCATCTTCCCTGCAGGGCCACTCCCCTGGCACATGCTGGATTCTGTCAGAATCCAAGACACACAGATCCCGTGTCTTCAGGATCTGATTGTATGTGCTGGAAGGAGGTTCTCTGAAAATCTGAATTATTCGAAAATCCTATCTCTGAATTATATCCAATTATATTTCTGTGAAATATTTTGGATAGGGACTGTTCCTGACCACAGCTTTAAAGAAAATTCTCTGCCTGACTAGAGAATGGGAAGACATGAGGTCATCCCAGTGTACAGCCTCAGATAGTGACACATTACAGAAACTACATATACTGTAGTTTGCTTGCTTTCCTCTCTTCATTGCTTCCATCCATCCATTCCCCTGCCTCCACAAACAGAAAGTCCAAAGAGATCTTCTTCCCTCCTCAGAGCTGCAGTTTTTCTTGGTGTAAAATGCTTTCACTTGCATTATCACAGAAGTACATGGGGGAAGTTCTGATTTGCAGTCCTTTCTGGCATGAAGAGATAACATACTGAAAACATGTTTAATTGCCTAGTTGAGTTGTAGCTCAAAAAACTGAAATAACATCACCAGTAGCTCTGTTAGATATCTTTTGTGCTAAAACATTGCTACCTTCTAATCATACGTTAAGACAGCTGGCAAATATTAGTTGAGCAGAAACAATCAGTAAAATCAGACTGGCAGATGAGATACAACTGGAATTGCCTGCCTTCTTCTTTTTCCAGATTTGGATTAATTTTTAGCTGGTTTTTTT
>VZRH01001521.1:0-108040 GCA_013397555.1 Urocynchramus pylzowi | reverse complement strand
TTTTTTTTTAATATTTTCCTATGCTTCAATTCTTCCTCCCACTTCAATATGGGAAAAAATGTTGCAATATTGCCAAACTCCCATGGAATGGAAGGATGATTTTTGATTTAGATTTGGAGAGCAGATATAATGTGAATAATGTTGTTCTTTCCTCTTCCTTTAGTTTGTCTTTCCCTGAGTTTCTTTTCAGTCACATGAATAGAGCTAGACTTATTACAGTGTGAAGTGTCAGAGTTCACCGATTCAGACAGAAAACATACATCTTCCTGCTACATGATCAAAATATCCTTTTAATATAATTTCTCAACTAAATATCTGGGATTACAGCCCATGCAGAGCTTGAAAAGTGTAAAAGGAGTGAAAAGCTGGGAACACATCTAAATATAATGCTCTGTTCAATGCCAGAATGGCAAATTTTAAAAGCCATCTTACCACATCCCGCATGTTTTTTGTTATAGCTGAAGCCTTTTGGTTAATGTAAATGACTGTGCAGCTATTGAAACTGGTGTACACAAAACAAAAAATTAATTCATGATCTGAAAGAAGAGAAAGCTACTGCATTTTTCTCCTCTGACTAAACTGAAAGTTGTTGTTGTATTTACAATATGCAGCATTCTAGAGAGAGAAGGAGGTTTCTGTGGGACTGGCCTCCCAGACAGATCAAGCAGCAATGGCAACAACAACTTTGTTGTTTAATGGTTTTCAGAGGCACATTCAAAGCCCTTACAGGAAGAGCACATAAAAAACCTTTAAAGAAACACAGTCAAATGCTAAATTTAAAGCAGAAGTGAAAATGTGGTTTAAAATAGACTAGGAAACACGTTCCAAAGGGACACCCTTCAAGGCTCTTGAATGATGTTAGAGAAGATATCTGCAAGCTAGAGCTGAGAATGGTCTTGTCAGTAATACAATCAAACACTATAAAAGTGATTCTTAGAAAGATTTTTAGGAAATATTTTTTTTAAAATTTTGTATGACACTAAGTACTTCTGTACAATGCTAGAGTATGATGTAATTGCTAATTAAATACTTTTCCCAAAACTCACAACAGCCACATTGGCTATATTTACATTATTACATAAACAGGGGCCAGGCAGCAAACAAGAGCCTTGGATTCCAGATAGTTGAGACAGATTAACTACATATTCACCTCCTTTGCTCTACTTGACTGACCTTGTTTGTCCAAGATGAAGCTACTCTTGGTTCTAGGGACAGCTATCTTCAGGGAACATACCCACCAAGCCACAGTGTAGGTGCTGCATCAGAGTTGGCTCCCTCTGAAGTACTCCATCCTCCAAAACAATCCTTACAAAAACCAGGCTTTGCATCCCCTTATATCCTTACATACTCCTTTCCACACTCAGGGCATACAGCCATTACCTGGAGTTTCAGCCTCTAAAAATCCACTCTGGCATAGCACATTCTTCATGATGTCACACAGACCCAGGCCCTCTTTCCAGAAACCTTGTTCACTGGGCCTCTTGCAGTGCAGTGATGTACCATCTGACTCAGGTGAAGGTCCACAAAGCTCAGTGTCCACTGGAAATACTTGCACACTATTTCTTTTGGCTAAGAATATGGGAGCAGGAATATAAGCACATGCAAAGCAATCAGGGAATGATACTTTTTGTGCACTAATACTTTGACCTCGGGGATTTTCTGAGGTAGTGATTGTTTACTTCTGTTTAATAGCTCCTGCAACATGAAAACTTGCCCATGATTACAAGAAACTGAGCATGAACTTTGATTTGCCTAAGTATGTGTAAATTATACTCCAGCCCTTTTTAAACCCTTGCTAAGATTTGGGAAAGATTAAAGGAAAAAAAAAAAATATGAAAAAAGAAGAAGAAAAAAATAGTCTTTAACTGCTTGTTCAATGGTAAACCTGGAGAGTTTATTTTAAAGGTACACTCCACTGCCAGGAAGGCTACAGGTTTTATATTTTGTTGACCTAAAAAATGTATTTCTTAAGCAGTCATTTAAATTTAGCAGCAAAGGCTTTAGGAAGATAACCAAACTATCATGAGACTTGTACATTGAGATGGACACAGAGCATAGGACCAGGATTCAGAGGTTTCTTATCCAGACTTGCTATTTTTTTCATTCACCAAAGACTCTTGAGGGCTTTTAAAAAGAATATCTTATAATCAACTGTATTTGGTAGCTTATGAAAACCACAAATTTTTAGAGATTGTTTTTTTGTCTAGATTTGTAAAAACTGTCATTGCTTTCTTTTGCATGAAATATTTTTGCATGAATGAATTTTGCATGAAATGTTAGCACCGGCAGGAGCGTTTCAATCAAGTTGAAGCCTGTTTATCATCTCTCTTGGCACAGCCTAAATCAAGGCAACGTAATAAACTATCTGGAGAAATGCTCTTAGTATTACTCTTGGATTCAGATGAAGAAGTTTAGCTTATGAAAATATTTTCTGTTTATTAGTATAATCTTTGTCCAATCTAGCTACCTTAACAGATCAAATCAATACTTTAAAAAAATTAAAAAAAATCTATATATTCAAAGGTAACAAGAATACATTACTGCAATTCAGAAATAGAACAACAACAAAAAATCCTTTTTTAATTTAATTTGTCTTCATAATAATTTTCTTTTTTTCAATCTGGATAATGCTTTCTCTCTTTGTGGCACACCCAGTCCAGTAGACTATGTATATATTTCCCTATTTATAGCTCTGAAAACACACACACTTAAATATTCTATAGCTTACTGTAACTCACACAGAAGCTGTGGGTGAATATTGAAATTGTTGGCTGTACCTTTATAAACTGTTTTATGCTGACAGTGTAACTATGTGACGATCCCTTCTGGTTTTAAAATTCCTGACTAAGTATGAATTTCTAGCAGACTATTCATAGGTGCACTTGAAGGAAAAAAGGTGTATTCTGCACACTTTTCCACTGAAATGCAGCTATCTTCAAAAGGTAAATTAAAACAGCTTAAAACAAGCTATAACCCCATAGAGAGGAACATTCCCACAGTTCAGGTGCTGGTTACAAAATCAGTTTGATGTTTTTTGGGACTGATGGAATAAATGAATGAAGAGATTTCTTTGAAACACAGGAAAGGTTTTGTTTGCATTATTTTTCTTTGCTGGATCCAGGTTTAGACTGGTTCTCATTTTATCTGCGCCCTGTTCCCCACCTTCACATGAGTACACACAAAGCGGGGGCTTCAAAGCTGACAGCACTGGCCTAACTCTGTTCTTGTTGAAAGCATTGGCAAAACTCCCAGTGGCTTCAACAGCAACAGGATTAGGCCAACTGTGCGAGCTTTGAAAAACTCACCCAAGGCAATAAATCTAGCATTAATTCACAAAAAAGAAAACCAAACAGATAAGGGAATGAAGAGAGGGAAAAGAAGACTCATCATTCAGTTGCTCAAAGTCCTTTAACAGAAGAATTTCCTCGGTTACATATTGTGGTGTAGGGTCTGTGTGGCTGGTACATGAGAGTCTGTGTTAGGCTGCTTAGGACTGTGCAGAGAGTGAAGATCCCTTCCCTGGCCACTGTGCAGAAACTTCTGGTGGTCCTGCTGTGTAAATGGCGCAAGAGCAAGGAGACCTCTGAGATCAGTTCCAACTCACCTGGCCACAGAACTGTACTGGGTCAGGCCAGCACATGCTTCACCCTTTCCACTGCAAACCATGGGCTGCTCCAGCCTCTAGTGTCTTGAGGCACTTTGCTGTCATTTATTTGACATATCTGCATCCACCTGTTTTCAACTCATCTTGCAAGTCTTGCAGTACCTAAAGGGGGCCTACAAGGAAACCAGAGAGGATCTTTTTACAAGAGCATGCAGTGATAGGACAAGGGAGAATAGCTTCAAACTGAAAGTGGGTAGGTTTGTATTACATATTAAGAAGAAATTCTTCATTGAGATGTGGAGTGTGAGACACTGGAACAGGCTGCCCGGAGAAGTTTGGATGCCCCATATTTTGACGTGTTCAAGGCCAATTTGGATACAAGCTCTGAGCAACCAGGTCTAGTGGTATGTGCCTCTGCTCATGGCGAGTGAGTTGGAAGTAGGTGGTCTTTAAGGTCCTTTCCAACCCAAATCTTTCTATGATTCTATGATTTACATAATCTTTTTTACCACTCATTTGCCTGTGCCTGTCTTTGAATTACCTCCTTTATGTTGTTTTGTGGTTTGGTGTGGGGGATTTTTTGGGTTTGTTTAGTTTTGGGGTTTTTTGTTTGGTTTTGTTGTTGTTTGTTTGTTGATGTTTTGTTGTTGTTGTTGTTTGGTTGGTTTTGTTGCTTTTTATTTTTTCTTGTTGTCTTTTGGGTTTTTTGTTTGTTTGTTTTGGCTTTTTTTGTGGGGGAAGGTTTGTGGGTTTTTCTGGGTTGTTTTTTTTGGAGGGGGTTGGTTGTTTGGTTTGGTTTTTGGGGGATTTTTTGCTTGGTTTAATTTTTTTTGTTTGCCTTTTTTTTACTAGAGAATCTTGGAGAAATGTGACCAAAAATACAATGGCAAAATAACTTTGGTATGAATGTAGTAGGACTGGATTTTTGCCATCATTGCATTGTATACCAGAACCTCGACCTGAACTTCTTTTTCCTTTCACCCTTAATATCGCAACAGCCTTTGCCATCTTCTGTGCTGCCACCAAGTGAGTAATGCTCAAAGCATTGACAACACTTTTTCACTTTTTCCTTTTTAAAAAGGCAACTTTGGAAATTGTCCAGACTCTTCTTAACTTTCACAAATGGTCGTAATTTCTCACCTTCACAAAGTGACTTGCCTCTCACAGATGCTGACCTTGTGGCCAGGATAGATAGGTGGTATTTCCCCCTTCATTGTTCATTAACTCCTCATGCTGACCTGGAAAAGCAAAAGGGCTTTACATAGACCTACAATGTGCCATCATCATTGTACAAGGATTTGTCCTTCTTTTCAGAGAAGGAGAGCATTCATACCTTCTCCTGACACCTTGGTGGAAAAAAATAATTTTATGAAACAAAGACATTAGTACATCTCAGACACCTAATTGTGATTTTCGTTTCAACCAATATTATGATGTGAATCCCAACAAATTTTATTTGCAAATTCTTCCATTCACCCTTTATGGTATGAGGAGCTGGATCCAGGGTTTGAAATAGTAAAATAGATGATTCTGGCATCCCTTTTTAGCAACCAGACTTTGCATTGCTGTAGATTCAAAGTCTTATATTCCTTTTCTGGCCTTGTATCAGCATAATTTTTGCACAATTTCATGACCACAAGTTGAATTAATGTACATTTTCAATGTGAAAGAAAATTCTGATGCATGTAAATAACAGACTGAGACAGTGTTTGGAAGAATACCATTAATCTATCTGAAAATGACCTAGGAGTTTGATGCTCACACAAAAACTACAACCAGTGATTTTGGCAAAGAAATGCTCCCAACTAGATTTTTGTATCTAGATCTGTGGAATTTATTGATTTGCAGGGCTCACTGGCAGATCTACAAGAATTCATTTTGCATGAACCTGGAATGAAGTGTAGAGCCAAATGAAAAGTAGGAAAAATAATAATTTTTTATTGTCAACAAGTTTTAGGTTTTTGGAGGGATTACTTTTTTTCTCATTTATTCTTTCATAAAACTGAAGTTGATTTCCAAATGCTGGGAACTAAAAATAAAATCTCAAAACTGAAATGCTGACATTTTTCCAGTTTTGAGACTTTTTTCCTTAAACAGCACACACAAAAACCAAAAAACATAAACCAACAACATAAACCAACAACAACATAAACCAACAACAACAACAACAACAAAACACAAAAAACCCCAAATGCAAACAAACAAACAAAAAAATTTGAATCACTGTGATTCAGGAAAAACATTTTGGCCAAAAAAGTTTTATCCAACTCTACATATGATATTCTCCCATAATGCTTCTCTTTTTTAATACAGAGTGGGAACATGCTGAAATGCAATACTTAGTGCAAATTCAGTAAAAATGTGCAAAAGGACAAGTCAGCAAAGAAAAAAAGAAAAACTAGATGATAGCTATGTCCACATAAACCTTGTTAAACCATGCAGGACTGCATTTTTTTTCCCTTTCTTTTAGTAAACTCTGGGATATTTCTAGTACATCTGCTTCTTCTTATGTTCAAAAGTTAATTTTGATCTTGGAGAGGGAAAAAGTAAATGTCATTAGAAAAGGAAATCACACATGATGCAAAATAAATGTATTGTCATTTTTTTATTTCCTTTATATTCACACATTTGTTATTTTTATATTTTCTTGTTATCACAACTCATAATTTATATTAGTGATTAATTTAAAAAGCAAAAGATGATATTATTCCCTACATAAGTTAGATGTCATCAATGATCATGACCTACTTGTTGAACCAAAGGAACCTAAGATTTTAATGGCAACTGTCACACAAATATGCAATCAACAAATATCTATAGGCTAACACAACAAGTACAGAACCAAAGAAGAATGCTAAAGAGAGAATGAATTGGGGAAGTTTTGTTTGTTCACAGTTTTAGTTTGTTCACAATTCACATGTGAAATAGAAACATAAATTGTGAGGTGCTGCAGTGTGGTGGTCATTTTTATGACAGCCCATGCACAGTCAATATGAGTACAAAGACAGGTAGTTATGGCAAGTGGTTTTTTAATTTGTAGGAATGCTAACATCAATGAGAAGTTTTCCATTACTTTCACTGGTGTTTAGGCTAGGCCTTAAGGTAGCAGCAGAAGCAGCGGCAAATTTACCTTTTAGTGTCAGCCCTACTTTGAAACAGAGGTTCATATCTAGCCATTGCTGTGCCATGGCTTATTACAGTGACAATCAGAGTGCTTTCTGTATGCTGCACTTTTGCTGTCTGCAGTCTTCAGTAAAGATCAGAGCATCCCAAATGGTGGTATAAGACAGCCTCTGCAAATATGGTGCTGATAGTAGCCTGAAATAATTGCAGTAACAAGACCCTTCCTGGAACCCAGCAGCCCAGTGTGCTAGTGAGCACAGAAGTGATACCTGAAGGATGGGATAAATGATGTGGACTGGAGTGGCTGTTGCAGCTGGGAGGGACCACTGATGTGTACAAGAAGAAAAGGCAGATGCATCAGAACTTGGTTTATGTAATGATGTGGAAAAAAAATTGGAGGCCTGAAGAGTGGATGGAGTTTATTGTGACTTCTGTTAATTTTAGGTTTCCAAGGTAATGTTGATCACTTACTGGGGTAAAGCATTTCTTTTGAACAAAATGCAAATTCCCATTCAGAGATGTGAGTAAAATTAGGTGGTATTTTCTGCTGTTACATTTGAATTGTAAAAGTAAAAGGTACACAATTTGGAAAAGACTAAGATGCACTGGGCTCGTTCCTCTGGCATTTCCTATGAGATCTAAAGCTGAATTTTGGTTCTACAGATATTCTAGAATATGTCAACCCAGGAAAAACATATTTGAAAAGGATCTTACATTCCTTTTCCAGATCTGAACTTGGTTTTCTGCCAAAATGGTTTGAAGTAATCTCTTAGCCAGTACATATCTCAGACCTTCGCTTCTGAGCACAAAACACATTATCAGAAGCCCCTGAACTGACCTAGAGATAACATTCCACCCTGGGACACTGGAAGATAAAAATGGGTGAGTTTGGAGTTTCCAGATTCCATACAAACAGCAAAAAAGCTGAGGCTTAGAATTTTTGAGCTAAGGTTGAATATGTGGATTAAAGAGCAAGACTGATATTGAGAAACAGATATTGTTTTAATTATAGCTTAAAAAATACCCCAAACAGTCTGAAGGTTTCTGCCTTCCCTGCAGTTATGGTGTGATCCCAGAAATATCCAGAAGAACAGTGTGATCTCTACATTCATGTGTGTCCTTGCATTTTGTTTTCTTGTAGGCAACAGGAATTTTGTGCAACTACCTAAAACTGTAGTTGCAACGTACTAAGTCACTAGATAAGCTTAGGTACTACTTTGAGAGCTGTCTTTGCCCATTCTTCAGGCTGTGATTGTGATCAAATGTCTGGAGAGGGTATATGGGATGCATGATGTCCCTGAAATGCCCTTCTCACTGTAGTGTAGCTGTATCTTTTGATCTTATATTTTTATACAATGACTTTGTATTTGCTAACTTCAGGCAAGATTTTGGACTTAAAAATGCACATAGTAATTTTCTCTGCTGTCAGAACAAGTTCAGACACATATGTTAGAAGTGATTTTAAAACAATGCATTCATTTTATAAAGCACTTGAATGACTACCTGGCACATATTTGAACTCTGTCTGATAACTGTAGCATTTATTTTCATAGTTTCCTCCTTCAAAGTCTGGCACTCTATGAAATCCTGACCACTTCATAAAAAAGCAAATGATGGCATTAATGTTGCCAGCAGGAGGGTGTAAGCCGCAACCATTTGAAAAAAAATGACATGGCTCTTTTTAGCTGAGCCTTTCCCTGGGAGTTGATTGCTATGGAAAAGAGAGGTGAGAATTAGCTGCTTTTACAAATGTCAGCAGCATTCTTAGAAGGTTCAAGTAACAAGAGGTGCTGAAAAGTATGGCAACCAAATCCTCATCTTCTGACACTAATCTTGTCACTTCTGTGACATTCTTGGCCTCTTCTAACCCAGCGTCTGGGAATTTGAGACAATCTTTGGTCTACCACATGTTGGTGCAGAATATAGCTGCTGCAAAATGAGACCAACCTGCAAATGGGGAAAAGATCTATTTAAAAATAAAAAATTCCAGCCCCCTCATGCTTCCTTAGCACAGGCATTTTTAGAACCAAATTTCAGTCTCATACTGACCACTTAATACTTTGTAAGCTGTGTTGCTCACCCCAGACAGGCAGGAATGTTTTGCTGTTTGTTTTTAAAGCCATCATGCCATCATACATACCTCTGCTGGGACCATCTTCTCATTCAACACCACTGTGCAGTTCACATTCTCATTCTTCATTTCAGGAAAACTTTGCCTGGGTTTGTTTAAATGGCAGACCATAAGGGAAGCGAAATAGTATGATAACTAATATTCCATCGGCAAAAGCAAGATTAAATTTGCTTGGTTTTGTAAGAACACAGTTCATGGCCTGAATTAGTGGTGACCTGGTAGCCCTTGTTGATGGTATCATCTTCCCATTTGGTCTGCATTGCTGAGAGTTTAGATGGGGTAGAGATTTCAAATACCCACAGAATCACAGAATGATGGAATGCTGACTTAGAAGGGACCCACAAGGATTATCAAATCCAGGGCCTGGCCCTATACAGGACCATTCCCAAGGATCACAACATGTGCCTGAGAGCATCCTCCAAACGCTTCCTGATCCCTGGCAGACTTGGTGCTATGATCACTTCCCTGGGGAGCCTGTTCCAGTGCCCAGCCACCCTCTGGGTGAAGAACCTTTTCCTAATATCCAACCTAACCCCACCCCCAACACAACTTCGAGGGCGATTACAACAACCCAAGGGCAATTCCCTTGGGTCCTGTAACTGCTCACCAGAGATAAGAGATCAGTGCCTGCTCCTCCTCTTCCCCTCAGGAGGAAGTTGTGACTGCAGTGAGGTCTCCCCTCAGTCTCCTCCAGGCTGAGCAGACCAAGCGACCTCAGCCACTCCTCATACAGCTTCCCCTCAAGGCCCTCTACCCCTCCACTGGACACTCTCCAGTGCTGTCCTGGCACTGTGGCACCCAAAACTGCCCCCAGCACTCGAGGTGAGGCCGCCCCAGAGCAGAGCAGGACAATCCCCTCCCTTGCCTGGCTGGCCATGCTGTCCCTGATGCCCCACAGGACACGCTTGGCCCTCCTGGCTGCCAGGGCACTGCTGGCTCATGTTCAACTTGCCATGGACCAGAGCCCCAGGGCCCTTTCCATGGCACTGCTGTCCAGCCTCTCATTGCCCAGTCTGTCTGTACACCCAGGGCTGCCCCATCCCAGGTGCACAACCCTGCACCTTCCCTTACTCTTGAGCTTGGTGTGGTTGGTGACTGCCCAGCCCTCTCTGCAGGGCCTCCCGGCCAGAGTCAACAGCTCCTCCCAGTTTTGTATCATCTGTGAACTTCCTATCCCTCCCAGTCCTGCACCCAATCATTTATAAGATGTTGAAGGGCACAGAGCCTAAGGTGGAGCCTTGTGGAACCCCCCTAGTGACAGGTCACCACTCTGTTGTCACCCCCATTGACTGTAACCCTCTGTGCCTGACCCATGAGCCAGCTGCTCTCCCACCATGTGATGTGTTTATCCAGCTGTGAGCTGGACATTTTGTCCAGCAGGACACTGTGAGAAAAGTATTGAAAGCTTTGCTGAAATCCAAAAGATCACATCCCCATATCAGCTAGGCAAATTACCTTGTCATAAAAGGAATTCAGGTTTGATAAGCAGGAATTTCCTCTCATGAAGCTGTGCTGGCTGTGACCAAAGACTGTGCTGTCTTTTGGGTGTTTTTCAATACCTCAGAATAATCTTCTGCATTACTTTACCAGGCACTGAAGTGAGACTGCCAGGCCTGTAGTTCCCAGGGTCATCCTTCTTTCATGCCCTTCATTCATAGGTTATGCAGTTTGTGGTGGGATTGTGCTCAGGGCAATAGAGTTACTGCCACTGATTCCTAGGTCCCTTAGCTTATAGCTGTAGTGGGACCTAGAGAGCTCCAGGGAGCTATCTGCTTCTTCTCAATTACTGCTACTGCAAGGTATGAGGAGGTGTCTGTACCAGCTTAACAGTAGCTTTACATGCCATAATGCCTGACACATTTGAAGTGTTGCTGGGTAACAGTTTTAGACTTTATATCTTTTTTATTATTAATGACGTATATGATACATTCAGCACAAGATATCTTCCTCAAGCTTTTAGTGTCTCTTGGAGGTAAAGTCTAGTAATATGCCTTTTGCAGCTTGCTCAGAAATAAAGCTTATAGCCTTTAATATCAAAATTTGGGCTGATGGGAGCCTGAAATACTAGCATAGAAATATAATGAAGCAACAAGGTTCACCTCAGCCATGCTCTTCAACTCCTGTTTGCTCCCAATGGCTCTGTTCTAAGATGCCTCTGTTTAAAACATCTTTTTCTATAATAGCTGACCCTTTGACACTCCCTTGAAGCTACCCCACTGAGGTCAGGAGACAGGATGCAACAGAGAATCTCTCCAGGGACAGATCCCCTTAGCTTCACTCTTGCTTTCTCTCTTGAAGGCTTGCTACTTCCCCACTTAGTTTTATGAGCAGATATTTCCTCTCCCCAAAATGGCCCCTCTTCCTTGCTTGTAAGGAGAAGTGCTTATCTAGATGCTAGAGGTCTTAACAACTATAGAGAAGTGCCAAGAACTACTCATGTTTTAAGCTCAGTTTCAGAAAAAGTTTGTCTCTTCATAATAATTCTTGTGAGTGAAAGTGAGGGACAAGGGCTCAGCTTGCTGCCTCTCATCTGGCAGAGTGCTTTTGGAGCATCTGGGCCTGCTCTCCATCAGAATGACCTAATTCTGCATACATCCATATTGATCTGATCTGCGTCATCATTGGTTCAGCGTTCATTAATGGAATTGGGTGCAGAAAGCTTTCAGGGGAAATAGATGAAGAGAGAGAATAATATATGCTGTACTCTTAGAGTGGGAGTGAAATTAGATTATTTTTGTGCTATTCGGTTGAAACCTACTCAGTGACATTTTAGAAAGGTTGTGTGCAAAGGCCCTCCCTCTTTCCTCCTCCCATTCCTACTCCCCTTCTTCTCTTTCTCTTTCTTCTGCTCCTTGTCATTGTTGTTGTCTTCCTCCTCCTCATCCTTCTCTGCACAAGGCAGTGGTGGTGTGCAGTGGAAGGTACCTCCCCATGCAGTCTCTGCCTCTGGCAGACAGCAAAACCCCTCCTGCCACCAGACACGCTGGCATTCTGCTTGGCATGAGAGTACAGGCCAGCAGTTTCTCCCACTGAGGGCACAGGGCATTGTGCGAACCAAGGAATAACTCTCCTCTTAATGTCAATGTTGTAACTGCAAATCTTCAGTGGAGTCATTCCCACTTGATCTGTGTGAGTGAAAGATAGCACAAGCACTGAATTAATTTCACAGATTTCATACTGTGTTGAGGATAAGACGGTCCACAGAGGAGGAACAACCTCCTAGTACATCCCCAAGGCTCTTGAGAGGATTTATTTGCTCACCTCCTGCTTTAGGAGGAAAAAAGCTTGTCTATTCTTGTTATATTTCTCATTAGAATCAGAACTGCTGGAATTGTTCATGTTAGAGGAAATATGAGGGTGCAGAGCAGTTCTTGATGAGATGAAAAGTTAATGAGATGGCTTTGAGCTAGAGCTCAACAACATACTCCCAACAGTCATATACTCCCAGCTGGTATGGACACCACATGCTTTTCAGTTGAATACTCAGCACATAAGAAATGCATGACATGAAAGCTCTATGGGTGTTGGCTGAGAACATACATTTCATGTACCAAATAACACTATCATGTATTTTTAAAACTATTAGGAGAAAGCACAAAGAATTGTGCTCTGACATTCGGGGCAGAGTGTTACTATAGGCTGGTTTCATTTGATGTTATTCAAACTCCCTTTTCATTCTCCACAAAGGCAAGGTCTCTGACCAGTGCTGCTGACCTCTGAACTACAGCTGAACACAGCAGTAGGATATATAACAGATAGAAAATACTGAAATTAGGGAGATGCAAACTATTTTCACGTATTTGGTTTGACCACAACACAGCAATGATTTTGTTGTGTAATATTAATAAAATTATGGTGATAGACTTAGTTGTATCACATTGCTTCTAATTGCAAAAGGAAGATACAGCAAAGATGATGCAAGTACACAGTTAACATAAAGGAGACTTGTAAAGCAGAACTGGAGAAAAACCTGAGGGAAACTGCAGTTCGGTTTTGACATGCAGTCTGTGCAATTCACAGCCATACTGAAAGAAAAGAGAAAATGAAACAGAGACTGAAGATTTTTGAGTGCCCAGTCATAGCTGCCATTTGGTGTATATGTCAAAAAAAGTAAGCACTCTGATGCATATTCCTCTACATCACTCAGGAATTTGCTTTGCATGGTTAGTGGTTCCAGTCTGCTGTTGCCATGAGGGATTCCTGACCCCTCAGTCACATTGATTCCCTACCCATTTGGACATACAATTATTAATAGGAAAAATACCTTTTCCAGGACAGAGAAAAAAAAAACAAAGGAAAGTTTTATCATACCAGCTTTTAGGAAATGGAAGTTAGGAAATGTGTAGCACAGCCCTAATATGTTTCTGTATTAATACACTCCAATAGTCTTGAATAATTCCATGACATCGAGAAATGTACCAAGATAAATTCTTTTGCCTAAGCTGCTCTCTTTGACATTGTGGCTTTTCAGTTAACTATTCTACAGCAAAAATGCATTTTGTCGGGGAGAGAGGAAAGTACTTTGTAGGTGCTGTGATCAATTTACCAGTGCAGCTGACGAATGCGCCTTAAGTCCTACTTGATCTTCCTAATACAATGTAATCCTTAATTATCTATTTTGACATCTAATGAGCACACAACACGTGTGTGAACTCCCAAGGCATGTATCTGTCTTGCCTTGCTAATCCTGTTATCCTGGCTGTTCCTCTGCTAACTCTACTGCTGTGAGTGACTCACAGATATAGTGTCTCTCCTTGCTGCTGTATCTCTGACATGTAATCATAATAATTACTCTCCATCATGAGGAAGGTCTGGAAACAATAAAATCTGCCACCTGTTGACATATGTTGAAGTCTGTACATGTTATTAATCCAGGGTATAGTTTGTCAGTCTGGTGTTGAGCTTAAAAGGCCACTGCAGACCTTTTAATGATATTGATATTCTTGCTGTGAACAGGCAACTGAGCAGTGGTCTATTTGACACAGCATGAAGCTATGGCATTAGAGTGGGGATAAGGACAGATGGTTCTTACTCATGAGCAATCAGGCATGGATTTTTCCTTGAAGAGAGAGAGAAAAAATCCTTTTCTTAACACCTGATATTGCCAGGCTCTTCCACCTGAGAGGCAGTGGGGCTGTAGTCCTGCTAGCTGTTCCTCAGTAACAGATTGATGGAGTGGTCCCTACACTTCCTGAAGCACATAAGGAGATTCAGAGATTTATCTTTTTTAGATTACTTATTCTTTGGGGACTGAGCCTTAGTAAAAATTTAAGTCTAAAAAACCCAGGGAATAAAGCATGTTGTGGAGGTTATTCCAACTAAAATCCCTGCATTATTAATGTCTACTTCACTGACAATATCAGCATGTAACTTGCTGCATTCCCACTAGACTGAATACTAGGATGAATTTAATGATGCTGGTATCCGTGGGGTGTGGGGTAGCTTTCAGGATCCAGCTGGGATAATTCAGAGGGGCATCTAACCTCTTTGCAAAACACTATAGCTCTCAAATAACTGTGGTCAACACTTGCTCTGGTTCCATCAGATATGAAAACTTTGGTAAGAGCAGCAGGTAAGCAAATCTTGATAAGAGAAGTAGACATCCTGCTTTTGTCTCCATCAGAGCCCTCCATTTCAGCAATGCCAGATGGAAATTCAGAACTTGTGAATTTGGGTCGGTTCAGCACAAATCTAAGTCTGAATCCATTGGTGTAATTATAATCTATGTCACCCAGCAGAACAGCAATAAGCCAAAGTGTGGCATCACCAGGGGATTATCATGGGGGACAGGCTTGTGACAGTGGTGACTGCCACATCTCATGGAATGTGGTGTCATTAGCGATGGTGTGCCTGCTATGGGCGCACACTCTTAAAAGGAGGGGGCACATCTGTCTTCACTAAAATGTTCACACTCAGCAGCTGTTCATGACTGCAAGATATGCTTGTAGTCCACCCAGTGCAATGGACTGTGTAAGCAGTTCAGAGCTGAGAAAAAAAATACCAATGCAGTTATCAAAAGCAGCTCTGGACACAAGGTATTTTCTGTGCTTGACCTAAGGTGCTGAAGTGACTATAGGTCTCTCCTTACAGTTATTATGCCTAAAGCTATTTTGAAAATCTCTGCACTGTGTTCCACTGTGTGGTTTAGACAGGCACATAGATATTATTGTCTCTCTTGACAGAAATATGAGTGAGAATGATGATCCTTCCACAGCACTGCTATGTTTGCATGCAACTTAGTGTTGAGATGCTATTAATTTTAAACACCAGAAGTCTGGGAAGCTACCTTGAACTCTATGGAAGTTTTAGCTTACTGTCTGATGAATGTGGAATCCAGGCACTTTTATGGTCTTACAGTAAAGTCATATCTTACAGTGATTTTATGAGATTATAAAAAGCTCAGTGTGAATTTGTGACAATACTGCCTATCAAGTTTATTCACCTTCTTAAGCACAGCTTACAACCAACCCAGATTTCTAAGTCCTCAGCTGTGTATGGCTTTGACACTCATTTAACACTCAACCTTTCCAGTTCCTGAGACTTTCTGGAAGCCAAGGGCTAGGAGAGAGACCACTCTGATGGGCAGCTCTGAGATCCTGGGTTCTGTCTAGACGACAGATGGGGTCTATGTAAATCACATGGAGATACAAGCTAAGATGAGTGCTAAAAGGCAGAGAGCAGAAGGGGAGAGACCATCTTCGTAGTCTCTGCAGCTGATCTTGTGAGTGAGCCTAATCCATTTGGGGGCAAGGCAGTCAGGTTAATTCACACTCCCTCCCTGTTGTGTGTTAACTAATCTCTTTGACTTCAGATTGAAAGGAGAAAGAAATGTTCATGCTCACTGCTTCAGCTGAGCAGTGGTAACTAGCAGCTTAGGGTTCAAGAAACAGCCCACATCCAACCAGTTCTGGTAAAGCTGCAAGGGCTGTGCCTCTCCCAGAGCAAAAGTGACTACTGCAGTGCTAATCTCAGTAATTACAGCTTCACAAAAATGGCTGGATATACTCTGGAGTTTATGCAGCTACTCTAAGTATTATTTAGAATAATTTTTTACAGATCAGAAGTAAGGATGTGCATACAATAGTAAAATGCAGGGTTAAATTACAAACAAATACTGGCAGCAAGCTTTACTGCACTGACAGATAGGTTCCCTAAACCTTTATTCTTGTGACCTTTATTTCTGGCTATTTTTAGGATTCACAAAGTGTTCTGAAAAGGACAAGACAACTATAGGTGTGAAAGAGATGCATTTTCAGAATGATGGGCTATATGGCCTCTAGTTCTTAATAATCACGGAGACTTTAAGAGGCCTCTCGAGAGGTAAAAAATACATGATGCATATCCTATAAATCTGCATGCTCCTAATGGTCAATGAAAGGAATAAAAATCTAGCTTTATGCAGCAGAAGAAAAAAAGAAAAAAAAAAAAGGAAAAAAAGAAAGAAGAAAGAGAAAAAAGAAAGAAGAAACAATTCCTTGTGAAAGAAGAATTTTGCCCCTATAGTAAAATCCATGGCAATTCCCTCTATGTGCTATGATGACACACACTTTAAGAAACAGTGGATACATTTTATTGTAGAACTGAACAGGACTCAGATTCAGGTAGATATTAAGTGACTGCATAGAAAGAAAACAGGTCTGGGAAAGGAGCTTTAATTAGGAAAGGTTAAGGCATAGCATTGCATGCCAAATGAGAAGGGCACACCAAACACAAGGCTCAGAAAAGTATTCCATTCCTGGACTCCCTGGGACTGTTAGAACTGGACCACTGGACACCTCCGCTGTGGAGACCCTTATTTCACATTCAAATGTGTAATTCTTCTCTGCAGCCTGAAAAGCTGGCCTCACAAGGAATCTCATGGCAAAGACTTCTTCCCACTATCTATAGCCTGTGAGATGAGTTGTTGAGCTGGGATGATTTCCAATAGCATTAAAATAGGAAGTAGAGCATACAATTTTTGCATAGCAAAACGGGTACTATTTTTGTATAGCATGTTTTGTTTTGAGAGTTTTTTGGATATGTTCCAAAGAGAATATAAATCACAAGCATGTTTTTATCGGTCTGAGCCATGTGCTGCTTAATTGGGGTCCTGTTAGTCATGTTTTGGGGTGTTAGTGGCTCTATCCACTGAAGTCTTTCAACCTGCCCAAGCCTCTTGTGTTGCTACAGTGTGAGAAGGCATTGCTGCTGGACACTGGAAGGAGGGATGCAGAAGATCTTTTGCTTGATGAAATATTAAGGGTGAGAGGGGGAGGCAGGGACAAGGGGCAATTCTCTATGGTAGTGAGCTGTAAGTTAGAAAACAAAAAAATCCATCTGTTAGGGAGCTGTGGATGGTACTGACGTATGCTACTGTACAGTTTTGCCATCTCCTAGATGAGGAGCAGAGCTTCTGAGAACATACAGAGGAGCAGCTCCTGGCCCAGACCAGACACAGCCATCCTATCCATGCAACTGCAAGTGCAACACAGAGGTGCAGCCCCACTATTTTGGTGGATAACCCTCTCACTGATCCCACGTGCTACAAGCCCTTTGAATAGGACTGTGTTCAGAGAGAACATTGCACTGCAGAAAACTATGGCCTGACTCAGATTTATGTCTAAACCACATTAGACCATTTTGGCAATGCCAGCAGGTCAATCAAGTGGGTATAAACGGGAGTCAGCATTTGCAACAGCTCTAAAAGAACAAGGAAAGCTCTGGCAGCTGAGCAGTGACTATTCAGCCTGCAGTATTTTCTTTCCTTTATTTTCATTGGCACATTGTGTAATTTATATGGCAGCTTGAGTGTTTGTGGTGCTTTGTAACAGATAAAACATTCTACTAAGCATGAAGGGAAATAGGACGTGAAGAGACAGAGAAGAGTGCAGGTGGAGAGGATGCTTCAAACATATAGAAAAGAGGGGGAAAAAAAAGCCACTGATGAAATTAAAGAAGGTATTCAGTGGCGTGGGAAATGGAATCGTGACAGCACTGGTACATGCTTAAGGAGGAAAATACAAGAGAAGAAAGATTGAAAACAAAATTGCATTATCTTGAAGAGAAATAGAAGAGGGGAGTAAAATTAAGGGTAGCAAATAATCTGAGGGTGAGGGGAACTGACAGCAGTGGTGGCCAAGAAAAAGGAGAGGTTGTCAGTAATGGACAAGTCTGTGCTGCTTAAGTCTGTTTTAAATCAATCACCCAGGAAAATAATTTCCTGAACTTTAATGTGGTAGAGTTGCTAGAGCCTGAACATCCTTGCAGAAGCAGGTTGATCAGGAGACCTCAGGACACAGAATTCTGCCTGCTCAGCAAAGTGAACACAGGAGAGAGTACAGAATGTCTTTCTACAACTTGACAAAACAGAGAAAGGTTGAAGAGAAGAATTTGTGAGAAAAACAGTCTAGAAAGAATGGGCTCTCTTTTTTGTCCCCCTAAACAGTATCTAGTGTTTGCATGTAATAAAAATTTAGATTATAAAGCGTTCTCAAAGTCCAAACTGTCTTGAGGTACTAAACCTGTGCTATACTGCTAGGAAGGATGCAGGAAGCAGCCTTTTGTAAGTAAAATGAAGGACATTAGTGAGTATTATGTAATGTCCTCATTTCTAGAAGCCGAAGTCCAGGTGGGACATCAAGTTCTGTGGGAATAGGGACTATCAAGGACTAATATCTTAGGATTTCCTTGTCTTGAATGCATTTATCTAGCCTTGGTAGTTGGCCTCCAGGCAGTCTGGTAAGAATGGATATTCCTACAAAAATTTATAATGGAAAATGGTGATGGCTAATTGTAGTAGGATGTTTATGTAACTCTCCACAGATCAGTTTTATTTGTATTAAGTCACTGCTTAATAAAACTTAGAATTCACATGGCATGAAGTGCTGTTTATTAGGAAAAAATTTGGATTTTTGATGTATGCCTTAGAAGCCTCATCCTTTCAGAGCCATTCTGAGTGTGCTACCATTGTTCCTTGTTTCGTTTTAAGGGAAATATCTGGTTTTGATCAGCTTTCTCCCTGTTGTTCTGGGGATTTCTGACTGACAGCTACATTCTTTTTCTTGATGAGTATGAATGAGAGATCATCTTAATGCATTAAAGTTAAATACAGATTGAAGATAACTCCACCCACCTTCAAAACACAGAGATGTTCCATCAATTCTGTTTCAACAGTGTTGAAAATACTCTGCTTCTATCAGGGTGACTCAGTTCAGTCTTTCAAAATAAGCTGAAGAGGCTCAAAGTATTTTATTTAACATCTCTGTCTTTGCTGAGACTTTGCTGATCAATATTACTTCTGGCTTGTACAATTAGGTCACCTTAATATTTTCTCAGTTTTAAATTTGCTTTGAAGAAACCACACAGAATCAATTCAAAGTAGATCAGATATGTGTGTGAGCTATTCATCTTCAAACTGTACTCTTTCCAAGAGATAGCCATTTACTTATCAGGGGAAAATCAAAGCTGCTTGTCATCTGAATGGAGCAATGAAAATACATTCAGCTTAACAAGGAACAGAAGCTGTGTATTTGTGATCTGTTTACTTTTAAAGTCTTCTTGATTAAATCTTTTATTAATTTTACTAAAGCAAATAAATGACACTGAAGCTTTCCTAATGGAAATTTTGTTGCCAGCTTTGTTTTCCTATGGTGTGTTGACATTGGAGGCTTAGGAATTTTTCATCCATTTTGACAATGGTTATGTCTATAGTAGAAGCAGTATTACACTATATGTATTTTTTTTAAGTGGTAAAATATGGAATATTCACAAACTCTTTCCCTGCTTTCATCATCATATTAGCTGAATGTTTAGAGATGCAAATTTGTAACTATTGCCAAATGAGCACCACTTGATTTCATCACATTCTGCATTTCTTCTTCTGATGGGTGAGGTAACTAATAAAACTACTTAAGGGTGATGGGCATAATATGCCTACACTCACAGCATGGGGCATGGAATATGCAACTTGATATTTGTTGTACAGTAGATAAGGCAAGTCACACTCACATTGTTTGAGAGATGGAAGGCTGAAGTCCACACTGGGAGAGAATTATGCTGCTCAGCTTTGACCACAGATGAGCTGCTCGTGTCTCCGAAGGTTTTGAACCACAGCCTCTCTTGTGGGTCTTATGTGTCAGACTGCTCTGCATCAAAATTACAGTATGCTGTCACACAGCTTTTTGCTTCTAAGATGGAAAAAATTCAAGAAGTCAAAGAGAATCTCATTCTCTCTCAGCTGTAATATTAAGAAGGAACATTTTCTTTGTAATGTTAACCAAGTGTTTAGGCAGGTCTATGCGTAGTTATACAGCCTTCCACCAAACATATTTCCCTGTATCATTTACCTGAGGGCTAAATCCTTTCACTTTCTCTTTGGTATTCCTCCAGTATGCCTACCTTTCTACCTGTCACCTTAATACATTTACCCCTGTTCTTTTTAGAAACATATCTTTATTGAAGGCAAATGTGTTAATGTTCTATCCAGGATTTCAGAACTGTGGCCCTCCATTTTCCCAGGATAGCTGTGAAGACCCTCTAGATGGATTTTGTAATGCACTGTCAGCTGAGCCATTCAACATTTCCTTGCACATCAAGGTTTCATTTAAAAGATTATTTTTTTTCTGCATTTAAAGCAGAACACTTTTGTAAATAGAGGAAATATTATAGAACTAAATTAATTAAATACTTAGCTTTTAACTCCTCTTCAGGTTTCTAATTTCTTTCTAGAAGCCATAAATAGTTTATTGCTTTGAGCATTTGCCAGAATAGAATCTACATTCTTTCAGATGGTGTATTTAGTAGATTCCTTACTCCCACACCATGTTTTGCAGAAGTATAGTTTCCTTTTAACTTGCAATTTCTCTGGTTCAAGAGAATGCCTCATTGACATGACCTGTGCTGAATAAATAAAATGAAAAAAACCCCAATCTTTATGCATTTTCTGAGAAAGCTGAATCAGACAGCACACTGGTTATAACTCCAGTGGCTTTTTCTTTGTTTGTTTCATTTTTTTTTTCTGCTTTCTTTAAAATATTGGTAGTAACTACTCACTGTCTGAATGTTACTAAGTATGTTCTTGAGCCACAATATAGGTAAGCTTTAATGTAGGTTGCTGTAATTTCACACTTGATTTTAGTTACATTTATTTTTTAGGAGGAGAAACCAATAGAATTCAATTACATATCATGTTTAAGGATAACATAGTTTTTTCATGAGAAGAAGTCATCCACTGTTCTCTGCACTAACATTTATTCAAAATGCATGTTTATTATGCTACTTTAAATTTCATTTTATTTAAAATGTATTGTATTTAAAAAAATACAACAAAAGGACACTACTGTCTATACACCAGGGCCTTCAGATGTAGCAATCTGTTGATGGTTAACTTTGTTAAAGTGAACTGTCCCAGTAACAGTCAATTTTACGGTGCAGCTGGTAAATGTCAAATTGATTTTGTTTCATCCCAGTGGATGATCACTTTTGAATTGGATCTGTGCCTGTTGTGAAATTTGACATCATCAAACTATGCTCCTGAAATACTGCACTTTCCAACCCTCTCTGCCTAATATGAGACAGCAGCTTCTCTCTTTTTGCTGCTCTTAGTGAACTGAAAACCATGTTCTCTGGAGAATGTCTTTCTAATCATGCTGCAAGTACCTCTTACACTGGGGAAAAAGTTACACCCTTTGCATTGCCCCTCAGGAGCTTTTCCCAAAGCTCTGCTATTGATTGCTCAATTCCCATGGAATGGCAGAAGGATGTAACTATTTGTTACAGGTAAGGCTGCCACTTCAAGGAGACTAATATAAACTAATATAAATACTGTTCAAAGATTTTTGCTGTGATCTTATAGTGTACATGGCAGATTTTTGGGCTGGAGATGTGTTTGAGTATCATTTATAAAATGTCAGATTTTTCTTTCTTTTGTCAACTGAATTGTCATTAGTCCTTTAATAATTGTCTATCAGTATGAAACTTTTCATTTTGGAGCTAAATATTTCATAGGCTTCTTTTCACATTACCTGGAATTCATGCCTCTTTTTCTTTTACCTACAGCATTAACATCTTCCAGTTTCATCCTAAAATCCAGGGAGAATTTTATGTCATCACAACAGGAAGCTTTGAAGAAGCAGTTCTTCTTGGGTTTTATGTGCTTTTCATTGTCATATCATTATCAGAAACAAAAACGTAGGAGCTGGCAAATAAATGCTAGCAGAAGAGACATTCTTTTACTGAGATTTTATTTTGCAGAAGCATAATCCATCACTGGCTGTTTTCATTTCCAGGGGGTGGTGTATCTGATGTGCTTGGGCAAACACTCTTGTCCTTGAGTCAAACATCTCTCCTCACTAAGTAAAACTAATCTGAAGACTTGGGCATGTTTTAAGGGTTTTCTATTCCCTCTAGTCTATGTATTTCTGAGGGGGAAAAAAACAAAGGAACAAAAAAAGCCAAGGGAAAAACCCCAAAACAAACCAAAAGCAACCAAAGGCAGAAAAACCCCAAACCCAATCAAAAATCAGAAAAAATAAAAGCCAGTGAATCTGAGAGAAAGTAATTCTTCATCCACGTTTTGGCAACACCAAACAGAATGAAAATTGGCATAGAAAATGGAGGGGCTGCATCTCTCCCCAACATTTTAACGTGTCTGTCTTCTAGTTACCTTCCCAACTCTTTGAAGGACAGTTTGGTTAAGTGGCAGAGGGACTGTGAGTGCACTTCTAGGTGGGAGCTTCGAGATCTCTCTTCACCCAAGTATGTCGTTGTGTAGTTTAGCTTTGCGTGTGTGAAAAGTCAAGCCACCCTCAAAAATTTCCACACATGAAGTAACTTTAACATGCACATTTGCCATTTAAAGATTTTTTGTTTTTGCTGAGTGGTTGTTGTGGTTCATGCTCACTGTTCTCTATGTAACAGAAGTTCTTTGCAGGTTTGCAACAAAACATAATAAAAAAGATGCATAAAACTAAGTGGAAATCCAATTTTAACAAGAAGATACACTCCTGCTGGAATATTGGTAGCTGCAGATAGTGGCAGGATCAATTGTTCAGCTTTAGACTGGATGGTGGGTAAATTCCCACTGAACTGGGATGGTGGGTGAACTCCACTGAATTCAGAGTTAGTCCTAGGAAGAAGGTGTGGGTGAAAGACCTAGCAGGAACCAGAGCTGGGAAGTTATTCCTTGTGTTGGGGTTGCTCCTTTTTACTTCCATCAAGTGTGAGGATAAAACCAATGAGAAAATTAACCTTTGCTAGTCACTAGGCAGCATCTTCCTAATATTTGATCAGCATTTAGAATTTAATTTTGTTCCTAAATTTCTGACCTGAGGGATATGGGCTTTGCAAGCTCAGTCAAGTTTTTTTCCAGCTGTTGTAATTGACCTGTAAAGAGAAGTTCTCTCTCTTCTCACACACTTCTCTTCACTTATGTCCTCAATCACAGCAGCTGCAGCTCTGTAATTGCCACTGTGACAGGTGTTGTAAAGGGCTTTCCACCAAAGACAGAAAATTCAGGTTTTTACAAGGCACTCCTTGGTGACTCTCACCTTTTAATAACCTGGAAAATAACTAAGTAGAAAAGAAGTGATGACTACCTTAAGATGCCCAAAGCAAGTCTCCATTATAGTATTGTGTTGTTCAGATTATATAACAAAAGTATTTGTGCTACATTTCACTAGTAAGTTCACTACTACATTGATCACTAGTAAGTGAACAGGTGAATATACAAGAAAACTGTGGCACAATAACGACCTAAAAACTTTGGAAGCCTTTTATGCTGGATTTAGTAAAAAAGTGGCTCACAACTTACATACAGAATGGATTTAGTGAACTTAAAAGTATACTCTGGATTTTGTTGCAGTTGGTTTTGTTTTGGTATTTTGTTTGCTTGTGAAAAATTCATTTAACTTTTCTTACAGTTTCTAACTGATTAAAGTCTTTTAACTGATCTTACAATTCAGGTACAATATATCAAAAGAGACAAAATGCCTGTGTTTCTATGAGTTTAAGATAAAGTTTTGGACTTTTTAAAGGAACTAACGTAAACAATCTTTTTAATGCTGTAGTTATTTTGTTTCCATCCAAGCATCTCAAAATGACCTTTGAGAATTCCACCCAAAGACTGATTACACACCTAATTAAATTTTTGAAAAATCTGGACAGGAGGTGCAGAATAGTGTGTGTTTCTGAGGCTGAATTAGGAGATGCCACATTCATAGAATCTGAAAAGGGATTAGCTATCTTTCTGTTACACTTGTATGTCTACCAGCATCATCCTGTACATGTGTACTGAAATAGACAGACCCCCAGAATACGAAAAAGAGTTGCCTAGTTACTTATGATTTTAGCCCTATTTCAGTGGAAATACATCCAAATGCAAATTACAGCATGAGGTGACATTGATGAAACTCTCTTAGTCATGAAGTCCATAAAAGTGAATGGGTAGCATTCATCTGTGGTAATTTTTATCATGATGGAAGAGATATAAGTGATATCCTTAACTCATGCAACTTAAAAAAAAAATTATAGACATAAGATACTGCAGAAATAGTTTTGTTTTATTAGATGGTTAGGACTGTTTCCTAAGAAAAACATATAATGGAAGTTGCTAATGTAAGTGTGGAGAGCAATTGGTCTTTTATTAAGATGTGCTGTATTTTCAGTGAAGAGAGAAGTATTCTCTACTTTGTTATTTTGACCAAGGCACTGCAACTAATCTGTGGCATGTAACAGCCAGAGAGCCAGCTTGTTATATGCCTGTCACTTCACCACAGAGCATGCCTGGCAACACAGCTACTCTGACTGCTAAATATCACAGGGGCTATTTCTCAGGAGTCCAATACTTGTGACCCATCTTTAGCTTAGCACTGCAAAAGCTGCAAGTAGCTGATAAGACTGAAAATACACATAAGAAATTCATTCTAAGGTAACTAGGCATATGAATGAAAATCTATCAGCAGCTAGCTGTTCAAGACATGGAAATAACCCTCCTTCCTTCCCCACTAACCTCAAAAGCTACATTACATTGAAAGCCCTTGAATGATCCTATAATCATCATCATCTCAGTTTTCCAGGTCAAAGAAAGGAAAACAAGATGGGTCAGCATACAGCCCATAAAATAATAAGCTAAGCAGCAACACTGATCTTGTTCTCTTCATGTGGTTTGAGAACATATCGCTTACCTCAGGGAGTGCCTATCCTGTCCTGTCTCATAAATAACCAGTCTTTTGCTCAGTTTTAACCAGATCTTTGAATGGAGGAAGACATTTTCACTCTATT
Organism: Urocynchramus pylzowi; assembly: GCA_013397555.1. Taxonomy (NCBI): domain Eukaryota; kingdom Metazoa; phylum Chordata; class Aves; order Passeriformes; family Fringillidae; genus Urocynchramus; species Urocynchramus pylzowi. The sequence continues at coordinate 82,925 of VZRH01001521.1, read as the reverse complement.
GGTCCTCTGCCTGTCTATTATTATTGGTATTTCTTTCTCTCCCCTACCAATTACTGTTTGCAGATTTCAAGAAACATCAGTACAAAAGGAGACATCTGAAAAGTTGAGGGCAGTTCTACATCATTTTTGAAAATCAGGTACTGGGTGGCAGAGAGTATCAAATGAGTACCCCATGGAGGGAATATGGGGTCAGCAGAGCCCCACTCATATATTTCTTTCAGCATTGCCTGTCTGGGTTACACCACCTGCTATCCTTCATGGTGTGGAGGACTAGGCAGATGAGGAATATGGAGGGAGCTGGGTTTATTTCACTGAAACTGTTTGAGAAGAAGGTGGTGGAGCAGCACATAAACATCCTTAGAAGACAAAGCTTGCTTAGTCGTAGTTTTTCTAGCACAGCTTGTTTCATTTCCTTAAATCATTTTACATGATGCATATACTTTCTGCTTTAGTCTTGCTCAAATTTTCCCAGCTTGTGTTCTGGGAGTCTTTTAAATCTGCCTTGAATGTAAGTTTGATTACTTCAGAAGGAAGTTCTTACAAGTAAAACTTGGATTATACAGGAACATATTTGTAAAAAATGCATTTACATTGCAGGAAAACAAAATACAGCTGCACTCAGATAAGGGTTGCTTCTTATTTCAGCTCTAATTTCCAGGGTTTCAGTGGTGGTTACATGAGTAGCTGATTAATGGCAGTGTTCTTTCATTGTGGCTAAAGGAAAGTTTGACTCAAAGCTCATTAACTAGGATGACTCCTTATTTTAATTTCAAGGAAAATATCATAAGGATATGTGAGAGATCTCTGTGTCCCTTTCAGGCCACTATCTCTCACTCACCCCTGCAGCTATGGCTTCAAATGGGTGTTCTAAGCTCTTCAGGGCTTGTTATGCACTAGCCAACAGCCTAACAGGGAGCCTAAGAATGTCACTGAAAATCACACATAAGGGTAGTACTAATAGGAAATGGAACATTTCATGAACTTTCCATCTGAGTAAATGAGAAACCCTTTCTTGGCTTTTGTACAGGTGGTGTGCAAATCACTTACGTGACATGCTATACTTCTGTCCAGTTTACTGGCAGGATTTGTCTCGGATATAAATTCCAGTAGGCCATCCATCTCAGAAAGTAATGGCTGAAGTTGACGTTCCAAGTTCACTGGCGATCTAATTCTGTTACTCTGTAAATAGTCCTGGAAGAAGATCAAGTACACAGCAGCTAGGATTGCTATATATTCTCAAGCTGCAAATAAGTGGCAAGCAGGCTGGATACACGTTGGGCTGACTCCCACGTGGCAGGGGAATATCACTGTCTGCTTCCTGGTGCTTTGTCACATATATGAACTGGTCCTTGGGAAAGACCACAGGAACAAATGTCCATGTTGTTGGTGATTTACTTAGCAGATTTTCCATGACTATAACCAAAAGGGATCGGCAGGGAGTCTGCCTAGCCTTTCATCAAGGTTTAGCCCACTTTGCCATCCAACTTTGGCAAACAACCTCCTTCTTGTTAATGCCAGAAAAGTGATGCTGCTTGGAATTGCACAAGGCACAGGTACATCATTTGGTTTCAAAGCTGGATGTGGGTTTTGAGTCCCTTCTCTCCATGCAGATGCTTTGCTGTCACTAGCAACATATAATATTACTATGTTTTTTTTTATTTATGTAACACATGAAAGTCTGAAACAGTGCCAAGGTACAGCCAAAACACAGGCTTAGGGACAGTCCCTGCTGTTTTCTGGATGAGAAAGAGATGTCAAGTCAGAAGTATTGTTAATATCTGTATTATATCAAGGGTGATAAGAGGAAAGAGTGGTCAAACTGCCAATTTAAGGAAGCACACAGTGTCTCCAGGCTTTGTGCCACACTGTGCTCCTGAAGAGGGACTCAAATCCCAGCTCTGGACATCTAGCTGAGGAGTAATGTACCTCCCAGCCATGGCAAACATTCTGGCTCTCTTTGCAGGGTTCTGGGCTGACCATGTGTCATGCCAATACTGCAAAGAGATGGGGCTGGGTTATCCATTGGTGTTCCGGAAGTGGGAAGTTTTCCTAGAATGATGCAGCTTTTGATATTCAGGTCATCTGGGCTGAAAAATGCCCTTCAGGTACATTTGCTAGCATCTGTGCAAATGGCTGCTTGGTTGAGGAGATCCTTTCCCATTTAAGATTACTAAGAAGGACTGCAGTGTGGGAGTAAAGTCCTCCTACATAATTTTTTTTTTAAATGTAAGTAATTTTTTGGATCCAGCACTATAGCCAAGACCCAGATATGGCTTCCAATAGCTTGCTTTGCTGCACAAACAAAGATCCTCTGCTTTCCTTCCCTCGACACACACTGACAGTACCGGGAGGGTACAACTACTGGAGCGTCAGACCTCCTCAGGGAGGAGAACTAAAATTAACATGAGGCAGTGATGCCATCCAAGTGGCACCATGGCCTCCTGCCAAAACAAGGCCTTGGGGATCTTGTTAACACCTTCTGTCCATTTTCCTGCCAGCTTCTTCCTAGTAAGTTTTAAGCCCATTGTTTATTTGCAGCATCACATGGAAGAGGAGAGGAAGTCCTAAAGATAAACTCTTACATTTATGGAAGTGAGTATCCTGGTAGAATAGAGACCAAAATTAATGATTCATCTAGGAATTAAGACGTAAGAAGTGCCCTTGAGCAGCTGGCAGTAGCTGGTTAGCAGAGAAGTGAGGTTCCAGCACCACTCTGGCTGCTGTGCACCCACCTGTGCCAGGTCCAGCTTGGACGAAGCACTGCGTGTGCTCTGATGACATCAATGATGTCAGACAAGCCTGGGGGAAACTGGTGTGCTTTGGTAGTTTATGAGGCATTTAGGAGACAAAACCCACAGACCTGCAGGAAATCAGGATAAGGTAGCTTTTTGACCAATGCATCTTTAAAAAAAAAAAAAGAACTAATGGCAAAATGACAAGCTGAGCTCCAATTTTATTGCTATCACCTCCCAAGGCTGCTAACAGGATTTCAGTCCTTTGTGATGATAAACTTGTTTCTTTAAGTCTTTGTGCCACTTGCTTTTATCTTGTCCCTTCATCTTTATTTTCTTTTCTTGTATTGAAAGGGATTTGCTCTGCAATATCTGCTGTGATCTTTTACTGTAGTAAACCACCTGCATATAATAATCACCTTTAAAAATGGGAATTTTGCCAATATTTACCCAAAATTGAGAAGCTGTCATTTTTTATTTCCTCTTTGCAAATCTCAAGTACATAAAATAAGGAAATAATATAAGGAAATAAAGAGTGATGTCTAAGATAGCTGTGAATTAACCCTTGTAAATATCAACTTTTCAAGAAACTTGTGTGTTGTGTGTATGTTTATAACATCTTCCTTTTCATCAGCTGTTCCCTTAGTACAGAATGTAGTACCTGCCTGTCAAATGCTTTTTAAGACAACAAAATACATGATTTCACCTCAATCTGTAGACTGCCTAATCCAGCTTGCTTCCTAAAATGCTTTACAGACAGCAATAGTAATCCTTGATTTACAGCCTGAAAAGCAGTGGATGGCAGAAAGAAATTAATTGTCAGGGGAAGGGCATGCAGATGAGTTCCTAGAGCCACGGGATTCAGTGGAGCGGAGGGCTGCAGGCCCAGATGGCCCGGGTGGGCGAGCCAGCAGTGGCTGCTTCAACAAGGGGAGATTGTGCTTGGGTGCAGAGAGCAGGCTGGTACTGCTAGGGCAGGAGGAGCAGGCTGAGGGAGAGAGCATAACAGAGCCCAGTGTGTAAGGGGAGAAAGTCTCTAGAGGGTTTGAATGCATGGAGGGATGGGGGTTTTTATATTGATTTGGAAATGAATGGGTGAGATTAGTGAGCTAGTTGTAGGGATAAGGGAGAGAGATAAATGCTGCAGGGGAGACAGGAGAGGCAGAAGGCTGGAAAGGAGATTTATGAAATTAGAAAATATAGACAAGCTTGCCAAGTATCCAAACCAAGCAGCTGGACAACTTGCAAAGAAACATTAGCTTCCACGAATGACAGATAGCTGTGGCAGGAAATAAACACAATGTGAACTGGAAGTTGTTTGTACAACTTGTAGGAGAAATTACTGTCAAATTATATATAGTATAGACTAAATGTGCCTCAGGGCAACAAGGAAGTATTTTCTTACTAACACAAGGAACAGTCTCAGTGTGTGTCGGGTGTTGCCATCAGCTGGGCAGGGGAAGAAGGGGGCTGTCATGCAGAACTTGCAGACTTTCTTGTGAGTCTGACACCTGCTTCCTTGACCAGCTGCCTGGAAAAACACATTTGAATGTTTTGGGGTTTTTTTCTCATATGAGGAAGGAAGTCTATACTACTTCATTTTCCCAGGGGAAATCACTACTGGCAAAGTATCTGTCAACAGCATATTTTGGTAACATATTAAACATGAAGAAACATGATGTTCTTATGTCAGAAATCTCCTAGATTAAAAGGGCACCTCTAAAAAGTAAAAAATTCTTTCTCTTATAAAATTAACAGGCAGTAGAGATTCTGGAAGAGAAAAAGTGTTGTTAAAGAACCTTCTCAGGCACTTATATTGGACCCTTTTTCTTGTTGAACATATGCCAGCAGTGTATTTAGAAATACACCTTTTCAGCTGCTGATGGCCAATCACAATATTTTCGCAAGAGTAAATCTTTTAAGGACTATTGGAACTTTGAAACATTGGAGGAAAATGAAAAAGTGAGTTAGGATGAATCTGGTGGTCTGTGGCAATGGAGCTGTGGCTGCACAGATGCTGCAGGATTTGCTCCTGTTTGTGGGGTCGACAGCAGCAGCTGCCAGTGCTGCGTGCTTGAGAGAGGTACTCTGTGCCAGGGCTCCTGCTATCAATGCCTGGCTTCAGATACACAGAAATAGACTGTGTAAAATCAGCCTGGTGGAGAGGCAAACATCCTTTCTTTGAGCATTATTTTCTTCTTTCAAAGCTGACTTCCTCTGATTTCAGTGAAAAGTGCTTCAATATTCCAATGAACAGGAGTCAGCAAATATCCATCACAGGCATAGCAGAACTGAGCTTCCCTCCTTTGACTTGCTTCTTTTTTTGCTGCTTCAAACTACTTTCCCCAGATTGGCTGTTGTTGCATTAGAGTGAAGGAGAATGCAGGGGCTTTCTGCAGAAAGCTGTCATACTGTGGCAATGAGGGCCAGGAGAATGGTTCAGCCATCTGTTACTGCAGGCTGACACAGTTTGCTCTTGGAGTTTACCTGTGGCACTTACCTTGTATTATCTGCACTAATGGAAACCCTCACTCATGGGCTTTTTAGCTTGGAGTAGGAGGAGACAGAGCTCACTGTCACATTTGCCTACACTGTAGTGTATGAATAGACAGTCTTGCAAAAAGGCTTATTTCCATGCATTGTGGACTGAGCTAATGTGAGACATACTTAGATCCCAGCACTGGAGACAAGACTTTGTGAAGAAACCAGTATATTTACAGTCTCTGCTGACAATCATTTAATGGCATTATCCTTTGCTTGAACACAGCAGTATTTCTTATCTGTTTATATAGGCTCATGTACCATAATAACTGTATGTGTTATACTAATTAACAGGCATAATTTACAAGTACCCTTGAGACATAAGGCGTATTTATTTTTCTTTTTTAACTAAGAATCCGAAGCAAAAGAAATGCAGTGGCTTAAGGTCACTTTAGAGAAAATGAGACCCTGAATGCTTTAACACAGCTTCATGACTTCATCCATCAGCTTTGCAAAGTTCTGAAGTTCTGAAGTTTTGAATCACCCTCAGGACACTTCAGGGAAACACTGAAGTGCAACTCTGGGTGGAAACCTCCAGGGATATTGACGTCCCCAAGCATCACACCTGGGAAAGGCTATATGAGAGTGACTGTGATTTACAGACACATCCAACACAACAGGTCAACACAAACTTTAGACCAGAGTATGTCTGTGCTGTCCTTGAAGTCTCCATGGAACAGAGTTCATGCATGCATGCATTTAGCTCCACTGCTAGCCATACAGCACAGGGTTCTCACAGCAGCCACAAGCAGCCACTGCTGGCTACATGCATGCTCATGGCACCCCATTTTCTCCCTCCAGCTGCTGTCACTGCCAGAGCTGCTGCCCCAGAGCCATCCAGCACCACACCCATCTTCCCTTGCTATGCTGAGCAGTGGTGTAGGGCAGATCCTTCCACAGCAGCAGGGAATGAAAGCACAGCTACCAGCAGCTGTTGCACAGGAACAGGTATCCTGTCATGTGGAGAAAATCCAGACACCGTTGGTTTTGTCAAGAGCATCAAACATCCTTCAAGACACACAGACCTTCTCATCCCCACAAAACCTTCCCTTAGGCACAGTTTGCTCCCTTTTGCTCTCTACAGGGGTGGAAGAGCTCAGGAGCATGCAATTCATGCAGTGTCAGCTTGTCAAGGTGGTCAGCCTCATAGTCTTCAGTTATGGCAGAGAGGTGATGGCATCACAATTAAAAAAAATGCCTCTGTACCTCAAAATCAAAATCATCAAACACAGACACAAACCTTCCTGCACCCCTCCTTCTGTGCTGTATACCAGTTCCATTTTCCTGGTCAGTACTACCTAAGCTGATATGTTGCAGATAAAGTTTTTGCAAGAGCTGGAGGACTCAGCTGCATTGTTGACTACTGTCTCTGTGAGCCCAAACTACACCCCAGTCTCTGCCCTTCCCATGCTCAGCCAGCCAGCCCAGGTCATGGGACCACAAGTAGAGACTTCCACCTGAACCACTTTGTCACAAGATGCTGGATGTTTGCTTTTGTTTGGTTCTTCACCCTAAGAGGGTGAGGGGTCCCTTTTTCTCAGAGTCAACTGGATTCAGAGGATATAGCTGTCCTTCAGAGTTAACCCCAGAGCTCCATTTCAGAAAGGTCCTTCCCAGATATACCTGGATTATCTCTGGAACTAAGTCTTTCATTGGGTTGGTTGTATTGGCTGGTCCTGGAGCCTCAGGATGGTATCTCAGGGCAGATGAAAGCCGCAGCTGCAGCTGCAAGATGGCAGAACTGCCACAAGGAACTTACAGTGCCATTATGTTGTTTCTCTTTTACCAGATTTTCCCTGTGGCAGCTTTCTAGGCTTCTAGGTTTTTCCCTGTGCCTTTTTCTTTCTAGGTTGTATGCATGGATCTCCCAGGCAGAACTGTCATTTTCTGATCATGAGGCTGATCTGAAGGGACACAATAACACGTGGCTTTTTGAGGGGCCTGTGTTTCCTTGGGCAAAACACTGCCAGTTCCAGCACATGTTCATTTGGAGGTGTCCAGCAAGATTTTTAAAGTGAGCAGCTTTTTAACAATGATCCTCTTCCAGTACTCTCTCAATTACATGCATTTGGAGCTAACTTTCCACCAGGTGCCAGCTCCAGAGCCTGCAGAAGTACAGGACTCGAGGCAAGAGCTTGCCTGTCTGGTGAGCTCCGCATGGCTGTGGGAGCGTGGGTGCCATGGAGAGGCTTGGATTTGGCACCTCTTCTCATCCAATGGCCTCTGCAAGTGAGGAAATTAAACATGAGCTGTCCTGGAGTGTAGTGACTTATTTTGCCTCCTGCTGGAGATGAAGACAGCTTTACCTGACAGCAAGGAGCTGGCTCCCTGACTCAGCATCCAGGCAGGACCCTTCTGCCTAAGATTAGCCTTCCCCATACACATCCATGCATATGCACATGTGCACATGAGCACGCTCAGATACGTATTCCCAGGACCAGTGTGGGATACCAGGCATGGGTGCAAACAGGGGCTGCTGCTGTCTGAGAGCAGCTGTGGGAATGAAAGGTCAGCAGCTTGGAGAACACACCTCTGACTCACATCCTCTCTCCATTTGTTTTCACTTTCATATTTTTGGGTTTTTTTTTTTTTTGGTTTCTTTTTGGTTTTGTTTTGGTTTGGGGGTTTTTGTTTTTTTCAGGAGGGTTTACAAATTTTGTGGATCTTTGTAGGAGGCAATTTTTTCTTTTTTTTTTCTTGTTGTGGTGGTTGCTTTTGTAAATTTTTTTTGGCTATTAGAAGCTAGAAGCATGCCTTAGTGGCTTGTGAGACAGAAGTGGAAAACCTGTGTGCATCACAGATGTGCCTCATATTCTATGGATACGCCTTAGGGCCTTTTGTTAGGGAGGGAGGGAGGCCACAGGACAGAGCAGGAGAGAAGGCTCAAAAAGCAGCATAGATGGGACCAGCAGGCCTGCAGCAGTGTCTCTGCTCAAAGCCTTCCCATGCCTTACTATTTTACCCAAGACTAGTGTATTAATATGTTTTGCTTCTGCAGGGGGCTAAGGGCATGTAGGTGACAACATGCATTCAGATTCCCTGCTTGCTTCTTTGCTGCCTCAGACTATTCTTAGAATTAGAGCCCTGTTTTCACACTTTCTAGAACAATTTCATTTTAAGGGCCTCTCCTTTGAGATGTTATTCTTTGAGTTTTCTGCAACTTCCTATCACTTTTTTTGGATTCATTGATACCCTAGTGAATGACCTAAACTTCTCATGTTGAATACAGAACCTGGTTTTAGGGGCTACTTATGCCTCCTGGTAATCTCAGACAAACACTTATCTTCCAAACAATTGTTGTTAAGTAAGCTTGAAAGAAATCTAGGAAGGAGGGAAAAGCCCTGAAAAAACAAGCTAGTTGATGTGAAGAAAAAATTCCATTTCTACATCCCTTTCTTTCCTCCCCATGTGTAAGGTTTTTTGCTGTTATTTCCAGCCAGTTTTATTTTTCAAAATAATGTTGCTGAGCATATGTCTCCACCCATCCAGCAGCTCTCATCTGGTATTCCATAAATGCACTCACATGTACTATTTCATCCCTGTTAGAATCTCAGTGTCTATGGCTGAGCTCAACAATTTCCTTTTCCACTTCTCTTGATCACCTTTCTGCTTGTCATTGGACAATGGTGTGTTGACAATCCAAGTTAATATCTTACCTTCCTTCACTTATCTGTCTTATCTTGTATCTAAGAACTACCAAATGCCAGAGGAAACATCTGTCACCAGACTAGTAAGGATGGGATAATAGGAGCCATAATTACAGCTCTAATTGTGCACATATCTAATAAAAGAAAGTCAGATGTGGTAAAAGCAGATCACCAAGGAATTCAGACTGGCCTTGTTGCTTGTTTTCCTTCTGGGAAATCACATACTGTCAGAATAGAAAGAATGAAGAAGAGTCACAATTAAGGGCATACAGAACTTTTGCCCAGTAATTAACTGACATGACTTGCAAATGGTTTTACAACAGGCCATATGACTGGGGCTCGAGACACAGAATACAGGTAAAACTTGAACTGGATTCTGGAGATAGGGATAAGTTGAGTCTCACTTAATAGATATTCAGAGGTCAAAAACATCTTACCTAGAGTTTCTGGAAAGAAAAATACAGAGAACTGTGAGCAAAATTCAGAAAAAATTCTGAAAAAATCAGAATCAGACATGCATACAGATGTATAGAAATGCTATTTGTTTGCAATCCAAATAATAATATACCAAGAGAGTTTCAGGAAATTTTAACTGAAATTTTAACACAAGAATAGATTAATCCCAGATATGGATATTATCTAGCTAGTTTTCTGTAAGGCTTTCATAGTCCCACATGGCATCCTTATCTCCAAATTGGAGAGACATAGTTTGAAGGGTGAACTATTTGGCAGATAAGGAATTGGGAGGATGGACTCAGGCAGAGATCTGTGGCCAGTAGCTCTGTGTCCAGGTGGAGGCCAGTGAAGAGTGGTGTTCCTCAGGGCTCTGTCCTGGAACTGGTGCTATTCAGTATCTTTATCAGTGATGCAGACAGAGGGATCGAGTGTACCCTCAGCAAGTTTGCAGATGACATGAAGCTGAGCAGTGCAGTTGAGACTATAGGACAGGATGCTGTCCAGAGGGACCTGGACAAACCTGTGCAGCGGGCCCAGGAGAACCTCAGGAAATTCAACAAGTGCAAGTGCAAAGTGCTGCACCTGGACCAGAGCAATCCCAGACAAGAGCACAGGCTGGGAGCTGATCTACCTCACAGCAGCCCTGCCCAGGAGGCCTTGGGGGTGCTGGTGGCTGAGAGGCTGGACATGACCCAGCCATGGGCACTCCCAGCCCAGAGAGCCAAACGTGTCCTGGGCTGCATCCAGAGCAGTGTGGGCAGCAGGGCCAGGGAGGGGATTCTGCCCCTCTGCTCTGCTCTGCTGAGACCCCACCTGCAGGGCTGCATCAGCTCTGGGGTCACAGCACAGCAAGGACAGGGACCTGCTGGAGGGAGACCAGAGGAGCACGCCAAAGTGATCAGAGGGATAGAACACCTCTCCTATGAGAACTGACTGAACAATTTGGAGTTGTTCAGCCTGGAAAAGAGAAGGCTCTGACTAGGCCATATAACAATCTTCCAGTATTTGAAGAGGACTTACAGAAAAGGCAGAGACTGATTATTGCATGGGAAAGTAGTGACAGGACAATGGAGAACAGTTTAAAACTCAAAGAGGAGAGGTTTTGATTGGATGTTAGGAGGAAATTTGTTATCCAGAGAGTGGTGAGGCATTGGAACCTGTTGCCCAGAAAAACTGTGAATGCTCCATTCCTGAAAGTGTCGAAGGCCAGGTTGAATGGAGTTCTTGCCAACCAGGTCTACTTGGCAGGAGAGGCTGGAACTAGATAATTTTAAAGTTCCCTGCCAATCCAAACTATTCTATGATGGTTCTATGAAAATCTTACACAATGAAAACCAATTTTGAAATGTTCCATTGGGTGCAGAGGGGCCAAGATTTTTACTATCTGCTTTTGGACAGAAGCCAAATAATAGAAGAAAATGGAAAATTAATTTGGGGCTTAGATGTGATTTAAGAGGGAAGATTAAGCTTTAGATATGAATGATTTACTATAGAGATAACAAAAGGGAATACTTTGCATATTTAAAAGTTGTAAAGCTAATTTTTTAATTGAATTATAACCGTCACATGAAAATTGACCATGAAGTACCAGGATGAAATTAAGGTAGCAAGTGTTTAGCCTGAGTGATAGTAAAATTTTTGTGATGTGAATTGCACAGTGCCACATGATAAGCTTGTTCCCAGGGTTTGCTCTGGGATGTAGCCTGGCATGCCAGCTGTGCTGAAAGGTGATGCTGTGGGAAGAATGTGGGGCCACAGGATAGCTGAGAGTGGAAGAAACTCTACAGATCATCTCTCTCAGCCTCTTGCTTCAAGGAGGTCTGATTTCAAAGCCAGCTTACTTTGCTAAGAATTTGTTCAGTCACATCTTGGCATACTCCAGGGACAGAGATTGCACAACATTTCTGGGCAACGTGGCCTGTCCTTAAACCACTCTTATGGCAATATTTTTTTTACCCTATATCCAACTGGAATTTTCCTTGCTATTCCTTGTCACTGTTGCCTCTTGTCCAATCTGCTTGAATTGATAAATTTCTTTTTTCTCTAACTATCCACAAGATCCACTTTTTAAGATTTCTGTGCCCTCAGAGATAAATCACATTTTCTATATAGGATACTAGAGTTTTCACAGAAGCACTTGTGGAAAATAATTAGTTAGAAAGCTGAATGCACAGAGGGTGGGCAGCTGAAAGCAGTTTAATTATGAGACGCTTTCTTCCAGTTCTGAAAATAAATTCAGAATGTGACCTTGTTAGGGATGTAAGTTTGCAGGTCACAAGTGGCAACTCTTTAAAAGTAAAAATCACATCAAGAACACTTCACAGCTCTGAAACAGACTTCAGAGAGCTTGTGGAAAATCAGCCACCTGAGTTCCTCTTCCTTATCCTTGCTTATCCTTATCATATCCAGTGAAATATGATAGTGCTGCTGTAAATGAGGTAAGGAGCTTCTGCAGTGAGGGCTTGCAGATCATACAAGTGAAGTGGTTAAACTGCCCAGACAGCTGAGGGTGTGAAAGGCTGGGGTTCTTTCCTTATTGAAAATACACAGCATCTTCAGAAGTTTTGTTGAGACAACCTCAGGTTATACATGTTGGTATACTCTCTGCGGTAATTTTTCTCTTGCTATTGCCTTTTACCAAGGACCATTTTAGCTGGAATTGCACTTGTGTGCAAGGGGGGTCTGTTTTTGGAATCTACAAGCTCTCTTCTTTTCTACACATCAGCCCTCAAGTGGTAGTTCTGTAGGAGGGAAGTTAGAAATATTGCTAGAAGTAGGAGACTGTTTCTAAAAGTGCACTAAGATCTTCACCTACTTCAGTGTTGCTGCAGATTTAGAAATGTAAAGATGATTCAGTTCAGCCAAAACTCTTTTATTCTGAAACCCTGCCCTGAACAAACAGATTTTTGTCAAAATGCTTGACAGATTTGTCATGGCATGCATTTGTGTATATACATATATATATATATATATATATATAGTTACACAGTTATGTAGGATCTGCCATGCATATTTTTTGAAGCACACAAATAATACTTTGCATATACAAGCTGAAAGGTAAATCCTCCTATCAGATACGAGATACAAGAAGATTTCCCCTGCAAAATGTCATATTTCTATGATCTTCTTCTCTGCTCTAATTTGAAAGATGGAGACACATATTCTAAAGATATTACAAGATATGAAACTGGAAATTTTTAGTGTTGCTTTCTGCATGTGTGTTCAAAATTGAGAACAGTTTGACAAGAAGATATGACTAATTTCTCTATTGCTTCTATTTCACTTTTTGGTATTCACCTTAGGAATTTATCTGAAACTTTTTTTTTAAACAATATGGCTGGAACTGAACTTTTGGAACTGTAAGATATTCACCAGTTAGGTAGAAGTTATTTCAAAATAATTTTTATGTGGATTCATGAACTTAATCTGTGTTAGGAAAGCTAAATTATTATGTGATTGTAAGAAGAAAACACTAATATTTTTTGTAGATACAGGGAAAAAGAGGAGGTCACTTTTGCATCTTTCATAGTTTCATTTTAGTTTAAGCAAAACCTCCTTATATACAGGCAACTTCAAATTTAGGAGGTCTATGAAGTTTCAGAACATGAAAGTTATTCATAACAAATTGCTGGGCATAAATTATTGCTGTTTAGATGTCAGTGGAATGGAAATACTTTCCTTCTGTCTTAACTTGCTATTGTTTACTTAGCAAAAAATGTTGCTGCTAAAACTTTCCCATCACATGCATGGATGGAATGGGATTCTAGGGTCTTAAGACAGAACTTTCAAATCAAATCCCATCTTTGTTCTTTTCTGTTATTTGCATTGTAATTTCTGTGCAGCACTAAGTGGTAATCACTTTCCAAGTTTACAGAGGAGTGTTGTGTTTTGATTTTCATTGAGGCGTGGATGAGGATTAGCTATCTCTTTTTTGATGTCAAAAGACTGGCAAAACATTATGCCAGGCAGGAATAAAAGTCACAGTTTTGGCAGGTACTAGATAAACATCCATAAACTAGATAAAAAATCCATAAATAATACTACATTATTGGCATTGTGCGTGTTGTACTGCCTACATGTCTCTAATTAGGAAATAAAGTCTGATGACTGCTTGAGACAAGTTATTGTAATAAAGCAGAAAATGGGTCTGACAGCAGAGATAGGATGAAAGCCTATAGGAAACGAGCAGTGCAGCAGTGTCTGGAGAAGGATACCTAAAGACAGCCTAGGGAAAGGAGTTGCAGCCTGTGGGGAACTGCTATGCAGTCAGAGGACAGCTTCTGTGAATGAGAGCAATTGCAGCAATGCAGTGTGGGGACAGGTGGGTTGATTTGTGCTATAACTCTGCAATTCTGTTTAATTCCATGTTATCGCTTTTCTGAAGAAGAAAAATCTTTTGTTTTGGGTGATCCTTCAGTGGTGTTTCCCTATAACTTCTGTTGTTCCATTGATGAGTAAACAAGAAATTCTATTTTCATCACATCTTTAAGAAAAATGCAATCTCTATACCTTAGAAAGGTGTGGAAAGCATAAATTTTCATCTTAAAGGACAAGATGGAACAATCTGTAAGACAAAAAAAGGAGATTCTGCTTGGGAAGAGAGCTTCGAGTCTGTAAGCCATGGCAAATCAATATAAGCAGGAGCAGGAATCTAAAGCTCATTGCTGATTGTTGCTCAAGATCAAAGGCTCTTTGTCCCCCTCTAAAAGCTGATTTTTCAGTCTAGTTAAATATATAAACGCACAAACAAACAAACATCCTTGATCTTGAGGGATAGCCCAGATGAAGAGAATGGTGAAATGACAGCCAGTCAGCTCTATCTCATGACAGAAGGTCTTGCTGAGCAGGTTGCATGGAACAAAATCCCATTAAATGGTAAATAAATGAAGTATTAAGGGGTAAAATCCAGATTCAAATTTGAGTACAAGATTAATCTATTCAAATGCAGCCAAGTTGCAAAAGCATCTGCCAAAGGTTAGCTGTTTGACATGGTTTTACTGTAATTGAAATGATTGCTTTATTTGCTATGCTGCTGAAACTGATGTAAGGGTGATTCCCAATTCAGTTGCACTCTTCTGGCATGCAAGTAAAATTCCCAGAATACATCCCACAAAAGGCCCATCAGCTGCTTACACAGGGTGCTTACACAGGGTGCTTCATCCTCTTTTGGTTGTTGCTTGCAGCACTCAGCTCCTCAGATCTCACAGGCCCTGCTGCTGCCTGTGGGGAAAGGCTGCCTTGAGTGTCCCATCTCTGGGAGGTGTCGCTGGCTGGCAGTGGCAGGGCTTGGCTGACTAACACCAGCCTGCAAGGTGGTGTCCCAATGTCACTGCATCACCACCTCAGCCAGATCTGTCAGCAGCCAGGGAAGCAGAACTGTTGAATCCTTGCCTCCTCCACAAAGGACAAGGATTGGCCCTGAAGATGTGGGCAGGATTCAAGGCGTGTTTCCATTTCATCTCTCAGCAGAGCATCAGCCACGCTCAGGCAGGTGGGTTCTTCTGGTCTGGGATCACACTCTATAATGTGGGGAAAAGGAGGTGTGGGGGTCAGTCAGGGCTAATTTTGGGATAGGTTCATAAATAGTTCAGATGGCAAAAGAGAAGAGGGAACTTAGCAAAAACTCTGAAGTGGCCATGAAGATTAGTGTCAGTTCTTACTGCCCTTCCACAAATGTCTTCCTCCATTTTGTGCTTTACAGATCCTGTACCAGGGCTGTGCTTGAACCTCCCTAATACCATGCCCTGAATGTAAAAATACTTCCACAACAGGTGTGAAACCCCTAAACATTCCCACATTTTGACTACATGTGAAAGTCTCCTTAAATAGCAACATCAGCAGAGCAGTTGAGGTACCCTGCTTTGAACAAATTTCATTGAGTGTTATGAGTCAAAGGCATTTTGTCACCAGCAAAATGCCTGAACCAACAGGGTGTTCATGGAATTTTTTCTTCCTCAATGAACTTACTTGTTCCCTTTTCCTGGTGTCCTTGAAAGGCCCTGAAGAGAAGGCAGAATGTACTGGCAATATGTTTCTCTTTGTCTGTGCTTGCCATGGGTTCTTTGCTTGCTCTATTCATCTCTGCATGTTTTAACACCTCTTTTTTTACCCTTGCTTTTGGAAAGCTATCAGGACTTTCTTGTGTCATCTTGAAGTCTCTTTTTAGCCAGGCAGCATGTGTAGTCTTGACTTTGCTTTCTTGTAAACATTTTTTGCTTCTTCTCCTTGGAACTGTTCTTTTCCCCCTTTTTCTGTCCACCTTGGTTTTTTTTTTTTTTTGTTTGTTTGTTTGTTTGTTTTTGTTTTGGTTTGGTTTGGGTTTGTTGGTTTTTTGGGGGGTTGGGGTTTTTTTGGTTGTTGTTTGTTTGCTGGTTTTTGCTTTTTTGGTTTTTTTGTTTGTTTGTTTTGGTTTTTTTGTAGCAGGGTGGTTGGTTGGTTGGTTGGGTTTTGGGGTTGTTTTTTTTGTTAGTTTTTTGGTTTTGTTTGGGAGGTTTGTTTGACTCCTGATATAGATAATTTATAACAATGATGAAGAGTACTAGCCCTAAAACTGAGCCCTGGGGGTCCCCAATGGTGACTAGCTACCGGCTTGATGTGACCTCATCTATTACACCTCTTTGAGACAAGCAATTGGTCACCCAAAATATCAGGGACTTGTCTAGCTGTCCAGTGGGATACTGTGAGAAACAGTAACAAAACAATCACAGTTCTTGCTCCCCTTGACCATCCAGATGGGTGATCTTCTCATAAAAGGGAATTAACCTGGTTAAGTAGCATTTCCATCTCATGAATCCATGCTGACTGGCTCTGACAAAAGACTGTGCTGCCACTAAAATGTCTATTTAATAACTTTCAGAATAACAGGTCCCTGTCCTTGCTGTGCTGTGAGCCCAGAGCTGATGCAGCCCTGCAGGTGGGGTCTCAGCAGAGCAGAGCAGAGGGGCAGAATCCCCTCCCTGGCCCTGCTGCCCACACTGCTCTGGATGCAGCCCAGGACACGTTTGGTTCTCTGGGCTGGGAGTGCCCATGGCTGGGTCATGTTTTGCTTCTTGTCAAGCAACACCCCCAAGTCCTTCTCCAGAGATTGTGCTCTGCTCTCAATCCATTCTCCATACAGTTTGTATTTGTGCTTAGGATTGCCTTGCCCCAGGTGCAGTACCTGGCACCTGAGTTTATTGAACTTTACACTGCCCAGCTCTCAAGCCTGTCCACATCCCTCTGGATGGCATCCCTTCCCTCTACACCAGACAGTTTGGGGTCCTTGGCAAATTTGCTGAGGTTGCACTCAATCCCGCTGTTCAACTTGCTGACAAAGGTGTTAAAAAGCCCAATACCAACCCATGAGAAACTATCAACTACGTAATTAAAGCTACACCCAGACCAGATTCAATAACTGGAAAGACAATTGTCATAAATATTACTATGATTAACAGAAGTCTAATGGTTATAATGCAGCACAAACCACTTTTTCCTAAATTTTGCACCATATTTCCGTTACTAAAACAAGCTTCATTATAGTTTTACTCTCTCTTCCTGAAAAGAAAGCATACATGGAAGGCTTTCCTTTTTTAACTGTATAAGTAATCTAAACATATAATATAAATATATGATAGTCTAACCAATCAGTGATATGAACTGGTTAAAATGTCAGCAATAAGGAATGAAAAATGTAGTGTAATGTATCTTGTTCCATAATACAACAACTGCAATATACAAACCTGACCTGTCTTTTCTTTAAGCAAATTTTTAAATACAGTAGGAAGAATAGGACCTCTTTAAGTAGGTCCATTGTGCTTCCATTATCTGCATAAAATTATAGTCTGTCTTCATGTTTCCTAAGTGAGATACAATCACCTGCAGGAACAGGAAGATATTTTTGCCATCCAGTTCATCCAGTAAATTGTATTTTCAGGGAAATGTATAGGACTGAATTTCCTCTCTCTCTCTCATCATAAACTCAACTAAAATTGGAGATGGAATGAGAAAACCTAAATCAACAAACAAAACAGTACTCAAGCCAGACAAACGATCTTCTGATTTGTGGCAATTCTTCAAACAGCTGGGAAAATATCAGCCTAGGTCAACAGCAAATAACTTCAACATCTTCAACTAGCTGAAAGTTTGCAGAAAGAATTTTTGTTGTAGTTTAAACTCATAAGAGCTGATGTGTTGTTAATATATCATACAATATTGTGTTTTGTTGGTGAATGATTTTCAGAAGTAAACAAAACATTGGATGGAATCTCCCATAGAATGTCAGTGAGCAGAAAAATTATTCCTTTCTGCAAATTAAACAAACACAAACACCCATTTTTATTTCTTTCTCTGTGTTCAAGACCTTCTTCCCTGATTCTGATACAAACAAGTTTGCTTTTTTGAAATGGATTTTAGATGTTGGAAATATTGTACTTTTTTCATCACAAAATGTATCTTACCCAGTTCTCTTCAAGCTATTGTTGGAATATTATTGTCAAGCACTTTTAAAAATCTGTCCAAGCATGTCAGACTTGAAGCTGTTATGGGTAGAGCACATCTAAATAGGCTGTTATTTCTATGCCTAGTTGGAAGCAGAGGTTTGAAAATCTGGCCACAGAGATACTCATTACTTGGAAACTAGGAGACAACCAGTAAATACACAAGACTATTGATATGAGCTGTCAGGCCATTTGAGACAGATTGCCTACATATGAAGATTTATAGTTTTTCACACATCTCTGATGTTCTTAGCACTGTGTAATAAACAGAAAAAGAAGACATCGTCCTGCCCCTGCTTTTCCTGGAAGTCTGTATTTGAAACAGCATGTCATACTCAGGGATGTCCACCTGACTACACTGCCTGTCACCTGAGAATGCTAGTAAATTTTTTATTCTGTTCTTGTTTCTAAATTTATTATAGGAACATAACTTCCAAGGGTACACTTTATTTTTTAACTGAACCTCTATTTAAAGACCTACTTTCCTAAATTTGATCTTCTCCTGCATCCTGGTTGAAAGTGTAGTGTACTCAAAAATGCAGAGGCACAGTAGCTTTTTGTTGTGAACTTCAGGCTAATGGATGCTGCTGCCATAATGCTGCGATCTTTGATAGTGAATTTTCTTGTGCTGCTTATCTTTATAATGAGCAAACTGGCAGATTTAGGATGCTAACCAATGGAGCTGTACTGTGCCACACATCAATACGAACCTATTGAATCACTCAACACATCAGCTTTAGAAAAACAAGACTTCTGAGGCAGACTTCCACTAAAAATGCAATGTCTGGCTAATTACCAGATCCCCTCCCTGCCTAAATGTCAAAAGGGTTGCAGGGGTAATGCCTCATTATAATAAAATAGAGGGATGAGAACAATAAGGGCTTGTGGCTATTTAAGGGAGATGGTGTTGCAATATGCCTCTGTCAAGAGAGTTACTGCCTTTCACTTCAAAGGTCCTCAATGCAAAAACACTCACCATGAAACTCTCTGTGCAAAGAGTTAAAGTTGCCAAAGGGCAAACAGACTTTCTAGCTGGGAAAGATATTTTGTACAGGCAAACACTCCTCCTGAATTGTCTGATTTCCAGTCTTTCCTTGATTCCTCTGGCCCACGACAGTGGCAGAAAGAGGAGCCAAGGCTCTGTGTTTAGCTGCTGTGAGCTAACAGCAACCTCAGAGTCCAGGGAAAGAAGCGGAAATATGCTGCTCTTGAATAGAGGTGACTTCATGAGAGGTGCAGAGTTTTCTTCTTCAGAGAGGTGAAATTGCCTTTGTGCTGTTTCACAGAGCCAAAACTAATGTAAATATCCAAGGGATTACAGGGAAATATTATGAGATATCTGTCTTGACTTCTGTTCCAATTGAGAAGCTAGCACCAAAACCCTTGTATTTACTGATGGGAAGCAAAAATATAAGAAGGCAAATCCTAGATCCTAGATCCTGCCTATCCCCCTCTTGCTCTGATAAACATTACATTCAAATCTAGGAAGAGATGGGTTCAGTGCTCATTCAGGATTGTGTTTCATCTCTTTTCCACGCTTCTTTTTCAAAAACCAGATGAACAGTGGTACCAGTGCTTCTTTGCAGTGCTGGGGTTCTGTAACAGGGCCAGCATTTTCCCTGCAGAGGCACTGTCATAACCCTCGTCCTTCGGCTGGGTGAGGGCAGGAAATCCCTCTCCAACTCATGTGATGGGGCAAGGTCTGTCTGCTCATAACTTGAGTCACCCTCAGGACTACAGATCATGAAATTGCACTGATGAAACTTCTAGCATCAGCTGCCTCAGCAGACTTTGGTAATTGACCATAAGAATGGGAATGACTCATTCTTTTAATCTGATTCACATTTGCAGCTGTTATCGATTGAATAATATAATACTTGCCTTCTTATCCTCCTCCCTCCAGCAAAGTGACAAACCAAGACATTTTTAATGGTGCTAAAATAGAACAAATGAGGCCTTTTTGCCTCTTTTCAAATGTTCTCTTTCCCTGTTCTTCTTCCTCATAGTTTGTTCCTCTGCTTCTAGATCTCTTTATCTGTAGTTCCTGTTTTGTAGCACACTTATATACATTCACGTGTACATATACAAGGATTTAAATGGTTCCATGCACTTTATACTTGTCCAGTGTTGGTCCATGTTCCTTAACCCCAGGAGATCATCAAAGCTCCATTTTGCTCCCAAGTGGCTTGAGCATCACAGCACCTTTTTGTCCACTTCTGTAGTTTCAGTGGGTGATGATGGTAAGCATGAGTTCTTGGCTGCCACACTGCCTCTAGGAAAGCATCCAAAATATCATGGTGGGAGTATGGAAATAAATGTGTTGGCATATTAAAGAACTTCATGTTAAAGGAAACTGGTGGGATGGGTTTTGCCTCAAATATTAAGCGAGGACTCAGGATAACTTTACTTATCCTTTGAAAAACGCCCTCTTTTCCTGTATAGGGGCATTAGTCAAAGTCTTTCTGGACATGCTTCAAATGCAAGACTCATTTTTGGAACCCTGAGAGTGTTAACACCCCTTGGGGGGTGAAGAAGCAGTTCAAAACTCCTATTTCCCAGCTGAGAGTACATGGTGTATAAAATCTTTCAATATAATAAAACCAGTTAATGGAAATGCCACATTGGGTTTGTTGTTGTTGTTTGGTTTGTCTGTTTGTTTTTTTGTCAAGCAATTCCCTATTGAATAGTGCCATAAACTAGTCTTCTAATATGAGCTTTTATACATTCTGCATGGCTTAATTCTCATTAATTATCAAGCTAAGTTGTTCAGTTGCAGAGAACCTAGTACCTGGCAGCAAAGCCTCAACAACCTTGAAGTTCGCGGGGTTGTGTTTGGCAGCCCTGAGACCCCATCCCTGCAAGTCCCCCTACCCAGGCAGGCAGTATGAACACGGTCTGTTTCTGCCTCTTTGCAAAGTGTCTTCATGGCCTCCCTGTCATACCCAAGTCTCTCCCACCTGCTCTGCTCTGTCAGATTTTCTTGTCCACTCTGCAGCTAACACGAATTTTTCTGCTGATTATTGATACAGAAGGACCTTGTCCTGAGGCCCCATCCTTCCCTGGATGGTGGACTCAACTCTTTCTTTCCTTGCTTGTTTTTAGTCAATTGTTGTGATCTCCTATCCAACTTTAATGATTATATGATTCTGAGATCAGTAGCTCCCAAAAGTTTACAAATGACAGTTCTTGACCTACAGATAAATGTGATGGTACATTCTAAAACCAGGTTGGTAAGTACAGAAATGAGGTGAGAACAAAGAGAAAGAGTTAACATGTAAACCAAGGACAGTCTTTGGGTAGCTGAGCACATAACTCAAAATTTGCTTTTTTTGCCCACATGTATGGGCAAAAATCTTCTCCTGCTCTTTCATTAAATGTCACATGATTTGGTTTTGCAAAAGTAGACAAACAAGACTGGATCAAGAGGAAATTACTTTGCTGAGGCTACTGTGCTCATGAGAGAAATTGGCTTGTTCTACCTTAAAACAAGCTTGTGATTTATTGTGTTTATCTAGCAGAAAGTAAGTTGAAGCAACTTGAAGCATTTGGCCCAGAAAATCCCCAACATATTGCACTTCCGTACAAGACATGTGCAAACATGAATGAATACTACTTAAAGCCTTCTTCCTGATCTTGTGCATTCCTGCACTGGGTCACTCTGCTTTACATGTAGTTGAACTGAATAAATGGCCTGTCTTGAATTACATCTTGGATAAACTGGGTGTGTAATGTATCCAGCCAGCTTTAGTGTTCATAGCTGTCACTTGTATAACTGAGCAGTGCGTTTTTGAGGCATTGCCAGGTTCAGAGACATCTCAGAAGAACAATCTGTTCTTACAAACAAAAACAAAATGTGGTGGAGGAATACAGCAAGGAGGAGGGAAATCAGTGCTTGATAGGTATCACTGTCTATATACTATAAGCACTTCAGTTCTGGGGGCAAAATAATGGAAATCCATTCAGATTTAAATTTTCTTCTTCGTCTCTCCAAAGCATTCTGTGATAGTAACAAAGGACAGAAATTATTATATTATTCTATCATCCTTGGATTACTTCCTGCCCTCAGACTCAGGGGAATGGAGTAGGTCATAGTCTCTACACTATTTTCCAAAAAATGTCTCTGCTTCATTGTAGCAATGAGTAATATCCTCTCTCTTTGCATGCACTAGATCAGAGAGTCTCTCTCTCACCTCTCCAGTAACACTGTCTGTCTCCTTGAGTGAAGGCAACAGCTCTTCAAACATTAGAAGCCACAGTCCAAGCTCATCAAAATATCTGAGCAGAGGGACTGATGGGTTTGCAGTAATTCCTCCCACTCAAACCCTTAAACAACAGTCTGGAAGAAGTATACAGAAAGGCTGTACTTCAAACAAGTCAGGGACCTACGGAATCAAGACTTGTTCCACACAGCAAAGGACCTTTTCTCCTCCCAGTCCTCTCTCCAGTTTCATCCTCTTTGTACAGCTCCCACAACCTTGCATCTGGTTTGACAATATTTCTTCTTCTGTTACTCTCAAACCACCCCAGATATTAGGAGGCAACTCAATTACTTCTTCCTTCTTTTTGGTGTGTGACCACCGAGAAGATCGCTGCAGGTCACAGCTGCTTTATCATATTAAACTCCCTCTGTTTCTCCTGGTTCATTGAAAAGGTCAAAAGTAACTCTGTCTTTTTCCTTCCAGGAAAAGGAGCACAAGCAGAGGTCAGCCATGAATTAGGGCAAGCAAGTCTTTACATTCATTGTCATTTCCTCAAGAAAAGTGAACACAGTGTCAAAGTTAGAGCTGGCATAATAGAGAAACTTCTGCCTTATATTAAATAGAGCTTATTTCTGTAAATACTTAATTCTCAGCAAGGTTTAGTTTCCATGGAAAATGTGAGTTAAAAAAAGAGATGGATAGACGAGCAAAGAGAAAATGAGAATGTTCCTGTTTTAGGTTTAAGATCCATGCATGAATTAAGAACCGTTTATAACTTCTCCCTGGTCTTTACTCTTCAGTGTATTCCAAGGTGTGTAGGCTTATATTCACAGGCAGTACTCCAATACCCTAATGCAGACCAGATGCACTTACATATCTTGGGATGAAAAGCTTTAAGAAGACAAAGCTAGTGATTCTGATTGGCCTGTTTTGGCCTCCTCTGTGATGTCTGCCTGTCACTTTTTTTGCTAATTTGATCCTTTTTGCAGGACCTTTGACCTAACATGCAGATGACTTTTTACTTTTATTACTCAGCAGCTTAATATTTTCAGCTATGTAGCTGGTTGTCAAAAATGAGATGAACACAAGTACAGAAGAACTGAAAGATGAATACAAGTGTGTGAAAAAACCATAAGAAATTTGTACCACTTTTTTTTTAAGCTTTTGCAAAACCACTGTGAAAAAGATATAAGCCAAGCACTCCAAGCCTCATTGTCTGCCAAAGCAATCTGGAGAACTGACAGTGAGGACTGAGTCCATTCCATCATACCACAAAAGACCTGGAGCTCTGATTTCACACATGGTAACCATAAAGTGTGTTCTTCACCTAAAAGCTCATTAGAAAGCATGATGGGCATGCAGGCATTTGGCAGGGTAAAAAGAGACAAGGTCTATGTTCTGTATGACAGGAAGGTGAAAGCAAGGAATTCCTGAATTTGTCTCATTTTGGTGAGTGCTCTGATTGATTTTATAGAAATAATTAACTACTTCGAATCAAAGTTACTTTACTGAAAAATCTTTTCACAGCACATGAGCCTCAGAAGCTACAGTGCAATTTCCAAAGCTTTGTAACACCACGAAAACTAAAAAATTAGAAGTGAGAAATCTGAAGTAACATAAATATCTATTCCATTGGAATAAAGAAGTGATTAGCTTATTGTTAAGCTAAACAATATTAATTGCTAATTAATTGTTTAGCTTATTGTTCACTTCTGGTATTTTGTTTTTTTCTAAACATTAGATAATTTTTTATTTAAAGGGATGTGCAAATTAGCTGCAAAATTGAAGAGCTGGGGATGGAGAACATTAGGAAAGGAGCCCAGAGAAAAAGTTCAAGATGTTATTCCAGTTTCTCTGACCTTCTTAGTGTAATACACCACAAATAAAGCCCTCCTACCAAACTCAGAGTCATATTTGAAATAATAAAATTCACCCTTAGTTCTCTCACATCTGAGTGTTTAAATAAAGGATCAAATTCCTTTGATTCTTGTATTCTTACCAGTAAGGGACTTGAAGGCCTTACATACCACCCAAATTCACCCAAATCCATCTAACTGCACATAAGACACATGATGGACTGTCTGCCCACCTTAACATGTCCAGCATTATTCTTTAAACAGCAGGCTCCAGACAAAAAGATCTTTACCATTTCTTTTTTGTCAGAACTTCTCAAAGTTAATACCACTGGTGAAAATATTCTTTGCTGTATTTGTCCTTGTAACAACATGCTTTTTCTGAAATTGAGGAAAATCTAGTTTGCTTGCAGAGTATTTTTCCTCCTATCATGATGAGAAAATCATCATCCATGGAACACTCATGGTTGTGATCATGTGGTGATCATGAAGAAGAAAATCACAGTGTATTTTTTTTGGGGTTGTCCTGTGCAGGGTTAGGAGGTGAAATCTATAATTTTTGTGAATTTCTTCCAACTCAGGATATTCTGTGATTCTAAAAATAATTATATTTTAATGCCCTTTGCTTCCATATTTTTGTTTTTCTCAGCAGTGCTACAAAAAGCAAGGTATTGTGACAGTTCTAGTTTCCTCTGTTTTCAAGGTAAATGCTGATGTTCTTGGAAGACAGTCTATTTAATTATGTGGATCTGGCCTGCTTCTGAGAAAAGTGGGGAAGGTGTGAGGAAGGAGGTTTTTGTGTCTTTATCACCCTGAGAGAAGCAGATCCCAGAGATTGCTGGTGCATGAGGCTGCTTGGCAGCCAGGCTGGGCTCTGCCCCAAGCCATGCCTGCACTCAGGCCATGCTGCCAGGACATGTTGTTCTCATTTAGATATCCACTGATTCTGCAGGTGGAGGACAAAACAGAAAGAAGTTTTTGGGGGTTTTTCTGCTTAAATTCCAGGTCTCTGCTCATGGCCCAAAGCAGAATTGTTTTCATTAGATTTTTCGGTAGCCTTATGAATGTCTTCAGCAAGAGTTGAATGGACAAGTCTGGCTCTCATTGATGTTTAACTGCTTGTGGCTGCATTGCAGAGATGTTTTTTTCAGATGGATAGGTAGCAATGTGAGATTGATTGTGCCTTCAATGGAGATAACTGAGCACATCTGCTGTCTCTATATGGCATTTGCCATTGCCAATGCATTACTCCATTTTGTAATCTCTTGTCATTCCAGCAGTTCCTGAAGGCAAATAGTCACACAAAGCATTGCCGTCACTGTGGTCCCCTCTATACAAGTTCAAAATTTTCTGTTTTAAGGTTCTTATCTAAGTATTGGAGGGTATCAGTATTAGCTTTCTTTTGATGAAGTGATTAATTGTTTTGGAGGAAGGCACAGGAAATTCTGGAGCAGGTAAGAAAATGAAGGTGCACAGGTTACAGCAGATTCACAACAGAAGTGCATAAGAATAGACACAGAGCCTACTAGACAAAGCAAGACTGTGGAAAGTTATTTCTAGGACAAAAAAAACCAGAAAAATGATCAAAACCAAAACCTAAAAAGACCTTGAGACCATGTGAATTATGAATGACCAGAATTTCAAACAAGCTTCTTCTGACTTCTCTTGTCTTTAAATCATTTGCAAACTGCTATCTATAAATGATTCTTTGTAATTGCTGAATGTTATTATGTTTTTATTCAATCAAAGTCCAAAATAAACTATCAGCCTAATAGCAACCAAAAAAACAGTCTCCATAGCAGGCCTCTAAGATGGAAAACTTAGGCTGCAAAAAAAGGTATCTACTGTAAAGTCTATGGCTAAGAGCATCCCTTGTCTGGGGGAACAAGACTGTCAGCTGTCCTCAAAGATCAAACCTAAGGAAGAATTCCCCATCTTTTCTGTATCTTACACAGTGGTCAAAACACAAAGGCACCGTTTCTCCAGGGAGGTGCCTTGCTGGTGCCAGCACAATCTGCCTGTGCCCCACTGCTGTGGCACAAAATTTGAACCATGACTGTGAGACCTCTGCCATACTCTGCTCTGCTAAACCTGGAAGCATATAGCAGGAACATCCCAGAGATACCACTGCAAGGTACAGGGGCTGTAGGGGTTTCAGCTAACTCCTAGGCCATGCTGGGCTTCTAATACAACAAACAATCTAAGCAGGGGTGGGAAATAGAATGGAGGTGTGTCTGTGCATACACATAGTGAATGATGCTACATTTGTGGTTCATTCTACTTATTCAAGACCTAATAAATGAGGAGTTAGAAGATTAGCAGGGGGAAAATTAAAGCAAGGGTGATAGGGAAGTCATTCTTGCAAAAGTTAGCAGATGTGCACCTGGGCATTTGGCAATGATTTATGGTTTAATTGTGTTCAAACTTGTCAAATAAGTTACTTTAAAAAGATAGTAGTACCTCATAGTTTATAATTAGACATTTGCATTCTTCCAACTCAGTAAGGAAAGGACTGAAATCACGTGGAGGACCAGCCTTCTTCTTTCAGAACTAGGACACCTCTGAAAAGCTGTGTATTCAAAAAAGGACAAAGTGAAGAAAACATTAAACTTTCCTTTTGGCAACAGGTCAAATGGACAGGAGAGACTGAGGTCATGATAGACTTTGGTAGATACACGTAATGACAGAGGAACTGGCAGAGCTTTTTCCGTATGGGTGGTATTAAATGTAATTCCTGAAAACTTGAACTCAGGAAGTCAGGTGAAGGTCACAAAACGAAGATTTATTTGCTCAGAAAGACAGGGCTGGAAAATTATCTCAGAAACTTCTTTATATGTCTGACGTCTGATATGTTTTTTAGATTCCCAGCAGAATGCTGTAGTGGGCATGTGTGAAGATGAAGATCTGAAAGTTTCAGAAATATGAACAGAAGAAGGGAGCTGAATACTGATGATGGTATGTAGGAGTGAGCATCAGCACTTTCACACTGCTTAGATGTTAAAGTGAGTGGAAGGAACATTGTGAATCTATCAAGAGATAAAAGGTAGGAACAGAGAAAAATTAAGAGGGAAGTGAAAGGACTGAGTTTTGACAGTACTAGGCCATACCTTCAAAGCATGTTTAATAGTGAAACTTCACTGATGTGAGCTGAACTCATCTAATTTCCCAGAAATTAGGTTCCCCTAGGATCTTAGATGACCTGAAAGAGATACAGGCTAGAAAGTGGGGACTGTGAGGGCAGACAGAACCTGGGCTAGCTTGCTGGGGGGAGCAAGTTATTCCAGAGCTATTCAGAGGTATTAAAGAACTGGTTAGACAAAATAGTGCTAGGATTGACAGAGTTGGGTGTGAGGACATGACGGCTCATTTTAGCACTGGGTGGCCTGATTCATGTTCTTTCTAAGCACAGCAAGGATGATTTAGGTTAAGGCAGACTAAAGCTAGTATTCTGAAAAAAAGTTTACTTTCCTGTGGACCTTGACCTGTGGAAATGTACTGTCTTGCCTGAATTTTGCCCCATAGCAGCTGAAGAGTTGGCAATAAAATCCCTTCCTTTCTTTTGGCACTGAAAACTTATTTCAGACAAAGAAAATACAGATCAATTAGGCTGATACCAACTCAAAATAATTTCTTGTGGTTGGGAAGTCACATCTGAGAGTGACTGGAAAAGCAAATGTGAGATGAGATGAGATGAGATGAGATGAGATGAGATGAGATGAGATGAGATGAGATGATGAGATGAGGTGAGATAAGAACAATAGCAACCTTCAGATGGAAGTCCAGCAGTTTCATAGTTGCATCTCTGATGCAAACAGATTTTGTGAAGGGCTTCTATCAAAGCCATGAGAATACACACACACATACACACACCCACACACCCACACACCCACACACCCACCCACACACCCCTACACACACACACACATACACACACATCATTTGGAGATTCAAGTGAAACGGGTGTTTTATAAAATGCAAGGAATTTGTATTGCTTCAGAGAAATCCAGGGACTTTTTATAAACTAGGAGAAAGACAGCTGCTTTTCACTGAGAAGGTCTCTTTTCCCTGAATGCTAGTTCCAATTGAATTCAGAGGACTAGAGGGATAACAGAAAAGCTTAATTTTTTCATAGACAGTCACAAGTTCAGACACATGAAATCCACAATAGGTAGTTGGATTGCAAGCATAGTTGTGTCCCAATTCTGACAATAAAATATTTGTACCAAGCTGTCAGGGTATAAAAAACACATCCTACAGAAAAAATCTTATCAAGGATGGTTAAGGCAGATGCTGAGGATGTAACATGGAACTAAAGGAAAAAAGGCCAGTATTTTGAATTGGTTTCTTGTATTTTCATGCATAGACTTCCAGGGATCCTGACCATTCAGACCTGCCTTTACTGCTTATTTTCTTCATCAAAAAAACATCCCAACATACGATGAGCCACAAAGGCTTGAGTCACACGTGTCAGATCAGGATCAAACATTCCACAAAACTCGAGAGTTTTTCAAATCCAAGGTTCTGCTCTTTCTGACTTCATACAGAATAGGTCATTTTTGTGCTTCAGGTGTGATTTTCTTCACCAACAGGGAAATCCTTGGCTGAGTGGTTTTTCTCTGGTGTCTTCTTCCAAGATACCACTCAAATAAATTAATGCAAGCTGGTATGTATCAGAGATAAAAGAAGATATAAAATTGTAGCAGATAATTGGAGACAAAATGTTTATTTCAGACTGAACTTTATCAATGCTCACAATTCAAACCTGGATTACCAATACTGGTTTTGTCTGAAAAGTTTCACAGCTTTATTCTGACAAGGCCTAAACTGGGTGTGAGTAGAAAGGATAACTGCACACATGAGTAGATGGGACTCCAACATGTCAAGCAAATGCACTCTCCTGTTTGAGCAACTGAGTGAACAGTCAAGCTCTTTAGACAGCCTAATGGAAAAATATGGAAATGAAGTAGCAATCTGTGAGTGTTTTGAGAAGGAACTGGGAAGCCCTGGGCTCCATACGTCTCTTGGCTATCAGCAGTTTTCCAGAAAACTCTTTTGACTGGGTGTTCGGGATACAGAAAGATGGGTTCTACTGATGACACATTTAAAAGACAGTTTATTGCAAAATCAGCTTCATGGAAGGATGAGACTGTGAGGTTGTTACATCCAAAGTTATCACATTGGGAGCCTTTCATCAGAAGCTGTTATAATTCTAGTTACATTGTCTCTTATAAATTTCGTATCCAATCAGCTACTGCCACAAAACTTGCTAGCACCTTCATAACCAATTGGTAATTGCTATGTTTTACATGATTTATGGCAATCTGTCTTTTTCTATCCAATCATATAACTCTACAGAAATTTACTGCTGTATCTTCTACTTTTTATCAACTCTACAGCAAGTTCTATTGTTAAACTTTAATTGTTTTCTACTATCTTCTACTATCTTGCTTAATGTATTTGTTCACTTCTATGAGGCCTGTATTTATTTGCTTCAAACATATTTCTGCTTAAACTACAAATCTTTATTCTTACTTCGTTTCTGTTTCACTATTCTATTCTAAAGCTCCAAGCCTTCTCCAGCGCCTTAGGTCAAACACTGTATCCATCTCTATCTCTGAGCTGGGATGCTCCAGGCCTTGGGAGCTCTCTGTGCTTGCATTTCCCACAACTGGGCAGAGGCCTTTCCTTTGTGCAGTATGTCCAACAGCTGCATGACAGATACTGGTGCATGCTACCTCTCCTTGTCTTTCCCCTTGCTCAGACTGCAGGTGCTGCACGTCCTGGCTCTCCTGCCTGTGGTTATGCTGCCAGCCCACTCCTCTGTGCTGGCTGTGGTGTGGAGCCAGGCAAGGCCAGCAGCCATGTGCCCATCCCACACAGACCTCTCTCCCCAGCACCACTAAGGAGAATCCATAGCTCCTTCACACAGCCTTGTCCCCCTGAGGAGCATTAGGACATTTTTTACAGGGCTTTGTCCGTGCTCTGAGAAGCACAAAATCCCCTCTTATCCTGGGCAGCTTCCTCATCCGCCAGGGTCACCTTCATGGTTTTAAATTGAGAGAGGGCAAAACAGCATTCAAAAAGGCTGGCTAGTGCAGGAAATGACCATTTATCCCAGATGAGATCCCTGATCTCTCCAAACAGCACTGGGAACTGAGACCAGCAGAACCTATCCTCCAAGGGTGGCCCCTGGAGTTCTTCTCCACTGCAGATGCACTTCCATGTATGTTCAGCATTCATTGCTATAATGCAGTGGACTTAAGGGGGCAGTGAGGAAAAAGGTTTGTGTTGATTCCCTTTCCTATGCAACCTGACACGACATTTCCTTTCCCTCCTTGTGATCTCCCCTAGTGCTGGACCAAATCCTCACCATGTGCTTCTTGCAATCAACACAAATCAACTAGTGTGGAAGGAATGATAAATATCAGTAGGGCTTCTAGGCTAACAGCTTATGCACAAAGTAAGAAAAAAAACCTTGAAATTGAAATCATTAAAAAAAAAAAAAAAAGAGAGATTCCCTGCCTTTAGTAGAGTATTACTCAGTCATAAACTATGTACTTTTGAGCTTCTTTTGCTCCCCTGCCAAGACTCTCAGAGAGGAAAAATCAGGATAGATACATGAAAAGAAGAATAAGGAATAATATATAGGAAAGGAAAAAAGCCATCATGTCCAAGTGTGACCATAAATCTCCCCACTGCTGTTTACCTGTTTGATGTTTTGCCAGTGATGGCAACAGAAGCTATGTGCCTAAACTGTGTTTCAAAAAAATGATAACTCCAGAGCATCTCCGTTTTCTACCCTTGCCTTGTCCTGTTGTGTAACTGTGTGTCAGGCCAGGAGCCAGAGCTGGCGTCACAAAAGACTGCCCTGGGTCTTGCATAACCTTAATAGGACAGCCACTTGGAAAGCTTATGTGCCATTATGTGCCATTGCTTTTCTAACTACTCTACTGCATTAGGAGAGCAGAGTCATTATAGACCAGGCAGAAATATTAATTGCATTTGCATCATTGATGTTGACCATGAGGTATTTCAGCAGGCCCTGATATTTCAGGTCTTGTTTCCAAACCAGAAAGAGCAAAGCTCTAGCTGTGCCAAGTGATTGTAAATGACTCCAGTGCTATTGCATTTTATTCCAGGAGGGTCTTGTTACCTCAAAATGATTTGTGATTACTCTGTGTGATATCACCAGAAAGATGCTCATCATGCTGCAGGTGAGTTCAGGGTCCATGCCCAGCATCATATCACTTATGTCACTGAATAAG
The DNA here is from genome assembly GCA_013397555.1 of Urocynchramus pylzowi. Lineage (NCBI taxonomy): Eukaryota > Metazoa > Chordata > Aves > Passeriformes > Fringillidae > Urocynchramus > Urocynchramus pylzowi. Next base: position 51,758 of record VZRH01001521.1, on the reverse strand, counting down.
AGCATTCCTGTTTGCTCATGGTGTGCTGCTTACTGGCCCCAAAACATCCAATATGCTTTTTAGATACGTGGTAGCAGACTTCAAAAATGGAAGTGTGAGGGAACTAGAGATAGAGGCAAATGCATCCTGCTCTGCTTGAGAAGAGTGTTTTCTTCCTGTTTTCTTCTAGTCTTATTTTCTCCTATTTTCTCCTACTGTTTCTCCTTTTTCTCTCTATTCCTACTGTGACACTTCTCACTGGACACAGATCCACTCTCCTGCCCTGCAGCAGGCAGAGGCTGTGTAGACACAGGCACATGCTGCTTTCCTCACCTCACTGGGATGACTTACTAAGCAAACCAAGATTATTAAAACCCTGATGCAAATTAGGAGCTGCCAGCCTGTATCTTCCATATCTCCTACCAAATGAAAGGATTGAGGATGTGCTTATGGAAATGAAACACTGCAGGTGGCTCGGCTAATCCTGAAACATGGAAGGTGACATGCACCTCTGCTTTCAGAGTGGCTGCTACCTTCCTGGCCTCTACCTGTTTTGTGGTGATTAGATATGCACTTCCTCAAGTGTTTGGGGAAGGCATGATACTATTCAGAAGAAAAAAATAAAAGGGAGTGGAGGGAAAGGTAACAGAATTTTCCACCAAATGAGATGAGGCTCAAGCTGCTGCATCTTTCACTACCTGTACAAGTTTAATCTACAAGTTGTACCTGTAAAAGTTAAATCTACTTGTACAGGTACAAATGGAGATGTACAAGTAGATTTAAATAGTATCAAGAAAAAAATGTCTGCCTGTTTTTCTTCCAAGTGTCCCTTCTTATTTAGCAGTGATGTTGATAATTTTAGAGTATTAAACAAGATGTAAAAATTTTCTGTCTCATTCTCTTCCTGTATTGTATCTAAACAGTTTTAGAGATGACAGCTACCAGCATTCATAAAGTGAAGATTTGTTTTGGTAAATTTGTTCCTACCATAATTATGCTGACAAGTTCTCAAAAGAAAGATCTCTCCTAAAAACTTTGAGTGAAATGCTTTGATTGTACTTTTAGGCTGAAAGGAATTCTGTTTTGTTGCAAAAACCTTTCACATAGTGCAGGCTGTTGCCATTCTGCTTCCATATGGTCTCAGGAAATCTTACTTTCTCAGGAGAGTAAGTTGGGGGAAAGAAGATGTTAGGCAATGCATTCTCCATCATGTCCCCCCCATTTTCTCTTTTCTGGCCAGAATATTTCCTCTTTGGCAGGAGCAAAGAAAATACTTTTAAATGAATTACCATACTCTAAGAAACCAGTTCACAGAAAACCAGTTTGCCCCACAAATCCTGATGATTTTATAACCATTTTGGTCACTATAAAAGGTCATACTACCAAAGAAAGCCAAGCAAACCTGGAATAGCTTTGGCCTAAAGAGTTCTTCCTTTAACTGGTTGCCCACAATGGTGTACAGGATTTACATAGCATTAAGTATCCAAACAAAGTACTCCAGGCTCAGAAATTTTCAAATAGCAGCTGATTTTAATTTTTTCTTTGGCATTTATACACACGTTCTATTGCAAGCTCGATTCATTTCTTTTAATGCTGGAAAAAATGTTAAAGCTGGAATGGGAAGTCAAGAAAGTGGGAGTTCATACATTGAGTGCATATGTGATTTAGTGGTGTGTGCCATGTGTACACATCACTTACTGGGGAAGTTAAATCACTTTTGGATGCAAATTTCAGTAACTGCTTCCAAAACTCCGTCAACTTCCAAACTTTGAAGTTACGTTCTCCACAACCTGTTATTGAAATATTTCTTGCCAGCTCAAAGCAAGCACCATTTTCTGAAGCAGAGATCTTTCTTCTTTTGCTCTGCAGGCTGCAAAGTGATGCTCTTTACTTGCACTTGCACCATCTCCCACAAACTGGAACTGAGTGTCTTCTCTCTGTTAGGAACACAGTATCTCTTGTGCACTGAAGGTTTTTATTTTGTTTTTAAGTTCTCATACTTTCTTCATCACCAGTGATAAAAATGAATTCTGTGTTCTTCTGTGCACAGACAGGATCTCAGTCATTTACACAGTTATTGGGGAAGCCTTGGAGTTGTGGACATACACACAAGTCTGTCAGTCTCAGCAAACTACTGCTCCTTCATGGTGAGTGCCTAATACAGTAGTGACACAGAATTTACATGACAAAGAAATTAAAAAGTATCTTTATCTCTGACTTCCAGATGACTGAAGAACAAGTTTCAATAAAAGGAGTTATGACTCATGCACCAGCTTGCAAAAGTGCCTCCTGTGACTGGGAAGAGCAGCTTTCTGTTTGCTCCTTTCAGGCTGTTTCCTTACAGTAGGGGACAAACTGGGTAGTGATCTCTCTGCGCTGGGAAGCTGTGACTCCCCACCAAATCTGCTGTTTCAGAATTGGGTATGCTGCTGCTGCTCTGGCCACTGGTGGTCCCCTGGTTCCCCTGGGCCTCATGCCATCCACATGATGTGGATCCACATCCAACTTTCAGAGGGTGGTTGGTGGGGTCAGGTGGCACTGTCTGGGGGGGTGCTCAGCACATCAGAGGCCTCTTTGGAACTTGCTGAGTTTGGCGACCTATTCAGAACACAACAAGTGCTTTTTGCAAAGAGACATCTTCCACAAACAGCTCAGTTAGTGAGGGGAATAATTTAAAACCTTTTCTACCCTTCTTGTTGGTGCCTCTCTGGCTGTGTCCACCCTCCCTTGCCCCATGCCTCCATAGCTCTTGCCAAACTTTCAGGATTTTAGTGCATTTCCCCTTTTTCCCATTATAAAAAAACACAGCTGATGCAAATATTGCGTCTCTGGAGGAACTGGTCTTTGCTGGGCAATCATTGTCACTGTAACCTTCCCAATGGAGTTTAATTATGTGCTTATGATTAACCAATTATGTATTACCAGGAGCAAAGTAAATCAACCCTTTTATCTCCGCTAACAGGATATTTCCTGTGAGCCTTTCTGCCAAAAGAACATAGGGGAAAGATGGGACAATTCTGCATGTTACATAAGAGTGTTTATTTCAGGAGCTCTCAGCACAGTGTGTTGGACAAAGCCACCTCAGCTCCAGCTCCAGCTCCAGCTCCAGCTCCAGCACGGCCACCCAGCTCCTGCCCCATGGCCAGGGCACCAGACCCACACAGCAGCCTACACTGGGTGACTTGACCACAGCTCTCAAGCCCCGTTCAGAAGCAGGGAAATAAATTTCAAAGATGTCATGCTCTTGCAGATGAAATTCCCTGGGCTCAGTCGAATGGTCACCCTGTCTGAAAGCACCAGGCTTGCAGAGAGGGGGATCTTGGAGCTGCTTTGAGCTTTGCTGTGCAGATAAAAGAGAAAAGAGGCCACCCAGGCTTTTGCTCGCTCTGTGTTCAATTAGCTTGTTCACTGATGGGCTAACACTGCAGAATGGATTTTCCCACTGATTGATCTCTTAATGTAAATGAGTTATGGTTTTAAACTCAAACCATACATACTTCTTTTTTTCCCCTTGGAGCTGTTCTTCCCTCATATTCTGTTCAGAGTGTACTTTCCCTCCAGCAAGTATTTGCAACACTATTGCACTTGAGGGCAATACATTTTCCTTACTTCTATAATCAGCTCTGAGGTGGCCATTTGGCTCAAAATGCAAATTTGAGGATTTGTTTATTATTTTTCCTGTCTCGCCTCTTGTACTGTTTGAAAAGACTCTGAAAAGTTGACCCTCGCAGCTCTTTCACACAGGTTTTTACATAGGAATAAATAATATATGATGTGTATGAGATTGTTCCCTGGACAGCTACAAAGGCATGATTAGCCAGTAAGGCTTTGAGAAAACTGATTTTTGTTCAGTTATTATAAAATTTAACTTCAAAAAAGAGATTGTCCTTTTTGAATACAACAGACACATCTCTTTTGGAATATTTCTCTACTTCATGATTGACGTGCTCCCTATTAACTTTTGAGACCTTGATAAGGAACTTTATTTTCTGTACCTGCAGCAATAACTATTTAGTGCCTAGTAGATCCAGAGCCAAACTGTCATTTGAACAGTCTTTTGGATCTATAATAATAAAATCCCAATAATATGATGGAAAGAAGAACAATCTTTAATTAAATTATGCCCACTTTCCAAAGCATTGGGTCAGTACTTTAGAATCTGAAATTTTACCCCCCAAGTCTAATTTCTGTGTGCTTAGAGAAACAGAAGCAGATAGAAAAAGTGCTAGAAAGGCATTGCTTCTGAGTAATATTATAGCTGCCTTATTAAAAAAAAAAAAAAAGAAATTACAAATAAAACTTTTAAAACTTACTGTTATCATAAAATTGAAATTTTCCTTAGCCAAGTATGGTATTCCAGAACACTGATGCTATTTAACATCTAAATCACATCTAATCACATTAAAATAGGCACTTCATAATACATATTTATGAAGACAGTAGCTCATGAATTTTGAGATTATTTCTATTAAAAGCAACATAATAACTCTGTCACTTTTGGTTTCTGTATGAAATGTGGCAAGAAAGTCCCTCAGGTAGAACAGAAGATATTGTGAATTCTTGCATTAAAGAATAAGTCCAACTGCATTTGGATACATAGGTTTTAAAATAACAATTCAGATTCTTAGATTAAAACTACCCTTTGGTAACTGAGCATCTACTTATGATAATTTGTATCTTGGTTTTTTTTCATGGCCCTGGAAGAGGATGGGAAGTAACCCCAAATCAATGAAACAGTGGATAGCTCTGGAATGATTTGGCATGAATCTGAGGCGCTGCAGCCTGAAGTGAGAACTGATTTGCAATGCAGCCTGTGGGTTATTCTGGATGTTAGTGGTCACAGGCAGCGTTGTGTCTCCTGTTCAGAGCTAGCTGCAGCCTTTCCCACCATACTTGGGGGTACTGACTCTTCAAGACAACACTTAGGACCTTCTGGAGGCTTGGGGAGATAAGGGTCAGCAATCACACGCTCATTTTGGTCATCAGTGTTCTGAAGTGAAGAGCACTACAATTTAAGGATGGGAAATTCATTAGCATGATCCTACAAATTCTTATGGTAGAAATGATTGGGCTTTGATTAAAAATTTCAGGCAGGCCAGATGGCACTTCCAAAGGCATCTGGGGAGATCTGAGATACATGCATGATGACCAAAATCAGAAATGGTGCAGTGGAAGATGCTCGGCCAGCGATGTTCCATCTTTCCATGGGGCAGAAGGCCGGTGTGTGTGTCCATGCAAGAAGGCTTGAGAGCTGTCATTTCCTGTCCAGAACCTTCTCCACCTCAAGCCCAGTCCTCCCAGAGCTCAGTGTGAGCTTAATGGAAATAAATCTACTGTGAGGGAATGGGGAGAAGGGACCAGAAAGCTAGGAAAGTGGAAATTTCTCTTTTGACCATGCAGCAGGACACATGTCTTGGTGTCACGTGTCCTTTTGTCCCAAAGCTCACACACCTCTTATCCATGTTGTTCACCCCCAGCCTCCTTCCAGTGTTTCACTTTAGTGCCCCTTCCTCCTCCCCATGGCTGTTGGGAACCAAGTCTGTGGCTCTTCTGCAGCAACTAGATGGGGTCCCAGGATCTCTCAGACATCCCTGCTCCTCCTCAGTGACACCCAGGGGGCTGAAATATCATAGGAGTTGAAGAGGCAGCTTCCAAAGTGCTGAGTTGTTTGATTTTCTTTTACAGCAGTGCTCATTCCCATGGCTTCAGTTTGTTCCACAGCCCAAAGCAGCAGTAAGGCATGCTCACTGCCTATGTGGTGGAAGGACGTCTCACCCTGCCTGCACACAGACCAATAAGCTTTCCTGCAGAATGAGGGTGCTTGAAAGCATTGCCACAAGTTGCAACAGATGTCTTTGCTCAGCTGCCACAGAGGTGAGGTCAGTTTTGTGCTCCCAAACAAGGATTTTCACCAAATTCTGTGTTAGGTGAAGGAGTGTGTGTGCATGAGCCCCATGATACTGCTACTTTAATCAATAGTGTGACCAAAAAAATAATCTGAAAGTCATAAATTTATCCTTTTGGAGGCCCTTGTAGACCAGTTACTTTTCATTATCCCAAATTTTAAAGCCTGTCTTCATTTATCTATTTACCCTTTGGACTGCAGATGAAAAATCTGCACTGTTTACAAACTACTGGACATGCAGTTTCTCATCTAAACACAAAAACCACAGTTCTTTGAGTATCTCAAGGCTGTTCACTTGCCCCTTGGAGGCATTTATTGCACTTTTTAATTTCTCTGTTTCCCCCCCTCTTACAGTTTAGATTCAAATACTCCCTCTAACACAAATATTTAAAGAAATTTAGTTCTCTTAAAGTCTGGGAGTAGCAAAATCAACACATGAGGGAGAATTCTGAAGAGAACAAAAGAACAAAAACTCAGCATGTTACAACAAAGACATAATTACAACTGACTATTTTTTCTGTGGAGAGTAATATTTCCAAAAATCAAAAGACAGTTGCAAATTTCCTTGGTCCCTTCAAGATAAGAAGAAAAGAAAATTAAAACACTTCACTGAAGAATAATAATGAAATTAGGCAGCTATCAAGAACATGTAATTGAAAATTATCAAGAAAACACACTTATAGGGACAGGAGTTCAAATAAGCTTCTTGCATGATAAAACGGTACTGCTCTTAACTATGAGCTGCAGTATCAGTAAGTTCTTGACCATTAATACTAGGAAAACCCACTGTGTTTATTATCCACTCCCCCATGACTCCTACAAAGCATTATCTTGTAGCACCACAAAATCAACACGCCAGATTTTCTAATGATTGCTTATATGAACATCCCAGTGGAAGGCTGGTTCAACATCCATGAGAAGGGCAGTCATGGTCAGATATAGGCCTACCAGAAATTAGTTTTATGTTTTTTCCTAGACTTATTCTTACCCAATTCCTATCTCCTCCAGTTTTGTACAGACATCAGCAGCATATCACATGTTCAGTAGTTCAAAGATAGTGAAGAAAGGGTATCTGATTTTTGCAGTAAATATGGGTTTTTTTCTGCACTCAGGGTCCCTTTTGGGGAAAGCCACCTGTCCTGCCCACCTAGAGAATAGAAGGGACAGGTTTCTCATGAGATTTTCCTTGCATGCTCTGTGTCTGGGACATTTTTGCTTGAGACTGGATCAATACAATAATTTTGTGCTTTGTAAAGCATAAATGTGAAATGCAACTGCTTCCACCTGAGCAGTAACGTAAATATTTAATCAGAAATCAGGTAAATTTTCCTGAGCACCAATTATTATTATACATAATAATAATATATAAATGCAATTTTCTGAGCAACCATCATTGCAGAAATGCCAGCAAAGGCCAAAATCAAAGCTGCCTCTCTTCTGTCCGGCAGCTGCGAGAGCTGGTGTGAGGAAGGGTAGTTTGGGATGGCTTTCCCCCTATTTGGGGATGGCATAGGAGTGAAGTTAAGGCAAGGTCCAAGGTGTACTTTGCACTGCCTTTCTTCCATGGCCAGGCTTGTGCCAAGACACAAGTTCTCAGCCTTCAGGAAGAACCATGCATAATTATGTGAATGAGCAAGGCTCACTCACTTGAGGTCACAGATTAAAAGAAATTTGTAATGAAACCAGGGATGTTTTGTGTCAGATATTCTGAATCATTTTGATTTAGCTCAAGAGTTTGAACAAAATATACTGCTGTTTTGTCACTTCCAATTCCATCAATAAGGTTTTATTTTGACTTCTTGTCCAGATGCAGTACCAAACCTGGCATGTCTAAGAAGATCTGATTTTGGGCATCCCTACTGAATACAGCATTTGACGAAAAAAAATAAGGTAATCTCTCAGCTACCCCAAGAGACTGTAATTCCTTTGCGACTGACATCTGTAGCAATATTCCCCAGTGTATGAGCTCCGGACTTTCTGCTTGTTGAACAGTCCAGATTTTTCATACATGATCATTTTCTCATGCCAAAAATGCATGCCAGGACCTTTTCTCTGAGCCACTGTTCTGCCTGTAGCTGCAATCTTCCTAGAAGGGATCCCATTTCCTTTGTCCACAGGCAAAGCAATAGGGGGATCAGAAATGTCCAACTGCTACAGATCCCTGACTGTGATGGCTTTTCCTGAGCTCTCTCCATCACTTTTATAACACCTGTATAGATTATTACATGGCCAGCTAAAGGTGAACCCCTTTACTCCAATCACCAGCATTGCAAAGCCTCTCCCTCAAAAAGAGTAATTTTATAGTTAAAAAAATGACAAAGATGCACAACTTCATCAGAGTCAAGATTTACTTGCTGCTGCTGAAGAGCTGTGTGGGAAAATAGTCTGGTGCCCTGGAGTTCAAATCTACAGCAGTGCATTCAAGATGTCTGAGCCCTTGAGAGCATTTGCTGTTGTAGTGAATTAAATTTAGAGCTGTGCAAATCCGGCTTTGGATTTAGATTTTTGAGATTCACCTTTGACCTGGCTTTGGATAGAGATTTGGATGCCTGTCTTGTTCAAATATCTGGGCAGTGTGCATTTTGTGCTACTTTTCAGGATAAAGGGAAAGGGAATAATTTTTATAGAGAATACTTCACCTACTGGTTAAAAATTCCGGTTATGGCATCTTAGACATACTTATGTCTATGTCCATTCTTTTCTACAAAATCAGGCTTTAAGGTTTCTGTGATAAGAAAAATTTCAATTTAATAGTCTTGATGCAAAGAGAAAACAGAGAATACCATAAAATTTTGACAAGTTCTAGACAAAGATCTGAGTAACTTGATTAATGTATAGACTTCATGAAAACCATAATAGACAGTTTTTCAGACAGCAAGATACACATGGCTTGTCAGGGAAGGTACTGTGCTGTCTTTTAGGTTTTCTATTTCTTTAATGAGAATAGGGGAAAATGAAGCTGAGGAGAAAGTTTCTGGATGTCCATAAAGATTCTGGGAAATCTTTCTGGATTGGTTTAGCTGAACTTTTACTTGCTGAACCAAACCCAAACTTGCAACAATAGATGTCATCCACCAGATGAAACCGAAGAACCTCTCTGCAAAGACTCCATGTGGCCATCACCCTCCAGCTAGCCCTTCCTTCCCCTAATTAGCACCCACACATGGGCATCAGTGTCAAAAGCTACACCTCTTTCCTAATCTGGTTTCAAAATACTCTGCCATCTCAGCTGTCCAGACTTCCTGTACTAATGGTTGCCATGACAGAAATTTTCTCTTTAATCCCTTTTTGGGGACACCCTTTCATCTACAGCAATGATTACGCTGGTCACAGCTTCCTGTCTGGCTGCTAAAAGGAAAATGGAAATAAAAATGGAAAGCCAGCAAGGTCCTTCCTTTATTCAATACAGAATAACACTATACACAGGTAATAAATAAAATAAATAAGATTAAATAATATAAAGCTAAGTANAAAAAAAGAAAAGGATAATGGTAAAAAAATGTAGGTTTTCAGATCCTATCTGGTTCACAGATTGCAAACAATAGATTAATCTTATTGAATCTTAGAGGAGAATTCATCTTGTTCAGTCTTAGATGAGTGAAGACGCATTAGCAGGCTCTGATATTGATTTGAGAAGAAATCCCTTGGGGCAAAACCTAGAAAGGGTATCCACTGATGGCAAATTTCTGAGGCATTAGGAGTTAAAAGCCACCCCTTGGATCATACTAGAGCCCATCTGCCCCCAGCACCATATCCTTTGTGCCCACTCTGGCTGCCCAACCTCCCCTCCAGCCACAGGATGGAGAGTCAGCGCTCCCTGAGCATGCAGGCACATCCCTTGCACAACCACTGTGACCTTTTTAGGACTCACCTGCCAGTGACTCCATCTGCACTGAGATCCTGAGCACCGTCAGGATGTGTCAGCAGCTTTGTAGCTGTGTTGAACAGGACCAGGCGCTTACAGAAGATGAAGGGGACCAAACACAGTCCATATCTGTGTCTGCTCAAGCACCACAGCCCCAGAACATGGGCCTTTCACTCCTCCTCAGTCTGTCTTTTCTCTGTTGTTGATTTGCCTGCACATCATTACACTGTTCTTACATTAAAACACTGTAACTACAGGCCCTGGGTCAAGCTGCAGTTAAACAAAAACCACCACAGCAATGGCCAGGTTTCCCAGTGACGCTTTCCCTTGTACTGTGAATCTGTGTACCTTGGGGAAATGCAGAAGAAGGTGGTAATTAACAGCCTAGAGACACAAACAGATATTTTGGTAGCTTTGTCAGAGTCAGAGAGCTCTATAAATCAAATTTAGCTGAAGATCTTGCCCTGTTTCAGTCAGGAAACAAGACAGAAAGAGGGATATTTTAAAAGTGTGTGAAAAGAACAGCACATTGAAATTATGCCCTTTTCCACCTATACACACAAAGGGACTGTGCCAAATTTGAGACCATGTTCCCCTACCTCTTTGTCCCTGCCCTAAAGCTGACATGAGAGTGTGTCCCTCAGCCCTAGGTAGGAATGCAGACCTGGAAAGGAAATGGGAAGCATTCACTGGGCTTGTCCAAATGCAACACTGGAAGAGATGTCAACATCCTCTGTGATTCCCAGACCTCATACACTCACAGGGGCACACACACAGTTGTAGGTAGGAAAATAGCTTTTGGCATGCTGGAGGTGTCAGATGTCTTTCTGAGCTTCCTAATTCTACCAAAAACTCCACTGCTTTAAAGCCAGCTTCTTCCATTTTGCTGCCCCCTTCCCTTGACTTTTTCCTCCCCTTGTTCATGTAAACACCATACCTAAGAAGGAGGAAAAGGCTTGCACAAGCTGGTAACTGCAGCTCAATCCTCTGTGGACTGAGCATTTCCTTTTGTCATTCTCTTCCACCAGCCCCGTGTTTCTGTGATGGTTTGCACACCCAGGGGTGTGCCCAAGCTGAGCAGTATAGAAGAAAACTCACACAGAAATGTCCTAATCAAGGACATTTTGATTGGAAAGGGAACTCAAAGCCAACGATCAGGTAGTGTGCATATAATTTGTGGAACTGAATAAAAAATGAAAAATGGGTTTTGGCTATCTTGATGCCCAGCTAAAATGACAAGAGTAATAGGAAATTAAGCAACAACTGTGAAAATGAGAGGAAACAAAGTACATTTTCCTTTTATCTTGACAGACTCAGTTTTGCACTCTTCAGTGACAATTAATTTTTTTTTTTTCTTTTGGGCATCAGAAACTTTATGAACACACAGAGACATGTATTCTGAATCTTAAAGATTAGTTTAAAGTCACAAAGTCAATGGCAACAGGCAACTGTAAAAATACAGATATTTAGACATTTTTAAACTTCCCTAAAATTCAAGCTATTACTATCCCCATCTTGATTACACATGGTGAAGCAGAAAAGCAGGCACTCATCATTGCACATCCATGCTGGTAAAATCATCTTGCCAGAGGGATCTTCTGGGGAGTACTATGGATTCACACAAGACAGGTCAGACACAGTGGTTCTGCTGGGTTTTGGATTGCCAGCCGGCCACCTCCTCCCTCTACGAAGGGCCATACATTCTTTTTTTTTTTTGACAGACTATAGCCAAAGCTTAAACAAGTTCACCAAGAGCTGTATCTACTCCCTGAGGTTTTTGTGGGAGCTTGATCTTCTCCAGACAGGCTGGTGGCTTCCCCTGAGCTCCTTTTCCTCTCCTTTTTTTGGCTCAGGCACCCTACAGGCTCTTGGATTTTGCCTCCCTCGCTGCATTCATCTCATGGCTCACTGAGTGGGCATAAGTTCTAATGCCTGTGCTCCTTTGTTTCTTTGTTTGCTCTGCTGATCTGTACATGACTTTCCCTTTCTTTCTGAAGCGTTTTCCGCTGCCCCCTCAAAGCCTGCCTGCTGAGCTGATTGAGCTTTTGCTCTGCTGCCCCTGGAGCTCAGCCACCACGCCCTGCCATTCCCATGTGGTGCAGAAAGTGGCAAGGCTGGTGCAGGAGTGGGGTAGCAGTGGACTGGCTACAGTCTGCTGCTGAGGCTGTTGTGGGCTGGGACAGCACACCTTCCCAGGGCTGAGGTGTGCTGCCTGGGCTGTGCCTGAAGCCACAGATGGCATTGCCCGACAAGCAGGTCTTGGCACAGCTCTCCATGCCTCAGACTTGCACAGCCTTCCCCTGAGTGCCATGGAGGGAATACTGTACCATGCTGAGCAAGGGAAAAAGCCTGAATGGCTCATAAAAGCACTCTTCCAGAGAGCTGTCTTTATCCTGAATACTGCATGGAAAAGGCAATGCAGCCTATAGCTATGCTGCAGAGCCACCCGAAGACCTCACTCAAGTTCAGACTGATCCTTGCCATGGTTCAATAGCATTCTGAGGGCAGCAGAGAATAGCCCTGCTGTCAAACACACCTTCCACAGGCCCACCTTTGTTTGCTGTTTTGTTTGGTAATCTGACATCTCTTCCAGACTTCACTTAGACATGTTTGTAAAGGCTGATCACTTTTAGATCCTGTCTTCCACTCTTGATGTGGAACAACATTGCCTGTTAACCTCAGAGAGAAACCTGGGGAGGATCTTTTGTGGACAGAGACCCCTGTGAAAAAAGAGGCAGAGTACAGAGCCTCTGTGGGGAAACAGAGGTGCCTTTTATCATATTCTTCCACCTCTGAAATAAATTACTTTATGACCACAAATGACACAAACCCAGGAATTTACAAGAATGACTAGAGCTAAAAGAACCATGTTTTTTCCCACTCAATACTCCAAAATAAAGTAGATACTTTGTAATTCACCAGCTTCAAGGTGTTCACCAATCTGCTGGCCAGCACAGGAAGGCATGCTGCTGTGGGCAGAGGTGGGCAGCTCCAGGAGCTTCCCTTCCCCTGGGACAGGCAGGACTCTCCACTCAAGCTGCACAGCTGACTTTTCTGGGGCTGAAGTTCCACTCCATAGCCCACCACAGAGGACTTTCAGAGGGATGCACAGCTTCCTCCAGGTGCCATTACTGCAGGGGGTTTGCACAGAAGTTGGCTTTTGCTTCAGCAAGCACAGGAAGGAAAAACAACTGTTAAAGTAGAAATATGGCGAGGAGTAAATACAAGTAATTTCCAGTTTCGGCAGCACTTTGTTTATCTATTTTTCATATATGTGAATGAGGTAAGTTTACTGCTTTCTTTGTCACCTAAAATGACTGTTTAAAAAGTTGTTTTGAAACTCCTAAGTCTCATAAAAATGTTTGGTGCATGCCTACTTTCTGGCCTTTTTTATTACCAGTTTTCTACAGAGACATTTTACAGCTGTAATCCATCAGATGTCCTATTGTCTATTCCCTACACAAAATCCCACATACAAAAACACCTTACTAGGAGCTGGACTATCGTATATGCTTTTTTACTAGAAAGTAAATCTTTGAAAAATGTAGTCATGATTTCCAGCTACTGCAAGAGGTGTCTCAAGCTCTGCCAGTTCGTAAGTCTGCCTGTTCAAACCATGAAGCTGAGGGTGCATCAGAAACCATCAGTCCTGTTCAATAAACTGTGCTGATCTTTTCATCTTGACTTCCTAAGTCATCCTAGCTCTGGACCTCAGCTGCCATATGGAATCCCACTTTGTAATACAATCTGAAACACACTTTCAGCTCATAAATGTGTTTGTGTTTAGAACTACAAAGGATACTTCCTGGCTGTTTGGTAGGGTCTCTCTCTCGCTCTGTCTGTGTCTCTGTCTGTCTCTCTCAACGTCAAGCCCCTTGGCCTGATAATGTGTTCATACCAGCTCAATTCTCATGTGATAACGTGTGAATAATAATGAAAGTGCTGCTTTAAATAAAACATGGATCCTGATCCTTGGTTATCAATTGCTTTTAATACCTTATTTTGTAAACGTTGTTTTGCTCAATATAGTTTCATGATGCTTTTAAAGCAAATTTAAAAAATGTTAAAATGTATGGCTACTTCATCACACAGCAAGTTAAAAAAAGAAATAACTGGCAAGTAATCTCATAATCAAAAAATGTATAAGGGTTTTTTTCCTTTTTTTTCTTGGACTACACCTTTTTTTGCATCTCCCAGCAACACTGGCATGCTGTTTTTTATTAACTACAGCTGTTTGCATATTGTTGCTGTCAGAGCCTGACGGGAGACCACATCTGCGGTGCTTGCATGTCTCAGTGACTTTGTAGCTTGGACTTTGGTGAATAATTTGAAAATTGCACACACATAAGGCTGGTTTACATTGTTCCTTCTTTAAAACACATTTCAGAATATTCAGCTCTGAAAAGCTCTATTTATTTTTTCTAGTTTGTTGTAAACATTACAGGTCATGAAAAAAGAGAGAGGAGGCAAAAGGAAAACTCTATGCAGACTTACCTAGATCATGCTGTACATATGACAAAGCAAGCTTTTAAAATCTCACCTTATAAGGTGAGAGCAGAGAGGTCAAGGTCCAGTCCTGTTCTGCCCAAAGCTTGCTGGGGTTGAGGCAATACTACAGCACAACACAGGACTGGATGCTGATACCACCTGGTCAGGTTTATCCAGCCAGTCTTGGAACCCATCCATATGGTGGCAGGGCCATCTCTGAGCTCTTGTCTACTGCAAAACTAGACACAGAACAGAAAACAGCTATGCTGTGGTCAGCTGCAAAGTGTGTTGCAGGACTCGGAAGCTACACAGAGAAACCCCTGAGCACCAGAAATGCTGGTTCATTCCAACCTCTCTGTCCCTGGCCAGGGACAGTACTGGGCTGGAGCCAAAGAGACAGAGATGTGTCCAGCAGCAGTTTCCCCAGCTTTTGAGAAGCACCCATTTCTTTCCAGGGCACCTGCATGAAGTAGTACAGAAATGTGCTTTTTCTCCTCTGATAAAATGAGATAATGCCAACACCTTGCTTTTGTCTGTCACTTCTAAGTGATGGGCTGGATTGCTGTGGAAAGCAAACAGGTTTCTTGTTGATGTTTGTTGGTCTGGAGGATTTCTAGAAAAATCCAAGGGGTTGTAATGTGGACAGTGGGGACCCCAAGTGTGCAAGGACCCTGGGTGTCCCATTAGCAGGGACTAGAAGCAGGCACTTGGGCAGTAGTGGAACATGCAATGCCCTGGAGGGGTCCTGTTGATCCCATCCTGCCCTGGTGCCCGCAGCTCCTCACAGCTGTGGGTGCCACAACACATCATGGAGGCGCTGGGCTTCTGCAGCACAGATGTGGTGCTGCTATGCCTTGGACCCACAAAGCATGGAAGGACATCAAAAGAGCATATGCCTCAGCAATGGCCCTTTCCAGCAGCCAGCTGTCCCGCTGCTCAGAGCCATATGTGCACCCAGCCCCGCAGGCCCTTCTGGAAAAGAGCTTTATTTGGAGTGGGGCAGGCTGGGCACAGAGGTGCAGCCTGCTCTCCTGGCACACCACCCAGCTCAGCCTCACTGCCTGTGGGTCTGCACACAGTGGGAGTCAGCACGGAGGAAGGGAGCTGAGCTGATGAGAGGTGAGGAGTGGCTTGCACATGAAAAGGGCTTATATTAAGGGATTTCCACTCTGGAAAAAAAGCAGCACATAGGTGGTGTAACAGAGGCCTCTGAAATACCAGAGAAGAATAGGGATCTCTTAATTCACTGTGGGTCATAGCATGAGTGCTGAGAGGCACAAAGGAAGAACAAAAACCCCAGAGCAAATCCCCTTAAAGCCAACTCAAAGTCAAACATTGTCAGAGGATAATCTGTCAAAAAGCATAAAGAGAGTGAAAAGGTATTAGGCAAAGGAAACATCAACCAAAACCCCATGCAATCTTTATCTCAGGAGGTCTGGGTTACTAGGGACAGGTACTCCATACTTTATACTTTCATAAGCATTCAGTGGTATTAGAAACAAATCAGGGGGCTAAGCAGAACTGTGGACTGATTTAGAACAGCTCTTTTGCTGGCATGTTCACAGAATAGCTATGAGATTATTCAAGGTTTGTTATGAATTATTTTAAATTTCCAAATATATTTTCTTTTTTATTTTCCTTTTCTTTGCAAAAGTATATGACAGAACTAATTTAGTACCATGAATAAAAAAAAGCCCCAATCATGTGTTTGAAAACATTGTGAAGCTAATGAGGAAAAAGTCTATTCCACATTTTAAGTGTATCACAATGAGGAGACTAGAAAACAAACAAAAATGCAGAAGGGTCTAATTACAAGAAGGCAACAAATCACAGCAATTTTTTTTTGTTCCTGATGAACAAGTTATGCTGCTTAAATGTAGTTAGGATAGCAAACCACAAACTGTCATGGAATAGGAAATAATAATTTTTAATAATTTTTTTCTAAACTGTGGCCTTGAAACTCCAGAACCTGGGAAAAAGAGAAGCAGATACAAGGGTGTGCTGGTCAGTTGGCCACAAGATGCAGTTTCAAAGAGTCTGTCAATCTGAAAGAATGGAAAGCATCCTGGAGATGTTTGTGAGACATGGGGTTTTGAACAGAGATAAAAGATCTGTAATTGTGTTAAACTGAGTCGTGAAAGCTCTGCACACTCAGTCAAAGCAGCTTTTAAGGAATTCTTGTGAGCTGAAACTGAAACAGTTACAGGTGCTTAGTTTATATATGGCATTTTTATGCTCAGTATTTGCTTCCATCAATTTTATTCTTTTGTGCTTTTTAATAAATTGATGCAAAGAAATCTGAAGTCACACAGCAGATCCATGATCTCTGCATTTCTTTTCTGTGCTCCTGGCCATAGGAGCACATCTCCTATGCATCTCCACTGGCTGGGCTGATCACTGAAGTACAAGGCTCAGCATCTTGAGTCCAGCTATGGCTGAATCCCATTTGACCAAAATTTGGTCTGGAGCAAACTGAACGCCAGCTACAATTTTTGTTCATTGTCCTCTAGGCAATGCCAAGGCAGCTGTTGAGGTAACTACCCAATATGGATCACTGAGTGCAACTCCCTACTCTCCAAAGTGTCACACAAATGAGCTCTGACTGGCATGGAGCTGTGACACTCCCTGGAGAGCCTGTTTCAGTGAAGAACCTTTTTGCAATGCCCAGTGTGAACTTCTCCTGATGCAGTTTCATTCCATCTGCTCATACCCTGTCAGCAGTCACAGAGAGAGGGGATCAGCAGCAGCTCCTCTGCTTCCCCCCTTGAGGAAGCTTTAGGCTGCCCTGAGGTCACCCCTCAGCCTTCTCCAAGCTGAGCAAACCAAGTGACCTCAGCCACTCATCCCAAGTCTTGCCCTTGACTTACAGCACACAGCCTCCCCCAGAGAGAGTCTAACAGTTTGATGTCCTTCTGATATGGAGGCTCCCAAAACTGCACACAGGACCTGAGGCAAGGCTGCATCAGGGCATTGCAGAGTGGGACCATCACCTTGCCAGCACACAGCTAGCCCTCTTTGCTGCCATGGCACACTACTGACCCACATCCAACTTGCCATCAACTCAAACCACCAGATCCCTTTCTGCAGGGCCTGCTCTCCTCCCTCCAGTTTTATGCATAATCAGGTACCTAACCCTAGGTGGACAATCCAGTACTGCCTTAGTTAAATTTCATATGGTTGGTGCTCACCCTGCCAACTCCTCTACAAAGATCCTTTTCTCCTTTTAGGAAAGGCATACCCCATATGTTGCCAACAGGCTAGGTGTCATGTAGACTAACTCATGATAAAATAGAACAACTTCTGCCAATGAAACCAGCCTTGGAGTCCAGTATTAATCCTGCTGGGTCTTCATGCTTCTTCCTCCATCTTTCCCTGCCAGCAGAAGGAAAGAAAAGAGCATTTGTGTTCATGATTCCATAATGAATCCTTCCATGGCCCTGAAGTCTCTCTCAATTGCTCTTGGGCTACTTATTGCAACTTCATCAATGCCTAAATGAAAAAAAAATCAATAATGGATAATAATCCAAGGTCCATGACAGGGTAGGAAGCTTTCTCCTTACATCTTTAACCCAGGTGTAGGGAAGCAGCAGATTTGCCTGGGAAGTGAGTCTGGTCCAGCTCCCTTCTCTGCAAATACAAGAATAATTCATTTAAAATAGGCTAGTGAATGGAAAGAAAATTATGAACTTCACAAGACACTGTCACAGACACACAGACTTTTCAAGGGGGTTTCAGTGAAATAGATAATAGTTGGTTTAGCCTCTCCTCCAGAGGGCTGGGTTTTGTTCACTGTTACTGTGAGCATTGTTTTCTACAAAGAAGTACAGGTCAATCCAGAGACATAAAACTCTGCCTCCTATTCCCAGCCTCAGCTTTGATTGCAGCAAAGTACTAGAGGGGAAGGAAAGAGCAGCAACTGCAGCTGGATAAACTGATTAAGATTGGCAAAGCACTGCTGTGTGTACATCTGAGTATGCCTCTCCATGCAGATGTGCATTCATGACCAGATGCTCTAGATCCACACCAACAAACCCTCTAGTTATTCTCTTGGGTTTCTTTCACTTTTCCTCAGAAGTCTATGCCTCTTATACCATGATAATAATTAGAACCCACCAATCCTTATTGCAACTTGTCACTTGCTTTTCTGTACTTATTATTCATCTGGGGTTTACATAGGCATTGTTGCCATGGAAGCAAAGTGAGATATTTCCACTTTTGAAATGCATTCAATGTTCTTTTTTTGTGCACTTTTTCTCCTTCACCAGTGGTGATTCTTTAGAGGCCTTATCTCTCCCACTGCTTCTTTATTTGAGATTGCCTTGCCCTGGTGGGGTATTTTCCCACAGCCCCCTGCACTTATAATGTCCATTCTTACATTAAGGTGGCAAAAGTAAAAAGCAGTGACAATGTTGTTATTTCCAGGGCAAAAACACTGACACAAGAACTTGTCACAAACTCTGTGTTCTTCATAGGAGAATGTAGGAGTCTTGTTCTTCTTAGCTGCTGCTGACTTCAAGTCTCTGGTTATTTGGAGGGGTCAATAAAGAAATAGATTTTTTACTATTTCTCCAAAATGCTTGAGCAGTTTTGGCAAGTACCAAAACATCTACAGAGAGCCACCTTAGCCAAAAGGGGATAGCAGAATGGCAGCACTGCTGCAGCTGAGATTAGCTGAAGGCCTCGGGCTGGGTGAGATGGGTTTTCAGATCTTTTATCTACTGTTATGCTTAAGTTTTATGCAGCCTAGCTCAAAAGCAGAAAAAATTATAAATAGTCTAAATAGTCAGAACTTCAGACCACTGAAATGACCAAAGTCTCAAGGATACCAGATGACTTAAGTGCTGAGACTACTTTTTTTCTGGTGGGTGAACAGCTCTACAGCTCTGCTACATTTTAGCTGTTTTGTGGATATTGGTGTTAGCATTTTTTTTTTTCTTAAACTTAGAAGAAATCAAATTCTTTTGCTTTCTACTCCTTCTTCATAAATGCTAAACTACTTTTCTGTTGTTATCCTTCCCCTCAAATGGAAAGATTCAAGTACATTGGTCTCAGAGCCAGTTTCCCAGTAAGGCACTGAAACAGGCTGACAAACTTCTGTGGAGCATCTCCGAGTCAACCACACACTGGCTTTGGCTCTCTGGAGCCTTCAGCCATAAAAAAATGCTTGCAGAGAACCTTTGTTATATTGCATTTGATTTATGTTTCCAGTTAGAATAGATGTTTTTAGCTCATTTCCCAGCTCTGCTTTATTGCTGTTTATAAGCCATCTCTATTTCCCACTTGCATTTATTAAGCTTTTTTAACAGTGTCTTTTTCCTTTGTGGAATCTGGCTCAGATTCCAAGACAAGGCATAACATGGATACTTATAGGGCTTCTCAACCCTTTGTTTTAGGGTAGAAGGGACCTTGTCCCCACTCTTCTGGCTGTTCTGAAGGAGCAGACATCTCTATTAACAACTAAAAAAAGCCTCTTTGTGCTGCATATTTTTATTGTTTTTTTCCAAAGATTGTATGCACTCCATTTACCCCAGAGTTCCCATAAAATATCTCATGGTATATTTCACAATAACCAGGTAGTAATCAGTGTCATGATTGTGTCTTTTGATAATGAACAGAATTCTTTGCATATGCACACACTGTTAGCTTCAGCAGCAATATAATTATCATCTGACTTGTTGAGTCAAAGAGCTGGTCTGTCAGGAATCCTCTACTGCTACTGCCAAGCCTACTCTTCCCACAGCCAAGTGTTTCTTAGGGAAATTCCAGGTCAGTCTTGACACGGGTAGGTAGCAGGGGACAGACCTATACCAGGAACATCTGCTGGTATAGGTGCTTTATAGATTTCCCACTGCACATGTTCTGTACCTTTTATGAGTAGCATTCTGCAAACTGCCCATGAAAAAACATATGAAATTAAGAAAGGAGATCTTCACTAAGAGTAAGTATTGTGTTAAAAACTCAAATGGAGACATTTTAGGCTGCAGAAAACACAGGATTACTGTCTCCAGCTGCTCTGTAAGAGATTATTGCACAGTGGTCCTAGTACACCATTCTCCAGATCCATCAGAAAGCTCACAGCAAGTGAAATACTTAAACTGCAGGAAAAGAGATTTAGGTTGAGAGTGGTGCTTTCTTTTTCTCCTCCTGTAAAGAGAGAGAGGCAGGCAACAGCATTGACTGGGAGGTCATAGGTTCCCATCTTCAAGAATTTTCCAAAAACAGGTTAGACAAGCATCTGTCAAATAATGCAAATGTGATTGCTTCTGCCTGTTGGACTAGGATGAAAGACTAAATTACCTCCTGAGACCATTCCAGTCCCTCATTGTCTCTGTTTGTACAGTTGTGCCATTTGAAGAACTGCTTCACCCTGGAGCAAAACAGGATTCAGCAATCAAAAGAAGTTTAACAAGGACAAGTGCCGGATTCTATATGTGGGATGGGGAAACTCTGGATGTACAGACAGACTGGGGAATGAGAGGCTGGAAAGCAGCACTGTGGAAAGGGAGCTGGATATCCCAGCTACCAGGAAGTTGAACATGATCAGCAGTGGCCTGGCAGCCAGGAGGGCCACCCGTGTCCTGTGGGGCATCAGGGACAGCATGGCCAGCCAGGCAAGGGAGGGGATTGTCCTGCTCTGCTCTGCTCTGCTCTGCTCTGCTCTGCTCTGCTCTGCTCTGCTCTGCTCTGCTCTGGGGCAGCTTCACCTTGGTCCAGGGGGCAGTTTTGGTCAATATAAGAAGGATGTAAAGCTATTGGAGAGTGACCAAAGCAGAGCAATGAAAATGGTGAAGGGTCTGGAGGGGAAGCCATATGAGAAGAGTCTGAGGTCGCTTGGTCTGTTCAGCCTGGAGAAGAGGAGAGTGAGCAGAGACCTCATTGTGGTATTCAACATCCTCACAAGGGGAAGCTGAGGGCAGGTCCTGATCTCTTCA
Source organism: Urocynchramus pylzowi (assembly GCA_013397555.1). Lineage (NCBI taxonomy): Eukaryota > Metazoa > Chordata > Aves > Passeriformes > Fringillidae > Urocynchramus > Urocynchramus pylzowi. Next base: position 30,589 of record VZRH01001521.1, on the reverse strand, counting down.
TTCTTATGACCTGTGCTAGGACTTGAGGAAAAGGCATGAAGCAGAGTCTGGCGAGGTTTAGGTTGGATATGAGGAAAAGGTTTTTCACCCGGAGGGTGGCTGGGCACTGGAAGAGGCCCCCAGGGAAGTGGTCACAGCGACAGCTTGACAGAGTTCAAGAAGCATTGAACAACACTCTCAAGCCCATGGTGTGATACTCAGCATATTCTATGATTCTGTTAAAAGTATCTCAATATGTGATGAAATTGCACCCATTTTGGCACAGAAGTATGTTCTGATCTTATTAGATCATTTCAAGTGCTGCAAAAGCAGAAGAAATCTTGCTCATATGAAGAAACAGAAAATAGTAAGAAGAAATATTCTGTATTAATCAGCTTATGTGTTTATTTATCTGTTCACCTTCCTCCATGCATGTTTAAAGGAAAAAAGAAACATTGGCAATTTGTAAGAATGCCCAAGTAAACAGTATTCTCAGTTTTTTCCATGAACAGTAACATGATTAAGTTACTTCTCCATCGCTCTTCCTTACTCTCACCTCCTGGTCTCTCTGCCAGTTTGTGCTGGTTTGCAGGAATGGGAGGAAAGCTCACCCCTGGGGAAGCTCTTCCTGTTCTTGTCAGGCTCTCTCTGGCTTCTCTGTTTTACATCTTTTGGCTAGCTTGGTGAGACAACAGCTGTGGGTCTATGTAATGGGGTAGGTCCAGGTTAGTTTAATCACAGAATCATAGAATGACTTCAGTTGGAAGGAACTATGAAGATCATCCATTTCCAATATGTCTCTCATAGGCAAGGATACCTTCCACTAGGACAGATTGCTCGGAGTGCTGCCCAGCCTGGCCTTGAGCACTCCTAGGGATGGGGCAGCCATGACTTTTCTCTAAGCAACCAGTTCTTGTGCCTCACCAACCTCACAGAAAAGAATTTCTTTCTAACTTCAAATCTACTGATGTTTGAACCCATTTCCCCTTATCCTGCCACTACATGCTCTTGTAAAAAGTTTCTTTCCATCTTTCCTGTAGGCTCCCTCCAGGTACTGGAAGGCCACAATTACATCACCCCTAAGCTTTCTGTTTTCCAGGCTGTACAATCCCAATTCTCTCAGCCTTTCCTTGTAAGATAGGTGGTCCATCACTCTGATTGTCTTGGTGTGCTCCTCTGGTCTCCCTCCAGCAGGTCCCTGTCCTTGCTGTGCTGTGACCCCAGAGCTGATGCAGCCCTGCAGGTGGGGTCTCAGCAGAGCAGAGCAGAGGGGCAGAATCCCCTCCCTGGCCCTGCTGCCCACACTGCTCTGGATGCAGCCCAGGACACGTTTGGCTCTCTGGGCTGGGAGTGCCCATGGCTGGGTCATGTCCAGCCTCTCAGCCACCAGCACCCCCAAGGCCTTCTGGGCAGGGCTGCTGTGATCTGCCCATCCCCAGCCTGTGCTGCCACCAGGGCTGCTCTGACCCAGGTGCAGCACCTTGCACTTGGTCTTGTTAAACCTCATGAGATCGCCATGGACCCACGTATTGATCTTGCCCAGATCACCCCTGGATGGCATCCAATTGTTCAAGGGTGTCAACTGGACCATTAATCTTGGTGTCACCTGAAAATCTGCTGAGGGTCTACTTAATCCCTTTGTCTATGTCATCAATAAAAATATTAAAAACCAGTGATATGGACCCCTGAGGGGCTATATAGTCACTGATAGCCATCAGGTCTTCGAGACATAGACCATTACCTTTTGGAAGCAACCATCCAACCAATTTCTTATCTATCTAATCCATCTCTCTCCACCTTAGAAAGAAGGATGTTGGGTGAGACCATGTGAAAATATTCACACAATTCCAAATAAATGACATCTGTAACCCTTCCCTTGTCCAGTGATGTAGTCATTCCATCATAGAATACCACTAGGTTGGTTTAAGGTGGTATGAGGATTTGGTACATTTGTTACAATCAAATCTATATATTGACTGCTGTTAAGCACAGTCTACTCATTGGCATGGGAACAACTAATGATATTTAGACAATATATGTTCTTTTTATTCTCAGTTACAACATCTGAGACCTTCAAAAGAGATCTTGGAGAAGTGGTGGGTCATGATAGGGAAGGAAAGTCAGGGGAAGTCAAACATTAGGCTACACCAATTTCTTTGAAGATTGCAGCTGTAGCTTGTCTGTCTGTCTGCTGTTTATTAGACTCAAGAAATTCCATTGCTACCTGTATTGCAGCAAAATTCCACCTGCTACCTAGTATGAATCTGAATCCTCTTCAGGACCACACACCAGTGAAAAGGAGCTTCCATTTTTTCCTGCTCAGCCACCATGGCTGGAATCTTACAGGTGTACTTTGCTTGCTCTGGCTATTCAATTAGTAGCTGCAGGCCACAATTCACTTCATCTTCCATGTTTGAACTTAGTTCACCAAGATGCCAAGTATGAGACAAGGCTCATAATGAAAATAATATGGTACTTTCCCGTGTTCTGAATTGGCTAGTCTTACTAGGATCAGTTCACCTCAGTTCATTAGAAACCAGGTCCTCTGAGAAAGAAGCTGGATGTGAAATAACCTCACCCATCTGGAGACAGACATGTTAAAAAAACAGGAAAGAAAACAATGTTATCCTTCTTTAAGTCAGCATCTTTCTAACACAGACAGACAATATCCCGAAACATATAGTGCCTGTTGTAATTCTTCTAATTCCTCCTGGTATTACAAGAGGAAATTAATTTATTTCCTGGTATCCAAAGTCTCTCATGCTATCAGATGGGCCCAAGTTATCTTTGGGCAGGAGCATACATACAATAGAAACTTTTTCAGAAATCCCTGTTGGCATGAAGTTAGTATTATGGTTTGTCTCTTGCAGTCTTTTCAGTCATAAGGACAAATCAGTATTTTTAGTGGAATCCTAGTGCTTTCCTAAAAAAATAGCATTGTAGTCCTGAGCAATGACTACACTATAGCTCAACAGGTCTCTTATTTGGCCATTTCATATTTGAAGTACAAAAGCTTGCATGGAGTTTATTTGAAGTATTTGAATATGACTTTTCTTTTTTTTTGGAGCTTATTTATCCATCGTAGAACTAAAAGTTATGTTGTGAGAACTGTGTTTAATGAATATTCTGGGAAAAAATTGCAAAACCCCTGAACAAACAAACATGGATGCAGTTAAGTAACAGCTTAAAAAGAGATAAATATGAAGTATAGCATGAGATGAACATATCAAGAATTAACATGTCTTTGCCACCTTGGTTGTTTCCCCTCCTACTGGTATATGAAGTTTGACTACTCTTTGCCTAGAGCCTGGGTTTGGGTAAGGGGTAAGATCTTCTTCCCTTTCTCTGGAAAACCACATGCCACTTCTGTCTGCCAAGCCACAGGATCTGTGCTCCATCTGTGGCATGAATACAGGGCAACTGAACAAAATGTGTACATATGTCAACTCTACATGCTGGTAAAGCAAAGCCAGAAACTCACAATCAGGCAAATAGAAACCTTTTGCATTGTAGAGACATTAAATGAAATACTCATTTTTACAATTTGCAACATTAATCTTTAACCTAAAGGCTTTGCCCAAAACTCCAAGTATTTAGGACACCTGGTGGTTTGAAATGCCATTTTAAAAACACTGCTCTCTCAGACTCCTGCTGGCACTGATATGCCAAGAGCATGAGTTTAACATATGTTGAGAGCACATAAAATCACTGTATCAGAACAGCAAACATATGAGCAATAGTGGCATTGAGAAGCATCATGTGTCAGCCAGATCAGATAAAAGTGTTAAGGAAAAAAAGGAGGGGCAATGGGTTAAGAGAAGGAGGCAAAAGAAAAAGGTGTATTAGAAAGGAAAGCATGTGAAAAGGTGATGTCTGTAAATGTAATTTGTCAGCTACAATAAGAATTATACTGGCAAATCTTTTCTGACTAAATGCATGCTATAGGATTTTGATCAAATTGCATCCAGGAGTGACAGGTTTACAGATGATTTCAAAGACCTTACAGAAAGTAATACATACTGTTTCTGTCATTCTCTTGCAAAAGGCAGCTTCATATAGGATAGGTCCTGCAATAAATGGGATTTCTTTCCCCTTCTTCTGCAAGTTCCAGTAAAAATCAGCGCTCTAAATTTAAACTCACCTTCTAAAGCAGTATTCACAACTGGGAATGAAAAAGTGAATTACAGCTGAGAGCATTCAGTATGTCTGCTGGTGAATAAAGAAAAACAGCTGTTGGTGGCAGCCAACTGTGAAGATCATGTGGACAATGTTATGTTCAGAACATAAAGTGAGCAAGCTGCATGCCGGCATGGATTCTGTTGCAGCAAAAGTGCCCAGTGCCTTGTAAAACATTACAAATGGAGCCAAAACTGTATAGGTTAGAAGCAAACCAGAAAATTTATCATAGTTGTGACTACAAAATGAATGCAGCTAGCCTGGGCCTTGTCTTGCACCATGAGCCAGGGCCTAACATGAGATATGCACTGCCGCTGTAGGGTTTAAACCTGATTCCTGCTAAGCTGGGGAAAACTACACCCAGAAATAATGAGTCATTAAACCACCCTGATATATCCATCTCTTAGCAGAAGCACTAATTCATGATGATACTTCGATACATTTTTTGTTCAATTTCTGAACACTTTATACCAGAACTAAGATCTGTAGTTCAGAGTGAAAATATGAATTCACATCAGGGAGAGGCAACAATCTGTTCTCCATGATGAGTATATAGCCTGGGAACCAAAAGACGTGGAAACCTGTTTCCACATTATGCTCTGCCCTTCTCTTCTACATGGGCAATTTCCATCCCCCATTTACAAGAAAGGAGAGCTGCCTCCTACCACACTTAGACTGAGCTCATTACAAGGTTCACAGGAGTACCAGGGATCTCCTGTGAGATCAGATCTTCCATGACCCGTGTGGGAAGAGTGAAATTCCATGTGACCAGATCTCCAATATGGTGGCAGCGTGCAGGAGAAATGGGTCACTTGACAAGCATAACCTGTCACGGGTGACTGTGACAGAGGCATGCCTTGAGACACAGCCCCTTTTAACCCAGAAAAGTGTCTCCTCCGCTGGTAAGGTATCCTGCTATGATCACAGCCCTCAAAGTGCTCACAGTCCTGAGCACTCTCACAGGAAGCTGCAAGTCTGCTGTGCAGAAGGCTCAATGGCTCTTCAAATGACAGTAATTGATTACAATGCTTAATCACAAACACAAAGCAGCACCTCACTTCCTCCTTATTTACCAGTGATAAACATTTCTCACTGGAATTTCTTTTGCCTCTCCCCCAGAATGTGTGACTCCTTGCTAAATTTTTCCCTGAAGAGTGAACGGTGCTGAGCCATTGGTTATTTCTCTCCTCTCCAGTTTCCAGAATGTGGACTCTACCCTCCTTAAAGGCCATTGGTTAAGTATAGTTCATGTATTTTCTATTCTAATGCAGCTGTCCTGGCAGACAGCAATACGGATGCTGTGTGCAAAAGATGAAACATTCTGTTCCATGTGCATGAGATGCATTACCTACAGACACCTTCACCAGAGACAGTTGCTACACTTCACAAGCTCCTCACACCTGGGACATTTTCACTCTTTAGAAAATTGCTCCCCTCTTTGAACACCAGAGATGTCTACTACCAGAGTCCTCTCAGGGGGTCATATGGCCCTCATGACTGCCTCATCTTAAGTTTTCCATCACTTCTACTGAACATTTCCCTGTGGAAGGAGTCCAGGCCTGTTTCACAGACACTAATGGAGGTGCAGAAAAGCTAATGGTGGGATTGAGCTCGCCTTCATTCACCTAACCCCAAAATCAGGGATCTAATCAGAACTAGTCATCTAGGCTCTCTCTACAGTCAATGATGAAAGACAGGTACCTCCACAGCATGATTCACCCCTCTTTTCTTGGACAACTATCCTAAAAGAGGTTGGATTGTACTCCAGAGACGCCTGTCTATCTGCCTGAATGATAGAGGAGATCTAAATAACTGGCTTACCTGAGATACCTATCTGCAGGATGACTTCAGCTAAGTGCTGGGCTCCTGCTCCAAGGGATGCACCCAAGCTCAAGAGGGGACTCTGAGGCAGAGTCAGGACTCTTTCTCCCACCTCCAAGGCCTCTGCCCAATTAGAGTTCCTCCTCTTAATGGAGACATTCTTTAACCAGGAAAATGTTAAAAAGGTTCTCCCCGTGCCTCTGATATCACACCTCTGTCTCTACCTTTGTTCCATTCAAATCCTTTTGAAATCTAAATGCTGCTATGAAAACACAGATGTAATTTTTCTTCTGTCTTTTTGTTCTTTCTTTAAAAGAGCAACAAGCACAACAAAAAACCACAACTGGAAAAATTCAGGAAGAAAATGCTCAAGGCTACAGCATGGTTTCTATCTAATTTGAATTCAAATAAGTTTTTCATTATTTCTAAATTTAATTACAGCCTTCAAATGTATAAAATTGCATGTGAAAATAGTAAACAGATCTTAAATATACCATAGAGCACCAGGCAGAATCACAAACACTGCTAATGTGCAGGGATGCTGTTTTCTTGATCAACATAACACCATACCTTCCTCTGTGTCCTCAGTCAGACTAAGCAGATGGAGAAATGTCTTTTATGTACTCTAAAAATGTATATAAATTTGTCCTTATCTGAGATCTAGCAAGCAGATTTGACCTTCAGAGGGAATGCTAGGACACTTTCTCAGTTTTAAAATGTCCTGGAGAATGTAACTGGAACCAATAATTTTCCAAAAGTACTGTTTAACTAACCATAATTGTTCTTATATCACATATATAATTTCCCTGTAAATACTATTGGAATTTTCAAAACTTTCTGTATTTCTGCATTAAAATAGAGTGCATATGTCTCAGAGGACTTTTTATAACATCCTCTTTTGGTCCCATTGAGCCCTTTTGGCTCATAACCCTATAACATTCTCAAGGATCTTACTCATAGGAGTAAGGGTCCAGGACATGATCCAAATACAGTAGCTGTTTCTCCCCCTTTGTTCTGTGCTTTCACAGAAGCCTATCTTACTATTTTTCAGAGAACACAAATGAGAGGGGGGTTTGTAATGAATCACAATAGGTTTGTTCTTTACAAATCCTGAAACTAATTTCATACAACAAATGAAAGGTAGCTGTCTCACCCATTGGATTTCAGAACATCTTCAAAAAGTCATCAGTTATATAATCTTTGAAGTACTAGGTAACTTAATTCAGCATGTCATTATAATGGCTCTCACAACAGGATAGCAGTATTAATGTGTAGTGATGGAGCTTAAGGGGAAGCTCACACCTTTCCAAAGTTTGTTTGCTTGCTTGCTTGTTAAACAACCCACAGATCTGGAATGCTCTGAGATATGCCTGGTATTGAACTTGCAGCACAAGAAATGAAAAACGTACATCTGTTTCTTCTTTAGGTTTTGGGGGGCTTTCTAGTAAAAGGAATTTAAATTCTTGTTCTGGCTTACCCGAGAGCAAAATTTTAATGATGGATTATGAATTAATTCAAACTCCAAGTCTGTGTCATCCAAGACTAAGAATATTTGAGGGCTTTGTTCTCCTTCCGAGTTGCTGAATAATTCTTTTTTTTATTATCACAGATCTTTACTTAGTGTCTGTGCAGGCTTGTGTTTAACACACACCATCTCCACTGACAACTTGCCCATTGGTGCTCAGACCTCAGAATTCCTCTCACAATTCATGCACAAATGTGTACAGCTCTGGTCCTGCATGTTATAGCATGTGTTGATGCTCAGAGGAGGACAGAAGAATTTTTTCCTGCAGGGACTTATGGGCACAATGCATTTTTCATCTAATTGTCAATTAGAAGTGCAATACTAGATTGGGTTTAAATGTCAAAAGTTTTGGTAGTGTGGGTGGCTAGAGAAGTTGCATCTGTAAGAATATGCCAGAAGCTACCCCCATGTGCAACAGAGCCAATCCCAGTGAGCTCTGAGATGGACTTGCCACTGTCCAAGGCCAAGCCCATCAGTGATGGTAGCAGCATCTCTGAGATAACATATCCTAGAAGAAGTAAAAACTGTGCAACTCCAGATGAGGAGATGAGTGAGAACAGGTGAGAGGAACAACTCTGCAGTCATCAAGGCTAGTGAAGGAGGGGTGGGAGGTGCTCCAGGCACCACAGCTGAGGTTCCCCTGCAGCCCCTGGTGAAGATCACAGTGAGGCAGCTGTGCCCCTGCAGCCCATGGAGGGCTGTGGTGGAGCAGAGATCCACCTGCAGTCTGTGGGGGACCCCACAACAGAACAGGTGGACACCTGAAAGAAGCTGTCATCCCATGGGAAACCCTTGGTGAAGTAGGTTTGCTGGTAGGACTTCTGACCTATTGGGGATCCATGCTGGAGCAGTTCATGAAGAACAACAGCATGTGGGGAGGACTCGTGATAGAGAAGTTTGTGAAATACTGTGTTCCATGGGAGGGATCCCACACTTGAGCAGGGGGAAGCTGGAAGAGGAAGGAGAAGCAAAGAAAATGTGTCTGACAAAGAAGGAAGAAGGAATTCTTTGTCAGGAAGGAGAACCAAAGACATTGTGAACTGACCGCAGCCACCATTACACTCCCCATACACCTCTCAGAGGGAAGAGGTAGATAAAATTGGGAATGAAATTTAGTCCAGGAAGGAGGGAAGGATAGGGGAAAGGTATTTTAAGTTTTGGGTTTATTTCTCATTAGCTTACTCTGATTTTGATCAGTAATTAATTAAACTAATTTCCTCGAGTTGGATGTGTTTTGCCCATGACAGCAATTGCTGAGTGATCTCTCCATGTCCTCATCTCAACCCACAAGCCTTTCATTATATTTTCTCTCCTATGTCCAGCTGAGGAAGGGAGTGACAGGGTAGCTTTGGCGGGCACCTGGCATCCAGACAGGGTCAGCACGACACACATATAATCATTGCAAATTTATATTGGCATAATGGAAAATTAAGGAAGTCTACTGTGTTATCACCAAAAGGAAGTGAAATTACCTTCCTAAAAAAATGCAGAAAGGAGGTAGGGTTGAGCTGCCTACTCTTTCTGGCACAGAGCTCCTTTTGGAGTTATTTCTTGTACACAGGTTGTTGCTTACTGGGGACTTGGCTTTTGAGCTCTCTGAGTCAGACTATTACCCAGCCAGTGCCAACCCTGCTAGTTCCCATCCCATCTCAGTAGGGCCAGCCACCAGCTTCCAAAATGAGGAGCTGCTATGAGTCCACTCCCATCATCCGGGGCTTAGAGAGACCCTAAAAACCAACTCATGAGAAACAGAAAACAAAAAAAAATATGTGTGAGTCTTGCTCATGAACATGCATGAAGTGCTATTAACAGACTGGTGGCCTGACTAAGCGTTCATAGTCTCACGCTGTCTGTTGCAACATTTTCCCTTTCGTGTGCTCAGGATTTTGGTTTCATCTTTGGAAAAACATCTCCAACTTAGAGCCAGTATACTCCATACTCCATTAGTAAAGTTCACGATAGCTTGGCTTCATTCCCAGTTGGAAAGTGTCCTCTTCACTAGCAAGCCACTGGCCAAATTTCTCCCTGGGCAGCCAGACAGAAATGAGATCTTTAAAACCAAGCTGACAGCACGAGGTCTATACAGACTTTTCCAGGCCTTTTGCCAGGCCCTAGAGGCCTAGTTTTAGAAAGACAAATTGAAACCATAACTAGCTAGCTAAGCTCTCCTCAAACCCTTTTACAGTGACAAAACTCTGCCCTTGCCAGGCCTAGCCCCTGGTACTGGTACATTGCCAATGGCTCTAAAAAGACATAGCAGAAGTCAGGAAAATGTCAATAGAAGGAAATCTGAGACACACACCAGCCTCTTCTCCTGGGTGAGGCAGTCCAGAGAAATGGGGCAGTTACAGGTTCTGGAATTTCCCTTTGTGTATCCTGCAGGTTTTCTGCTGGGTACTGAAAAGCAGGAAAACAAGCCACCAGGATTGAGCAGCAGTGCAAATTCACATCTGGGAGAAAGCATGAGAGAAAAATCTAATGCAGAACCTGCTTTCCCTGGATGTGATCCAGCAGCCTGCTCCTTTCCCTCAGGACACCATCCTCTTAGCAGCACCTACCACTGCTCCCACTCCCATGACTCTATGGGGGTCAAGCTTGCCCAGGGGCTGATTTGAAAAAGCCAGGACTTTTAAAGGATAGGTTATTACCAAAAGCTGATTTTGTATTCATAGAAGTTCATGTAGGACACAAGGCTATATTAATTTTTAGGCAAACTAATCTTAAATACCACTAGAAGGTGAGAAAAATATTTGGGCTTAAGTGAATAACATGTCCTTTCAAGAGTAAGGAAGACATTGCCATTGCCTGATGTTTAATAGAGTTCTTTTTTGTTTTCTTTTGAATCAATGTATGCACAGGAATTACTAGGACAAGAAACTGGGGGCTTTTTTAGATGGAGGCAGTCTGGTATAGTTAATGTGCTTTATTTCTCATAAAGGTATTGCAGAATAAAGGACAAGTACAAGTACATTGTGTGCTCAAGTATTAGTGGATATCAAAAAGAAAAGTACATAAGGTTCAGTGTTTGCAAAAGCAAACCATGCTTATGAGATATACAAATGACTACAGAGTCCAGTTCTCTGAAGACTTAATGCATTTATTTATAGCTGACTGATTTGGGACTAAAATTTTGGAACGAGTTCACATATTCTTGTTTCTCCTGCCACTGCTTGTAGTTGTCTTATCTTCTTTTTTTTTTTTCCCCCAGCAACCAAAAGAAAGAGAACCTTTTTTAACCACAGCACTTGTCTCTTTTCCAAGTCATAAAAAAAGTAAATAAACTTTTACTAAGTACAATGCACAAATTGAGGGGAGGATCTTTCTGTCCAGCAGTCTTTAATCTCGGAAAACTAAACAATAATATTGACTCTTACACAAAGTTCCAGTGCACTGCTAAGATCTTTCAGTAGAAAGGGAGAAAGGCAATAGAAAAGCAGTCATGGCATCCTAAGGGACAGAAAAAGACTTTGATTCTTCAGCATTCAGTGCAGTCACACATGTTGGAACAGAAAGGCTTGAGAGTAGAGAAATAAAGTAATACATAATCCTTAACAACTTCCTTACCTAACCACAGTTCCCTCAGTCCATGGCTTTATATTCTTTAATTCTTGCATTGTTCCATGGTGCATAACACACATTAGTGCTTTTTTGCAATTAAAAAACAGTTCCCAATGTTGATTTTTGTGCCAATCTGTGATATTTGGGCACATGTTGCTCCATATCTTGAAAAATCCCTGGCATAGAATTAATCATAGTTTTCAATATGCTTGTTTGTACTTTACCTAGTTTGGTGGAGAAAGTTGCATAAATCTTTTCCTGTATGTCTAGGTTTGTATTTGGGATAGATTATCCTATTTTTGACAAAGCTTTGCAGCATATCAGAAGATCAGGCTGTTTCTCAAGAGTACACTTTGTGCTATGTATAAAACAACATTAGTGGCAGGGTGTGCTTTTTTCAGTTGGAAATGACATTTGATACATTAGCCAAGCAGGGATCACAGCCAGATCGTAATTGGAAATGTATTTTCAACATCCTCAGCCCTTCAACCAATTGTCTGGGACTCCAAGAGGCTTATCAGTAGAAATGCAGCTTTATCTTTTTTGCTAATCTGACTGAAGTGAAACCATCAAAGAAGAAGCCAAAACGAGGGCAGGAGGAAAAGAAAGAAAAGGAAAAAGAAAAAAAAAAGAAAGAAAAGAAAGGAAGGAAAAGAAAGGAAGAGAGGAAGAGAAAGAAAGAAAAGAGAAAGAAAGAAAGAAAGAAAGAAAGAAAGAAAGAAAGAAAGAAAGAAAGAAAGAAAGAAAGAAAGAAAGAAAGAAAGAAAGAAAGAAAGAAAGAAAGAAAGAAAGAAAGAAAGAAAGAAAGAAAAAGAAAGAAAGAGAAAAAGAAAGAAAAACCAGACCTTACATGTCCAGTTGCAGTTCAAAAGAATTATAGCTCCTTAGGCTTTGCAGGCAGTGGCAACATGCAGAGAGATAACACAGAATGAATTTTAGATAAGGAATATTTTCAAGTTGTAGTATCTGTCACAACCAAACATTTAATGGCCTAAAGGAAGATTCCACAGGGCAGTATTGGTTGAAAGCTAGCATCTTTCATTCTGTTTTCATTTGCTGCTAAAGCAGGTTGAAAATATTCTGTCACTGAATGCATCTGCAAAATCACCACAAATCTTTTACAGGCACATAATCTTTTTGTTTGTCATTGCACATCTGGAAGAACAGTTTATATATGATGTCAACAGAGAAGAAATTAATTTATATTTAATTCACAGATTTTGCTGGCTTTATTAAAAATTAAGTTAAAAATTCTTCTCTCTTGGTGAGGAGTTTGGCATGTTTTATTAAGAATGAAAAAAGGTAATGCAGGAACTGTGCAAAAGGCTACTGTGTAAGGGATGAAACTGAAGAAACTTTGCAGGAAGTTTTTGACTGTGTGTGAAATATAAGCCAAACATTTCAGAAAATAAATCCTTTAAGATTGATCTGAGCAAAAACTGCTGCTAAAGTAGGGCAACACATGGATACACCCACAGAGATTTCATTGCAAAATAAAAGCTTGCATGTGCATTTAACAAACTTGCAAGCTGTAAGACACTTCAGTAAACTGTGCTTTCACATGTCTTCTTCCAGCTGTTGTCGGCTGATGCTTTTCCATGTGTGAACTGATAGGTTTTGCTCTGGTTTGACACACGAACTTAGGCAATGAATCAGAAGCACTGAGTGGTAATAAGTCACAGCTGTAAGGAACACGGAAGTGGCAATCAGCCATCATTCACTGCTTGACAACAGTCTTAATGCTACAAGGAAAATCACCAACCAACAATTTTCCATGAACAGTTCAACTACCATAAAATGGAAATGCTTTGGAAAGGTTTCTCTGGACTTTTTTGCCTTAAGGAAAGAAAAAATCATCAAACTTTTATCAGACAGTGGTCAAAATGATTATATCACATACCTGACAATGATCAGTACCAGATGCTATCTAGAAGCATTAGGGGATGCCTACACACTTCTTTTTTCTTAAGTGGTTAGAGTTAAATAAAAGTCAGGGAGATATATCTGAGGACTTAATTAATTTTAAAGTCAGCAAGACATCCATCTTTTAGAGCACAGAACAAGGGGTGTAATTTAAACTAGTTTGGCAAAGCAGTCAAAGAATCAGAGTCAAGCAAATTGAGTTTCACCCCCCATCTAGTATTGGTGAAGTTCAGCCACATGATGGCCATCAAAAGTGAGATGAATTGTGGTCATTGTTTCTTCTCTGGTACTTTTCCCATGTCTGAACGTCATGTGGAATAACTGGGAAGGTCTGTCTGAGGGTTCCTTACAGCATTGAATGCAGTGGGGTACCTGGTTTTCTCTGAGTCACTGGGATGACAATGACAGATGCCAGAGTTTTACCCCTTAGGGAAAATCCACGTGGTGATGGTTTGTTTTGTCTCAATCTGAAATATTCCACTTTCTAAGTTGCTCTTGATGTGCAAGCAAGAGGCTGAACAGGTATTTCTAAACCAGAGCAAATTCACATATGATCACAAAATCTCCTGCCAAGCCCAATCACTCTTCCAATGGGTTAATGCTACTTTCCTTCTCAGCCCTTTTTCAGCTGCTCCCAGTATTGTCAGGTGGAGCCAGTGAACAACATCTCCCATAGTCAAAACTTTTTATTTTGCCCTGATTCATTGCTCCATGGCTGCCTGGCCACAGGGCTGCCAGCTGTGGGGAACAGGGACCCTTCCCAAACACTGCCTTTCCACTTCTCACAGAGGATAAAACCCTGGAGCTTCAGCCACTTTCAGGAATTAAATAACAAGTTTAGCTTCACAACTAGGGTGGGCTAAAACCATGCAAGCAGCAATTTGATCACTTATAATCATCTGGCCATGCCCTTGGGAAATTTCTAATCCATAATAGTGTATTACTGAGCCAGAAAATGTTTAGAGTTTTTCATTAGCCTCTGGAGATGAAGTAATGAGAAAGGGGGACTAAAGTCCAAAATAAATTGTTTTGCACTCTTTCACTCATATTCACAAGTCATTCAAACAAGCCCTTAGCTTTCAGCATATGGAGCCTTTAAGAGGTAGGCATTTAAGCAAGTGCAGAATTTACCTCATAAAAAGTATGGTTCTGTTTCTTTCTGCAGTGTTCCTAATCTATCTTTACATACTTTCTTATTTTATGGAAGATGATAACATTATTTTAGCATGTCTACTTAAAATCCTTCTCTGTGATAGCAAAGGTGGCTGACTAGGCATCATCTCTGGTAAAATATCTGTACAGCAATGTGCTGTTGTACAAAGGCATAAGAAATCAGCACTGTGTAAAACCAGAGTCTGTAAGCATCAAATTTGACTTGATTTGATTGACTTTCACTTTGATTTGATTTCTTACAGGCTAAAACTCAGTGATTCACAGGTTGTTCAAATTTGCTAGTGTGAAATATTTCTTTATTTAATTATTTTGCTAAAATTCTTCAAGAATTGTTCATCTTTTCTGTCCCCTATAGATGATTTTTTTCCTGCTGATCTGTTAAACATTCCTTTTAATTCATCTCATCTAGTGAAGATATTCAAAAGAGAAGTATAGGTGATGGATAGTCAGTCCAAACCATATGTTTCTGATAAAAAGTCTCAGGTAGCTATTGGGTTGTAGCTAATGCAGACCAACTATTAACTGTTAATGAAGTAGGCATAAGGGTCTGAATTATGGAGAGCATAGCATAATGCTGGTATAATTTACTTTAAGTCCACACTGTAAGTAGAGCTGTGGTAGCCTGCAAACACATGACATGTGGGGTCATTTTGTAGCTGTACCATGCCATAGTGGCATATATGTGTGGAAGCAGAGACTCCATATGGCTGCAGCATTCCATGATAAAAGTTAGAATTTTGCTCCATCCCCTAAAAAAATCCCAAACCCCACAAAACTCCATTTCTAAACCTGTGAAATAAAAGTGTTGTCCACAACCATGGCACAAGGGGCCCTGCAAATACATGAGGATGCTTGCTGACATGTGGGGTCATTTTGTAGCTGTACCATGCCATAGTGGCATATATGTTGCAATAATGGCCAGTGTATGAGATGCATACATAAACTTTGATAACTGAGTCATGAATGATTTACCGCTGAATTACACTCAAATCAGACAAGTAAGCCATGGAATATTTTTGACTAGCTGATAACTTCAACCAGACCCAAGATGGTATCTTCAAATAACTGGGGGTGCTTTAGTGAGTTACAGTTTTTGAAAAAAAATTGTCTATCTGCCTATCTTTGCTCTTTTATGGATCACATTACTAGCAGAATTGGAAATTTCCCAGTAGGATGAAGAGTTTATACTTAATACAAAGCATATTTAATTTTCTTTGGCTTGTCTTAAAAGCAAAGGTCATTAGTTAGGTGAACTCCTGCTGATTGTAGCTGAAGTTTGCAAAAATTTATTTTGATATAATGGATCTTTGTCCAAAAAGGAAAGCAGGAAGCAAAATTCAAATCTCTAGGAACAGTCTTCAGAATTTAATCCTTTGCCTAAGCGTGGGTTTAGCCCGAGGAAAGACTTAAAGTTGTTTGACTGGATACAGATATACAGCAGCAGAATGCAGGTCTGCTAGTGCAGCCTGGTGAAACATGGCAAGACATATGAAACATGACAGCTCTTTTTCCTTGGAGCTGCTTGGCACACTGAGCAGCCTGGGTTTAGCCATCAAACAATTGCATGCGGAATTGCAAAGCACTACAAGCTGGCTGCATGTAAACAACACAAAAGCCAAATTCATAGGATTGCATCTACCAGCTGAAATCTATGAGCCAGAAAGGGAAATAGAAGTGAAGCCCCACCTACACCTGTGAGTTGGGAAGTCTGGGGTCCCAGGGAGTGTCTGCATTTCAGACTGCACAGATGCAGTGAGCTGTCCCTGGCAGCTGTCCCTCCTCAGGCTGGCATAGCTGGCAGTGGCAGGAGGAGGAATTACGTCTGTGCAAGCTCCACGAGAAGGGACCTCTGCTTCTTCTCTGAGGTAAATCCGGGCTGTGGCATGGGTTTTGGTCCTATTCCTTCAGATTTGGCTGAGGTATGAGAGCCCCCAACAATAATAGAGAGTAAAGGAAAGTGAAGGGGAAAGGCAGAGGCGTTTGGAGATAATTATCATGTACATCCTGGGGCCTATGATGTTCCCGGCTGTTCCTTCAGACTGAGGTGGGAGTTGAGGGAACAATGCTAATTTTGGTACCCATTGGTGGGCCTTAGGCACACAGCTTCTGCCTGGGCATGCAGTCTGCAAGCACTCAGTGGAAGGGGCTGGATCTGGAGCCTCTCTGGAATGTCATGTCAAGGCCTCGGTAGATGCAAGGACAGAAGGCCCCATCTAGATCTCTGAGAGGCAGAATGGGAGAGAGTTCCCCAGTCAGCTTCACTGATGCTTGCTACATGCTTAAAATCTAGCATATTCTAGCTTGCTCTGCTGGTTTGCAGCCAGATTTCTCTGATTCAGGCCCATAAAGTGGGGGAAAGGGTGGTGCTTGAGCTGTTTCACAAATTAATGGTGGTAGGACTTGGAGGGAAGCTGAGAAAACACCACCCTCAAAGCACATGTACAAGTCCTAAGCCAGAGTCCTGCTGGGACTGGTGAGAGGCCAGGCTGAATGTCTGGATGCCAGCTTAACAGCCTAATTAAGAAGTAAAAAGAGATACTCACATAAACTTCAGAGTACCTGGTGAGCAAGGTGCCGTTAGCCTGGCAGTTGAGCTCTCCATGAAAAAAGCACTCCTACCAGTAGCCATTCTGCTGCAGCATGGTCTGCACTGGCATTATGACAATGCCCTGACAAGAAAGCTAGTGGATCAGCTGGAAAAGGTATACCCTTGTTCATGGCATGGCTTACAGACCATGCTCAGATGGGCCTGATGGCCAAACTACTCCTCCCTGCTCTGCCCCCATTGATTGCACTAGTGCAGCTGACACATGACTCCTGCTTCAACATGTTGTGTTACATCCTGCTTTGTGTGCTGCAACAGAATTTAGGCTGTATCAAGGTGAAAACTTACTTGTTCTCAAATCAACAGTGCTGCAAATATAATAACTACCTCCAGGAGCAACCCTTCCATTTGTGAGGTTTATGTCAAAGGCTAAGGAAGCCACACATCTCCGTTGCTTTATCTCCCTTCTCTGGTCCCACTGAGGATTGAACTGTGGATTTACTCTCTAGTCTGGAGTAAAGGACAATTTAAGTACCAGGACAAACTAGGATATGAATTGTAATTCAGCTGCTCTCCAAACAGTCCTTCTCTGCAGCTCCACATTTCTCTGCAACCCAGACTCCTGGTGGTGCAGACTGGCTCTGGGAGCTGGCAAGGATGCCAGCACACCATGCAGGTCCCTCAAGGTGCAGTCCTTGCTTGAGATCTATTCCCACAGCCCCTACCTAGTGGGCCACCAGGAGCATCCCTGGAGCAGCAGAGACCTTCACCATGGATGGGGAGAAGTGGGTGGTCCATGCAGTGGGAGTGAAGCAGACATTTTACCACCATTAGAGAATGAATTGTTACAGAATACGCTCAGCCTCCAAAGCATTTGTTGGCTTCTGGCACTGGCTGGGGCCCAGCCAGCTGCTGCTGCCTGGGGGAAAAGACATGGTGCCAACCAGCATGCAGCACTACCACTAGTGCCTGAGCACCTAGGTGCTGCCTGCCAGTCAGTTCCTCCTCCTCCTGCTCCTGCTCCTGCTCCTGCTCCTGCTCCTCCTCCTCCTCCTCTCAGGGCAAACGTCTGGAATGCAGAGGGAACTGTGATGGAGCACCAGAGGTCTCCTTCCACACCAGAACCCAAAGAAGAAGGCATCCTCGTTGGTATTAAGGGTGTGTGGTGCAATAGTCAGGCCCTGTTTTGACTGTGTGAGCATCATCACTGACCCCAGTTCACCATTTCTGCAACAGAAAAAAAAAAAAAATTATGAAACATGAATATAAAAGAGGGAAATGCTTTCCCTAAAAATGAAGGGTTCATGGCAAGTAGCAAGGGTTTGGAAACTCAAAATTGCTCTCTTTTTAAAAAGAGAGCAGAAGAAGGTTAATGAACACTGATTTTTAGTGTAACTGTGTTGCAAATGCAAGTTCCCATGCGCTCCTGAGAGCCAACTTATTTCTGCCCTAATGAGCAAGCTGAAACACAGCCTCGTGTATGCTGCCAAAGGCAGAGCCAGAATACTCCAACACAATAAAAATTCTTCACTGCCCTCAAGCCTCCATCTAAAATTGTATCCAAACCTGAACTGAATTATTTCTGAAAGAGTAATTACTTCTTGATTACTTTTTACCAACCTCTAGGCTCCCAGGCTCCAGGCAGAAGTCAAACTGTCAGATGTCAAAAGGGAGAGAGAGAGAAAAAAGTGTTCGTACAGCTACTCCAACCCAGCTGGAAGAAGAGAACACAATAAATCTTTTCTTGTGGGAGCTCCAGACCACTTTCCAGAGGCTGTGTTTCTTCTGATGCATTTCTGATAAGCCTCCAAACCCTGACAGAATTCTGACCTACCCTTGCTGCACAGCATGGGAAAGGAGGGGAGAGCTTAGCACCAGCAGTGAGATGTAAAGGTGAGAGTACATGGAGGGCAGACCATCTCCACTGGATTGCTTTTCAGCCCTCTGTGGAGGTGGGCTAGAAAGGGGTCTGGTCCTTCTCTTCCCACCCCAACCAAAAGCCAGCACAGGTCTCCCACCCAGTGAAGCTCCTTTCACAACCAGCAGGGTGCTGTGACTGGTGTGATGCAGGAGTGCTCCCCCTACCAGGAGCTGCCTACCAGCCCTTGCCCAGACCAGGTGGTGCATTTTCAAACTCTCCCTCCTCTCTGAGCCTCATTCCTCACATTGAACCCTTCCAGAGAAGATTTGAATTCTTCCCATTTGGCTATCTTGGCTGGGCATGACAGCTGCTTGCATGCAGCACCCCCAGTTTTCTACATCATCCTGTGGAGCCCACAAATCACTCACAGGCAGACCTCCTGCTGGATCCAGACCACAGTTCAGGTTGGTGGGGATTTTGAAGCCCAGTGCATCACTTTCCTATTGACTGCTTTCTATGCCAGAGTCCTGTCAATGATTGCTCTCTTTACACCAAAGATACTTTGTACTCTTGTATCTTCCCCAACACACTTTTTAAAAACATTTTCCGTTCTGAGCAGGGGTAATGGGTTCTGGATGCAGTATTCCTTGAACAGGTATGTTTCTTTTTTCCATAGTGTCACGTGACACTTTCTCTTTTGCTTTTTATGCATTTTAACAGATCCTTACATTAAGCTTTCTTAGTATGGAGCTTTTGCTAGTGAAGAATTTTCTTCTGTGATTTCAATCTTCCTAGGTTTCTTCTTGAGAGACATTTGCTCATTTATAGTCTATCCATATGTATGTAAGGCTAGGGCTGTTTTTCCCTGCATACATAATGTGAAAGGCTCTTTTTTACCGTTGAATTTCATCATGGCAGTTTATCACCCAGTCATTCATTGTCAGTGAACACTGAGAAAGTAATTTTTCCCCAGCATAGCTAATGGAATTATGCATGGCTTTTCCTTTGTGGGGTGAATATCACCAGTGCTGCAGCCCTTGACCAGATGTCTTGGTTATAGCTGAATAAGTGAAGAATGCTGGAAGGAATGTGAGGTCTAATTCATTCTCAAAAGAAAGAGTCTGATCCTGAACATATTTTATTCCTGTAAGTTTTTTAAATTATGGCTTCCTTCCCTCATTTCTCTTTGATTCAGCAGATGCTTAGTAGCATCAGGACTACTTTGGGGAATATTTCATTCAAAGTCACCATGCACTGGTTGGGTTGTATTTGTTTCCATAACTTCATTCAACCACAAGGATATCACATATTTTATATTCCTCACTATATCAAAGCCAAGAGGCTAGATATGAAGCCTCTTTAGGTATGTAAGTCCATTTCTAGGATGAAAAATAAAAATCAGAAAATGGAGAATAGCACAAATTGGTGTGTTACATGGGACCTAAGGTTCCCATTCACACATCAGATCTATTATCTCAAAAAGGCTTTGTGGAGAAACCAAAAAACCCCTATATTTTCACAAAACAGTGGAGCAGTAATAGTCCTGGTTTGGGGACAAGGCTGTGGTTACTGAAGTAGGTGCTAACATCAGGCAGCTCAAAAGGGAGCTGCCATGGGCTTTTAGACCAAGGAAAAGGTCAATGGGCTTCTTAGGTAGACCAAAGCCAGGGAGAAAGCTCAAAGGAAATCTGTGTTATTCTCTTGACCAAATGATCCAATGTCAATAGAAAAATGCTAATTATGATTTTAGTCCAAATTCCTTATGTGTGGCAGACAATTCAGCCTTATCATGGAACTAGAATGATAGTAGTGTAAAATTAACTTTTATTAAGGAAAAATTATGATTATTAACTTTGAAAAATGTGAGGGCCATAAAAAGATCAAAGAGACACCCATCATGATTAAACCAAGATAGTTTCATCTGCCCTCAATAGTGGGTGTATGGCCAAGCAGAAATTCAACTAGCAGAAAATGTAGTAAGGTGCAGTTCAGACCAGAAAATTATTCCATGGCTTCCAATTTTTCTATCTGTATTCAGCTGTGGTATTCAAAGCATTTTGTGGCATTGTCTTAACATATTTCTTTAGCCACTGATCTTTCTTCTCAGGCTAAGCAAGTTTTTTGTTCAAATTCCCTTTTATGTTTCAAGTAATTTAAATATCTTCTCACAGTGGGTCATTCCTGTAAAAATTATACAGGACTGATAAATCCATATTTATCTTGTGTACTGAATATCTCTGCATCTATTTTTTTGTGTGTTCTCCCTTTTTATTTTAGAGAACATCTATAAGACTTTTGATGCCACATGACTGTTTTCTACACCTCCCATTAATTTAATTCAGAGAGGGTTAAACTCTTGAACCAGAAGTTAAGTATTCACGCAGAATAGAAATGCAGGAAGAAAAAAACATATTGAAAAGCTTAACCTAATATTTTATTTTAATCAGGCCTTTTATTTTTCCCTCAAAAGGTAATAAAAATAATGCACACAGTCAGCACAGTTTCATTTCCTTGGGTGATGCACAGACAGAGTATTATATCAGGTGTTACAAGGGCTCCTGTGGGGAGTGTGGTCTCTTTGTTTGTCCTTTATACCTCATCAGGCAGTGAAGTAACTTCTTGAGACATACCTATAAGTTTTACCCACAAGATTTTTCTAAGGCTGAGTGAAGAGGGAGGTGTTGGCAGCTGTGAGGAAAAAGACAGCAAAAGAGGAGAGGGTGAGGAGGTAAGCTACAATATCAAGCTCTAGAATAGGTCAGACCAGGATCCCATGGTTTGCACCAATTGGCACAGGCTCCATGAACAGTCTTTGACTTTGACTATCTCCATTTTTATGAGAAATGGGTAG
Source organism: Urocynchramus pylzowi (assembly GCA_013397555.1). Classification (NCBI taxonomy): domain Eukaryota; kingdom Metazoa; phylum Chordata; class Aves; order Passeriformes; family Fringillidae; genus Urocynchramus; species Urocynchramus pylzowi. The sequence continues at coordinate 9,177 of VZRH01001521.1, read as the reverse complement.
AAACAGGAACAATTTTGATGTAGTTGCACTGCTTTGGCCAGTTGCTTAACTGCAATGTCTTGGATCAGGGAGCTGTTTTATTAAAACCAACCACGTTTGCCTGGGTGCATGTTTCAGATAGTTGCCTCTGGTTTGGGCTTGTTTTCACATTTCATGTGAGACTTAATGTTCCCTCACTAGCTTCTCTTTGGAGCTCCCTTTGCCCTCGTCTATGGCTGCCAGAAGTGTTTCATTGATAGAAAACCAGAAAACTGTGTTTATTTAGTAGGAGTGACCCATTTAGAGCAGAAGTGGGGGCAGGGGAGAAAACACATCTGCCAGATATCAGATTATATATTCCATAGCTGAAGTATTTACATAGCTTTTCAGTGGCTACCATTTAAAGAAAGAAAACCACCGATGGGCCTTTTTTTAATATATTCCTCCAAGTTTGACATGTTCACTGTGTACTGCCAGCAATCATTTTGTACTTGGAAGGCAAAGTTACTCATATCTGCACTGTGGCCCACGTGCCAGATAGCAAGACAGTACAGGCCTCCCCCATTCTCACAATCTCAACATTCACCTTCCAGCAGAGCTGAGGGTTGCCCAGCCCTCCACACCCACAGGGGCCCTTGCCTCCCAGCTGGAGAGCGTGGGCTTGTTTCAGTGCCAGTTGTGTGTTATCAATAATTTTATCTAAAAAGCATTCATTTGGCCATTTTGGTTAGTTGCTCAGTAACTCAGAAGAAACTGCCCGGCGTTTCCCTTTGGAGGAAAGGAAAATGTGACAACAGACAATTTCAGTATTAGCATTTGCAGCATTCCTATCACTGATTTTTTTCTTTACTAAGGAATTATCCAAGCGGATTTTCTTTTCTGAGCAGAAGGTGCTCAGATAAGCCTTCCCACTCTGTGGCTATTGAGCACACGTCTCAATATAGCTTTGCTCTCTTTGATTGAAGTCTGAGGGTTTTCAAATGCTTCTGGAGCTTTTTTTGCTAGCAGCCACCCTCCTTATATTGCTCAAATTATAGCTTGGTGAAATCCATGAAGCCCACGTACCTTCCACTTGCAGTGGGATGGTGCTTGGGCCACCTGGGCCACTCTGCCATTGACAAGTATGAGCTGAGTTTTTCACATCGGGGAAGGGCGTTTTCTATTTTTGCTGCAAGCCAAACCTACCAAGTGTTGTCTCTGAATGACAGGCTGTATGCCAAACAAGAATTCACAAACGAACCCTGTAATTAGATAATGCATTACAATCAGTGGCGGGGGAGGGAGGAAAGCAGTCTGTGGAGACAATTAGCACTGTTTAACTGGTTTTGATTGCCCTGTTAAAGGGCAGAGTGAGACCTTTGATGTTCTTTCATAGCTGAGATGTACTAAAGCTGTGTGTAATAGCTTACATTTGAAGGCTTTGGCAAGACCTTTTTCACTCCCCATTTCTCTTCAGTTCCGTCAAAAAACCCCATGGTCTGGAGTTAAAGCAAACCAGCAGCTTTTCCAAGAGATTTTCTTATAAGATTTCACTTTTACAGAATGCTAACTTCCTCTTATTTCAGGGAAAAAGATGGCCTCATGATGCACTTCAGGTACGATGAACAGTAAGTTGGCACACAGTGGTGGAAGATGAGTGGTTTAGGAAGGAGACAGGTTACATACTTTTTTAATCACCTTTTGAAGTTTCTCTACACTCTGATAAGTGTGTATAATCCTAAGTGTGTGTAACTGGTAAGTTATAGCATTTCAGCATATCTGTACTAGAGACATCTTCCCCCGGAATTTTTTGTGGGAGATATAGTCATTTAAGTGAATGATTTGTAAAATTCTTGACTTCCTAAGAATTAAATAGATAAATAGGGAATATTTTTGTGTGTTCTGACATTAAGTTTGAACTTTCTGCTTGGAGCAGGATGTTAAGCAAAATGACCTCCAGTTTTTTTTATAATCAATTTTTTTTCTACAACTTTATTAGCTGAAAACCCCCGTTTTTTTACATGCTGTTTGTTTCAGTCAGTTTCTTTAGGCAAGTTATTGCATATAGGTATATTTTCTTATCCCATCTGTTCAGTTATAAGTACATTTTTCTCCTTTTATTTACATCTTGATATAAACACTGTGGACATAGACTACAAGAGGAGACTCTATAAAGGAACATGATTTAGAGCCCCAAAATCCTTCCAAATGCAATGCTGCTCTGAAAGTAGCTAGATTTTGGCTACCTTTAGCTTCACTAATTTCTAACTTCAGTGTCAACTCTCTTCCATCTCCAGTACAATAATTCTGGGTTAGGAGTGTGGTACAAAAGGGGTTTTTGTTACGCAGCAGCACTGGGTGTGGTTGTGCAAGGAACAAACTGCCTGCAATCCAAATGGTCATCTGAGCACAACAGCTACCCAGCTCAACCCCCTTCTTGCTGACTGATTTATCAGCATGAGTCTTACTGTGTGTCAAGCTTGATTTCCACACCAGTTTCACAAACTAGCTGGTTTTCCATCACCTGAGCAGAGCTGAGGAGCAGTACACCACTACAATAAGTTGAAGCTTCAAGACTGCTATGGCACGCAGATTCAGCAGCTGCTAGTTAAGGCTGCAGAGTCCCCAGACAGTCCTTTGCTCTGTGAATGTCAAAGGGAATCTCAGCATGAGGTTTCTGAAATCTTTTCAGTTCCATGCAGGGTAGAACAAGTCACAGGAACAGATCTAGCTATTTTATGTCTGTGGAAAGGCAGGAACAAAGCCTAACTTTGAGTAAGAAGTCAGTTGAATCCTGTGTAGACTGAGTAGAGGTGCCATGCAAAAAAGTCAAAGCTCTGCAACATAATTAGGCCTGAGAATCTGTCTTTACTTGCTAACTGTGCTTTTAAGCATTTTTTCAGGTTGAAACCATTAACTTTGGCTGTGCTCCATTTTTCCAGGCTGTACACTATTTCACTAGATTCCTTTCACATGTGGTTTAACAACACCCCCACAGCAGCTCTAGGTGCTGAAGAAATCAGGAAGTGGAACATCATAAACAAGGGTGGTCACTGTGAGGGAGGGAACACTTGTGAGAGGGCTTATGCGGAGGCAGATGCCAGGTAAATATAAATTCCTCTTAACTTATTTCAAGAAAAACTACAAATAACAACTTTAAAACCAGAGCATTGTATAGCCTAGCTGAACTTACCAGCTTCATCAGTTCTCATTTCCAGTGGTCTCCATAATTTTGTTAACAGGTATGCAACCAGTGCTTTTATAGAAAGTTATTTTCTCATGAGCCATGTGACATCCACCTATGCCCTTTATGTACAAACATATATATGCCACATAGGTAGTACATTTTTGCAAGTCCTTCCTCTGCTAGGTTTACACAGGGGATTACTGTTCATGTCATCATTAGTCTAATAAAGCAATACTTCAGACTGCTAGGTCATTCTCTAAGAAATGTGAATTAAAAGTGATCTTGAGAAGACACATTTTTCTCAGGGTTAAATTCTCTCATTCTTTTCTAAGAAAAAAAGGTTGCAGAGGAAGAAAGGAGGCAGGGAATAAATGCACAGATTCATGTGGTAGGAGGAGACATGCTGATGCAGACAGAGCTGTGGTTGCTGCTGTGTCACCACGGTCAGTGGCTCTCCAAGCTCTATGCAGCCTTCTGCAGAATAGCTGACCTGTCTATTTGAAAGAACATGGGGCCAGGTAAGGTCTGCAGTTTGCAAAAGGGCCACGGGCTGGTTTCAGAAGGCCTGATTTAGGTGCCAATTGCTAATTAAGAAGTCCAGAACCAGCTCGTGATATTGTGGTCATGCTTGACCAGTCATCCGAGAAAAGACAAGATGTAGACTTAGAAATAATAATAACTTTAAAAATTACTAGCAAAGCCCTCAGTTATGGCTGGGGAGCAAACCATGACAGGAATGCACCCCTCTGTGGAAGCAGCAACTGCTCTTCTCTGCTGAGCAGAGAAGGAGCCATGCTTCAGCAACTCTGGATAATAGGAGCAGGGTGTCAGCATCATGCATTGTTCTCTCAAGCTAAAATACTCCAGCTGCTGTGGTGACTCTAGATCAGCTCTTAACTGACTAGATACAGAAATCAGAAAGACAAAAGTCAGTTCAAAAATCAGTTAAGTCCCCAGAGGATTTTCAAAGGTGCTTGAGACCACTGATGGATGACTGGAGACACACAGAAAACAATTGACTTTCCAGGGCAATTGTGTTTGAGTCCTGCCGAGTTAGCAGGGGGAAATGCCATTTAAAATTTAAATTTAAAAGTAAAAAGCTTGAAGAATCTAAATCTACATGCAAATGTAAACCTATAATTATAGATTACATATATGTTCTGAATACAATCCTGTAGGAGCTAACCAATAAGGTTACTGAACCAGTCTCAGCAGCAGTGGCAAAACATGGGTTTATGTGTCTTCCTCATTCCTCTTGAAGACCTTTAAGCCAGATGTCACCACTGTTGCTAGCATTGAGTCATCTGTCACTTCAGCTATGGTCTCACTGGAAATGATCAGAAACACAGTGAAAGCAAGCATCTTTTTGTTTTTTGCTAAGGAGTTTCCCTAGAGACAACTAATAAAAGCAAAATTGCTTCTGCATTTGAATATGATAGAAGATATTTATCTACTCTTAGGTTTTTGGCTTTGGTTTTCTGTATGTTGACTACCAATTGATATATACAGCTCACAAACTTGGTTTTGCTCTCAGACTTGGCATGTGCTGCATTTTCCTTGTGGTAAGGCTTACTACCTTATCCATCTGCAGGAAAGAAAGGAAGATTGGCACCTGCAAGCCTGCCTCTGAACTGGCGAAGTGTTAAAAGCAATTAGGCAATAAATTGACTGTTTTCTAAGCAGAACAATGAAAATGCTGCCATCTAGATAAGAAATCTGTTTTAAATCTGGTCTCTTGTGTCTAACCTAGCGCAAAAGAGATGGAGAGAGCCTTTGATTATCTGATGGGTAGAAGTTTGTCCGATCGGCTGTCTGTCTCTGTCGGACACGCGTAGGGTGGTCCTCAGGCAGCCTGCGGTGAACAGATGAGTCTGGACTCTTCTTTTGATCTTTTTCTCAGGTTGTTTATTTTATCTTATCTAAAAAGTTCTTCTTCTGCCCAGCTGAGATCCGACCAGCAAGGCAGCCACACGCACACTCCCCGCCCCTGGGGCGGTTGAACATTCTTATACTGATAATTACGTATATGATATTTACAATTTTTCTCCAATTCCCATCACCTTTGTTGAACAGTGCACCTTTAGCATAAGCCAATCCAAAGTGCATACATCACACAGAAGATGGATGACAAGAAGAAGAAGAAGAACCACGAGGTCGGGCCTAAATCCTCCATCTTGTCTCCATCACACCCCCCTGCACCAGAATCTTAAAACCTATGTTCTAGTCTAAAAAAGCATTTGTCCTTCACCATTTACACCTCAGAAACCTGTGAATCCTCATGTTGAGATAGCACGACTCTCGAAGGGTGAAAATCAAGCCACCAGGTACTTTTGGCTACATTCCAGGACTTCTGAGCCCCCCAGGGGCTCTCCCTGGGACTCAGAGCATCCGAGGTGATGCGCTGAGTTCCCACAGAAGTTGGGGTGAGCTTCAGAGGAAGATGGAAGTTATGGAAACACAAAATCTGCTGAGACATACATACATCCTTCCCATATAGCTAGTACTTCTAGGGCTAGAAAGCAAACTGGGGAAGGGATGCTGAAGTGGCACCGATTTTTTGTGCCTCTCATGTGCTATCTGCATGCAAAGTGAAAACAGCTCAGGCAGCTGCTTTACACAATCTGAACAGTCCTGCATCCGCCACCCCTCGCTGCCTGGAGAGTGGGCTAAAAGACAGGTTTGGCACAGTGTGTGTCTGCAACCAGTCCTCTTGGAGGCCTGGGCTTGGCACAGAGGCTCCCAAAGGGCACCAGGTCAGCAGGATGCTGTGACAGGGGCCAGAGCTGGCGACCCATGCAAAAGCCCACCAATGTCTAGGATCTGCTAAAGCAGATTGGCCTAAAGATACTAGTCTGAATGCTGTCATGTGGAATAGCTGGTCTGGCCTGAGACAGAGTGTTTTCAGTCTCTGAGAGCAACCCTGCTTGTAATGAGGTTGGGCACAGCTACTTGCAGCCCATGGTTTTGCATTGCAACTACCCCCAGGCTTCATCTTTGGTGGGGACACAGCCATGACAGCCAGGACAGCCAACACAAGGCAGTTGCTCTGCAGAGTTAGGAGAGGCCGGGAAACCCTTGGCATTTACTTACATTATCCCGGCATCTCCCTCTGCCAGGACACAAAGAAAATCTACAGTGACAATGAGTGAAGGGCTGGTTCTGTTTTCCACTTGTTGGCATGCACACCCAGTATGCATCTGTGCATGTGTTGGAGCTCCCACCAGGAGCCCTGCTATCTTCCTCAAAAAACCAGCATGCCTGCAGCATGGCTCCTGATCCTGCATGGCTGAAAAGGCACCAGTGTGCTTTCATTCACCAGGAGCACAGCCAAGGGAGGCTGCTTCAGGCACAGACCCTGATCACAGGGTTTTCTCATGTCCTCTTGCTCCACTATTGCTGCTTGCATGAATTTCTTGCTTTATTTCCATTCAAGGGGGCAAATATATCCATTGACAGCCTGCTCCTATAGCAGTTAGTTCTGGTTAGTAGTACAAGGCAATTGTTCTTTATTGTTTTATTCTAAGACAAAGTGAAACATACCCCTTCTACTAAGCTTTGTTTACTTTCTTAAAGCTCACAGCATTTCTTACTGCTCCAGACCCAAGGCAGAACCAACTCTGCAGAGAAGTGTGTGCTGCAAGGCTCTGACCCAGCATGGTGTGATGCAGACAGGAAGACCTCTTCAAATGGGAAATACCACTCCGTCTGCCACAGGTATGAAAAGCAAAACATGGTGCTGTATCTTCAGTTACATAGAAAAATAGATATTTTTCTATGTAACAAAGCAAACCACAGAGAGCCTGGACCACGGATGGGCAGATCTCTGCTTGTTCCTGACAAATGAGGCTGGCACAGCTCTGGTGCTGTACTAAGACACAACAAGAAGGGATTCTACAAGTACATCAGCATCAAAAAGATTGGGAAAAATGTTAGGCCACTGCTGAAGCAGATGGGTGTCCTGGGAACAGAAGACACAGGAAAGGCAGAATTACAGAATGCCTTCTTTGCCTCAGTCATCACCGATGAGGAAGACTCTCAGAAGACCCATACTTCAGAGGCAAGAGAAGAAAGCTGGAGAAAGGAACACTTCCCCTTGGTGGTTGAGGGTTGGGTTAGACATGACTAGACAGACTTCTTAACACACATAAATCCACAGGCCCTGATGAGATACTCCCACAGGTGCTGAGGGAGCTGGCAGATGCTGTAGCTAAGCCACTCTCCACCATCTTTGAAAAATCATAGGAAACAGGAGCAGGGCCTGATGACTGAAGGAAAGCCAATGTTACTCCCATCTTCAAAACTGGCAAGAAGGAGGGGAATCCAGAATCCAGGAAACTACCAGCAAGTCAGCCTCACCTCCAATCCCTGGAAAGGTGATGGAACAGAACATTCTGGAGGTCATCACCAAGCATGCAGAATAAAAGAAGGTCATCAGGGGCAGTCAGCAGGGATTCCCCAAGGGGAAATCATGCTTGACCAATCTGACAGCCTTCTGTGATGGCAGGGCAGGATGGGTGGATGAGGGGAGAGCAGTGGTTGTTGTCTGCCTCCACTTCAGCAAGGCTTTGGACACCATCTCCCATAATATCCTCATAGTAAGCACAGGAAACGTGGTTTAGATGAATGGACAGTGGGGTGGACCAAGGACTGGCTGAATGGCTGTCCTGGTTTGACAAGGTAGTGAGTTTTTTGAGAAGTTGTGGTCAAACCAATCAGTGGTCAGATTTGAATATTAGCACCTGGTGTGGCCACTGAAGACCTGGATACACCTCTGAGAACACAGAGGGGTTAAAAGCAGAGCACTCCCAGGGGAACTCTCTTTAGTTCCTGTGGCTTGAAGAGGTCTGACCTGCCCTGCCCAGCTGTGGCTGGGTGGGGCAGGGGGCAGCCCTGCGGCCTGGGGTGAGGGAGGCCAGAGCCCCTCCAGGAAGGGGGGGGGTGGAGGGACACTGAGGGACACCGGGCAGCCACCCCTCACCCCAGGAGAGAGGGAGAGAGTCTGTGCCAGCTTGAAATTTGGTATCTTGTGCTGGCACCAGGGCTGAGAAGGAGAAGGGAGGCGGGGCAAGAAAGTGCCCAGGCATGGGAGTCCTGGGCAGACAGAGGCTGAAATTTTAACCCTTTTTTTTTAACAAAATGGACAATGGATACTTTGCCAAACATGAATCTTCCTGAATTTGAATGAGAAGAGAGACAGATATGAAATAGAAGGAAATGGACAAGTGTGGTGAAAGTTTGAGCAAGTGAAAGATGTTGGAAGAAGATGAGAAGAATCCTAGGTGGAGGAGATGATGGAGTGGCTGTTGGCTGGACTTCTTCTTGCATAGCCATGGACTGAACCAATTTCTTCCTGTAACACAGAGACTGCATCTAGCGGGGACAATGGTTGGGAGCCAGGAGAATGCAGTGGTGTTAGGTGAAGGAGAGGAGGGAGCAGAGACTGATGAGGAGGGTGCAGTGGAGCCCGCTGCCTTCAGAAGAGAAGGAGATCTCTGTTCTCGAGACCCCCAGGCCCCAGGGGAGTGAATATGGGGGGACTGGTGTATTGAAAGTGAGACACTGTTGCTTTTTTGGAACTTGGCAAAACATCCTTTAAAGGAACCCTGGGAACAGTTTTGGTCCATGAACGGTGGTGAGAGCACTGTGACATGAAAGGAAGATTGACATGGAAACATGGGATGTTTCAGCTGCGTTTCCTGGGGAAGACTATGGTGGAAGAGTGAGACTCCTCTCTCCCTTGGTGAACTGGAAGTTGATTGTCTGAGGGGTGGTAATGGACTGAGAATCAATTATTTGAGGGGTGGTAACTGGACTGAGTTTGTTTTTGTCTCACTGTGCTGTGGTGGAGATTGGGTGGGGAGGAGGAGGAGTGTTTTGGGAGGTTTTCATCCTGAATTTTATGTGTGTTCTTTTTATTATATTGCAGGTTAATAAAGTTTTTTTTTTTTCTTTATTCTTAAGTTGGAGCCTGCTTTGCTCTATTTCTGGTCACATTTCACAGTAGCCATCGGAAAAAATATACTTTCATGGGT